>JAFIRS010001212.1:85000-411009 GCA_018342105.1 Gonioctena quinquepunctata
TAAACTACGTCTCATGTTAGATGAGATTGTATTTTTTTATTCTCTGGAGTATTTTTTTCTTGGTATACCAGGATGTGAGCCAAGTGATCAGCTAAATTTGGTTGCACTATATAGCACTCAAATTTTGATTGGGGAAGGCTGGTCACCATGTAATCAATGCATGTTGAACTAGTGTATACGTAAATATTCTGGTTGCACCTTGAGGATTTTTGCTCATCTGGTATGAATTGAAAATATCAGACAGCAGTTTGGTATTTAAATCCGATTTGTGACAGTTTATATTAAAATCCCCACAAAAAATAATGAAGTCAGAACGTTCAGATGCAAGGTGGAGTGCTTGTGTTAGATATTCCATGAAGGTACTAATTTTACCGCTTGGTGGTCTGTACCCTGTTACAACAGCAACTTTTGTGTCATTTATGCTGTAGCGAATTGCACATATTTCGATTTCAGATATAGCCTTTTTATTGGTTCTAATTCTGAAAATATTTGTCCTTTTTTCAACTAGAATGAGGGCTCCACCGTGTTTTTGATTTTTTCTTGCATAGATAGAAGCCATTTCATAGTTACCAAAATATAAACTATTTTCGGGATGGTTATCCTTGAGCCAATGCTCCGATAAGTAAAGGACGTCAATATTATTAGTCTTCATAAACAATTCGATTGAGATATAGTTATTTACAAATCCCTGCACATTAACATGACAAATTTTAGTGGAAATATCACGGATTAAAACACGTTCGCTGCGGCGCAGTATACTTGAAACTTTGTGGGGAACGTTACGGGGTTTATGGTGTCCCGTACAATATGAGTCATTTTGTGCGGTACGGGGCAAATCTGTCCCGTACAGCTGATGTGATTATTCTCGTTCTGGAGAAACGAGGAAATAACAATATAAAGAAATATCGATACCACAAACTTCAGAATGAACCAATTGACACTAGGCATGCGCAGGATGGGGCGCTGATGACCGCTACCGCCTTAGTGGACATTCGAATTTGATAAGAATTTCAGAAAATAATATCATTTGTTCATGAGATGTATTTAACACAAAAAAAATACAAACTATTCAAACATCCAATAAAGTCAATATTGAAAGAAAATAACAAAACATTGAAAAACCAACCAAGTGTGAATTATGGTGCTTGTCCTGCTTGAGCTGCATGGGCTTGGTTGAAGCATGGTAGACAATATCCAGGATTTCCATCGCATTCCATACAACATGTGTATACTTTTTTAACTTTGTTATCTGCGGCTCGGCTTCCCATTGGCTTTTGTAAAATTTGATAGCACCCTTTACATTTGCACCTTTTTTTTGCATCTGGACATCCTTCTGTTAGAGTGTGTATTCTCTTAGGGGTCCTTGGTCTTGGTATTTCAGACTCACAAGAATGTTCAAATAACCCTTTACATACATACCATGTCTTTGAAATCAAGTATTGAAAGTTGTTTTTTTGGGAACTTAGCATTATGAAGAATCCAGGTGTTAGTCATAGCAGCTCCGAAAATAATTTCCATTGCAACTTTTCTGTACCACTTCATACCTTTCCGTAAGACATCACTGCAACAACAATAATTATATTTATTTTTTATTCATAATAAAAAAAGGATGTATTACCTGTAGTCTACTCCTTTTTTTGCCTTGTTATAGTCCACAACACATTTGGGTTTTTGTACTGGTTCACCGTTTCTAACTTTCGAAGGTATCATCGATTCATCAATGACTACCAATTCTCCAGGAGTTATAAATTCTTTAAATTTTTGTATAATTGGGTCCATCAGTTTTCGACGCTTAAAAAGTTTATCCATTGCAACGAAGTATCAGAAGAAACCTATCTCTTGACAAACACTTTGAAATGAATTCATTGTGGTACAGTGTATCTTTGGATAAATATAGATTTATTTTTGGTAAATCTACTATACCCATTGCCAAAACAACAGCAAAACATTTATATATTTCGTTTTTCTCGACAGGTTGCCATAATTTGATTCGTGCTTTTTCAATCATATTACATAATTTTAAATCATCTGTTTTCTTCCACCATCAAGTCAACCAAATCGTCTGTTACAAAAAGTTTGAAGAAATCAAGTGGTCGATACTAGAGATGTGAAAACATAATCTTTTTCACACTTTTTGTCAAATAAATTTTGGTCCGACTGTTGAACTTTTCCCCAATAATCTTCATTACCTGTCGCCTTGGTCTGTTGGTTATTCGCAATATTTTCATCATTTTCTAGTTCCTCAAAGTCATCAGTATACACAATCTCTAAGTCCTTTTCATTGATATCTGAACTTGGAACATAATCTTTGTCTTTTACTGAGTCATCTGAGTCTTCCTCAAATTCTTCCTCTGAACTTTCAATAGCCTGGGCCCTCGCTAAAGCTACAAGTTTTTCTCCCCTGCTCGACATCACGCTCTCTATTTCACTCAAGAAGAAATGCAACTGACCGTCGAGATATAGACTCCAAATGATCCTTTACTTTTTACTTGTTAGGACTTGTCACGTGACCCCGTACCGGCCTATGCAAGGAAACTGTTGAATGTGGCAGTACGGGGCGAATGTGACCCGTACATTATTTCATCTATAAAATGATACACAATCGTTAAGAAGCCTATTGGTCTAAATTACACTTCATTATCTTGAAAAATACGGAAACTAGAGACATTGTTCCGTAGAAAAGTTTTGCGAATTTTATTTCCGCCCTGTGGAAAACTCGGTACGGGGCGTATTTGTCCCGTACCGCAGCGAACATGTTAACCTATTATTTTTCTGGGAAATTTCAAAGTTAACATTACCCTTCATATATTTTCCGATTTGTTGTGGAAGTGCCCGTGGAATAAAAAATCACCATCTATTTATAACATGCATTTACCTGATAACAGCCATAGGTCCTGATCCAGCTTGATATTGAAATTGTAGCTGGTTACCGCTAACTATGCTCAGCTTAATGTAATCGGTTGGTCCTGTAGAGTGAAAGAGAACAGCATTCTCAACTGCTGTTCTGAATTCAAAGTAAATGTCACCACTGTGGCCCATATCAAATGTCGGTAGGTTGATGGTGGCATCCGAAATTCGGAATGTAACCACATTATCAAATAGATCGTCGCCTTCACAAATCAAAGGGCCCAAAGTGTATCGACTCTCTTTCTCGTCTAAAGCACTGCCAGTATCGCCAAAACGCAGTTGCTTCACAGGTAGATCGTCTTTTTGAATAATATCACCTTGAAATAATATAGATAGATAGATAGATAATTTTATTTCTTTGTTTAACATATACAAGTATAAGAGTATATTACACATTGCCATGTAACAAAGAAAACGTCACAAAACAGAACAGAAAGTTACATGAATTAGTCACTATAATATAATGTAAATTCCAATTATTATAGCTATAATATATATATATATATATATGTTTTATATATATATATATATATATAAAACATACATATGTATATAAAACACAACAACGAATATGAATTAAAATAGCATTAGTTGTCAGCGAGCGAATCACTTAGTGATTCACTAAACTCGTTTATCTTGTAGGGAACCATGTTGATAAGATTTTTCCTAATTTTCTTTTTGAAAGATTCTAGTGGTAGTTCCCTCGTTTCACGAGAGAGCAAATTGAAAAGAGTAATACCTATAGATTTACTTTTTTCCAATCTCTTCCTACTAGGCACGATGTTATGTCTGTTGCGGGTGTGGAAGGTGTGAACATTAGAGTGTGTCGTAAAAGTAAGTATATTTTTTTTAACGTGTATCAAATTTTCATAGATGATTTGAGCAAACAGTGTCATAATGCCGAATTTTTGAAAGAGTGGTTTGCAGTGTTCATCATAGTTAACCCTTGCAATGCTACTGCATAGCAGCTTTTGTAATAAGAAAACTCTCTGTAAATTTGTGAAACTTGCCTTTCCCCAACTCAGTAATCCATAGCTCATTACCGAAAGTGGAACATCGCATAGTATGATGTTAGGCTGCTTCTTGGCTAACAGTTAATGCTATGCTAATGATGCATACAGATCTTGCAACCTTCCACACACGTGACTAATATGTGTGTTCCAAGAAAGGGTGGATCAAGATGTATTCCTAGAAATTTAACTGATTTCGTTGGAACAAGTATGGTGGTTTGAAAATAAACATATCTCTGTTTTAGCCTCATTCAAAAAAAGTTCATTGTCATTGAACCACGCTTATGGCGTGAGCAGTAGTATGTGCTGAAATTTCATCAATATCTGCACTTTGTTCAACTTGAAGAGAAAAGGACGTGTCGTTGGCATATAAGATCGTCATTAAGTTACGTTTGACATATGTGAGGGTAGATCATTTGCATAAATTAAAAACAGGAAAGGGCCCAGTATGGATCCTTGTGGTACCCCTCTCTTGATTGTGCGTTCATGGCTTATGTTGTTATTATTATAAACCCTCTGTGTTCTATTTTTGAGGTATGATTCAATAATGTTTCTAGATACACCTCGTAATCCATACCATTCTAACACAATCAAAAGCATTTGATAGATCAGTGAAGATGGTTAAACACATTTTTTTGTTTTCAAAAGCGTCAAGAATGTTATTAGCTAACCTATTAACAGCATCTATTGTGCTTTTCCCACTTCTAAATCCATATTGATGACCATCAAATGAATTTAGTTTCTCCTTATAATTACTGAACTGTAAGAGGATTGCTTTTTCTATTACTTTAGATATTGTAGGTAGGATGTGTATTTGTCTATAGTTTTCTGGCATTTCCTCATCATCTTTTTTGTGAATGGCAAGAACTTTGGCCGGCTTGAACACGGAGGGAAATATTCCGTCAGAGAGACATGTATTGACAGCGTGAGTCAAAGGTTTGATAATATATGATAAACACTCTTTCAACAATTTGGTACTGATGCCATATGTGTCTTGGGTTGTTTTGGTCTTCAGACTGTTAACAATTGAACAAATTTCCTCTTCGCTGAAGGATCGCATAAAAAAAGAATTTGAATTTGGGGATTTATTGATATTATGATGAATTGAAAGATTCAGACTGTCATTTCAATATTTATAATTTCCCAAACTGTTTTATTTTTGTTGTCGGACAGTGAAATTTTTCGTTAAAGATATCTACGTCAATTTCAGGTTGAGCTCTTGGGTTGGAATTACCCCTTTCAATATTTATAATTTCCCAAACTGTTTTATTTTTGTTGTCGGACAGTGAAATTTGAGTTGAGTAATATGTTCTTTTTGTTCTGTCAAAGCTTGGTTATATTTTTTTTTTATAAAGTCGTATATAAATAATAAATATACAGTGTTTCAGGAAGAGCAAGGCCGTATCCAGGGGGGTGTAAAATATATCTGGAATAAGGTGAAAATCAGGTAGTTTTATGTACATACTAATTCACATTTTTCAATTTTGTTTAAATACCATTAGTTTTTCTAAATATAAAATATTCCTAATATTCCAACTACTAATGATCCTGAGAAGTATTTCCGAATAAAAGTTGCTACCAAACCTCCCCCGAAATTTTTCTTTGGGTACAGCCTTGAGGTAAAGGAAAAGGGATAAAACACAGATAACCCTTTGATATTTTGTGGAATTATTATTCTGTAGGAAAATTCTAAGAAATAATAATTCAAAGCATTTTGTGTAGTTTCATTAAAAAATATTAGAATATTTTTATATAGATTTGTTGAAAATATAAACAGGATGTTCATAAAATCAGATGTGAAATCATCTGCAACTGAAAGATAAACTTTAGTCACTATCTTCCATCGTCAAGATGTCTTGTGGGGTATTCATTTTTATATAGTTCAACACAATCTTGGAAATATTTCCATAATTACTATTTACTTAAACAAAAAAATCTTTCTTTTTTCACAGAAAAAAAATTGTGCGCCATATACAAAATCTTGGAACCATATGAGATTTTTTTTAATTATTAGTTTCTCAGAAAATTTCATTCTTCATAAAAGTCGGTGCATTCAATAAGACTAAATACGCGCATATCCGTTATTATCAGTGGCGTGCGGCTAAGTGGGAAACGGGCGATATTCGAACTTCACTATAGAGTAAAATTACATTACTATGGAAAATATCGAGAAATCTTATTGAAAAAAGTTGTTTGCAATTAGAAGATATTCCCAGTTATCCAGTTTAGTATACCAATTACTAATTTCAATAACTGCTCAATGAGTTAGCCTCAATTTTTAATGGGAATTATCGACAACAATTTTTGCGTAGTAAATTACTAAATTAGCATAAGTTGTCTGTCAAAGCAATTAACTGATCTGACCAAATGTTAAAGATAAGTCCAGAAAAAAAACGTAATGGAAATATAATGAAATAAAGCCAGGATCCTTAAAAAAGAGGTTACTCTTTATTATAAAAATATTTGCTGAATAATTAATAACTAATAAATATTTAAACTAAGGCTTGGTAGGTTGGTGTACCTACCTAACTGGATAAGTGGGAATATCTTTTAATTGCAAACAACTTTTTTTAATAACATTTTTCGATATTTTCCATAGTAATGTCACTTTACTCCATAGTGAATTTAGAATATCGGCCGATTCCCGCTAAGCCGCACGCCACAATATATATAAATATAGATGTATATAGAGCGGCGGGTGTCCCAAATTCAATGTGACAGGCAATAACTGTTTTTTGGAGGAGATAGACAAAAATGTTTTCCACAAAAGTTTCAGGAGTACAAGTTGTTTCGTATAGGTGCTACAGACCAAAATATTTTTTTCAATAGAACACCCTGTATGTCATCACATATTCAGATTCTACGTTGAAGTTTGATATCATTTCATATATAGTATCTAAAATTCGGTTACGGCGTTGTTTGAGTTATTGCACCTTTCCTAAAAATGTAACATGAAAAAAAAAACTCATACTCGAATCCTGTATGTATCTTTCTTGAGATTGGAGGAAAAATCCTACTGAATGAAAACCACTTTTCCTCACCTTAACGATATTGGGCGATTTATCAATCAATCAGTTGAATATGATATTGAAGTTGGTTCTTAAGAATGTACATTGTACATTTTTATGAAGTAGCTTATACTTGTTGATGCCATGGTAACAAATGTTTTTTAATTGTATTGTCAACTTATGAGGTTCGATTCAGAGATTCTTTGCAAAAACTCCAGGATGCCTTTTGTGTTTTTTCCAAGTGATTGTATCGAAGTATCATTAACCTATGGTGAATGTCGGAAAAATTGCCACGAAGCACAATGTTTATACCAAGAACGTTTTCTAGACAGGCCCATTCCGTTATGAATGGCTTTTTCAAGAGTTGAAGGAACAACTGGATCATTTTCTTTTAATATTAAGCATCGTCATCATACGAGAACTGTTAGAACTGAAGATTTAGATATCAATGGGTTGGCTTATATCACTATCCATCCACATGTTTCTATCTGTAGTCTTGCAGAAGAGTCGGTGTGAGTGAATCTACTGTAAAGAGAATTCTGAAAGAAATAAAAAAATTCAGTGGGTACAAGCTCTAAAATCCTCGGGCTTGTGATGACAACTTGAATTCATCGCTCATATTCAGGTAATAGTACAACATATTCCATCAAATTTGTGGTTCCACAATAATGGGGTTGCAAATCGGCATAACAGTCACTAGTGGTTTCAAGAAAATCCCCACTGGGTCCGTGAAAGTAATTTTCAAACCATGTGGGGCATTAACTTATGTTGTGGGATGTTCACTGGCCGCATCATATGACCTTACTTCTATCATTCTATAATGAATATCTCAATAAGTTGCGATATTTAATTTTTTTACGAAATGATTTGATGCAATTGATGGAAGATATTCCAATAGCAGAACGACAAGGAATTTGGCGGCAACAAGATGGTGCTCCTCCTCCTAATTTACAGGTTGTCACTGAATATCGGGATAGAACATATCCAAATAGATGGATTGGTAATAAGTGTTCAATTCGGTGAGCAGCTCGTTCACCAGATTTATCACCACTTGATTTTTTCTATGGGTTTATTCAAAAGATATTGGTTTCGCTACTCCTTTTGATTTGGATGATCTGAAAATGAAGATTTGACTAGCCTGCAGTAATATTACGCCTAATATTATAGGAGCGACTTGTTCCTGAACACACTTTCACAATTTTTTCATATTCAGAATAATTTTTCAGTCGCTGAATTTCATAAAAAAAAACTCAAAACTTCAACCATTGTTTTGAACACCTAGTATATTTTTACTAGTTTTAATGTGATCTGATGCATTTTTGAGGTTTTCTCCTATAATTCAATTAAGATATAGAGATGATTCGTGTATAAGATATCTTCAAAAATGTCTTTCTCAAAACCTTACATTTCAAGGAAAAGCACAATAACTCAACAACGCCAAAACCGAATTCCAAAAAGTATACATGAAATGAATTCAATAAAGAATCTGAATATGTAATAAAAAATATTGGGTTTTTTATTGAAAAAAAATGGGTCTTCAAAATTATACCAAAAATTTAGCTTCCATGAAATCATAAAACTTTTGTGGGAAACATTTTCATCCCCTTCAGGAAGCCTGCTATTACTGTCACATTGAATTTGGGACACCCAATACACATATATTTATAAAAATAAACAAATACGATATATATATATATATATATATATATATATATATATATATATAACAAATTGATTATTGGGGTATGCAGCAAAAGAAAAAGTGTACTCTTTAAAGTTTGTCCAAGCTTTCGGAATGTTTTATTTCCATCTTCAGGGATACTACAATGAAGAATTGAACAAATTAGTGTGTCATTTGGACCTTAAGGTACTAATAACTTACATCTTTGTTGAGATTAGTTTCTATGTTGTTTATGAATGTTCTTCATGTAAAGTACGGTGAAATATAAGTTCTGAATTTGAAGTTGGCAACACATGTTTTAAATCGTCAACTAATGACACACATTAAAATTCATTGAAACGTTACTAATTAAAATATTAAAAATATAAAGTCTGAAACCTGTGTCTTGAAAAAGTACAATAGGTTATAAATTGTGGGAAAATTATTTATTCACTTGTCATATGCTTTGACAGTCACTGGTACCAACCGAGGGTAGTACCAACTGATATGAAATGGTTTGCCATTATTGGCCAAAGTATTTTAGTAATTTTCTTGTTAGTACCAACTGAAGGTTGGGCCAACTTGAAGATATATTAATAACTGTTAATGAGTTCAGATTGATTTGAGGAAAATTCTGTATTTTCCATTGCTAATAAGAAGGAATAAATTTCACTCAGGTGGTTGACATCAGTTTTTTTGTTCATATGATTTTTTCCTGTGATATGAAAGCCATTTCCAGAAAAGTTCTCTTGGCAGTGTGCCGTTCATTAGTTAATATTTTTACTTCATCATAGTTCATATGTTGGTCGAATTTGTTCACGTGATCTGCTAGAGCACATCTTTCTGGATGGTGCCTGCAATCACTTTTGTGGGATATTAATCTCTGTTTTAATAATCTTGCAGTCTGACCAATATACACTTTGTCAGAACCATGGCAAGGTATACTATATATAACATTCCTGCTGTCTAACATTGGCACTTTGTCTTTCACTTTGGAATAAATAGACTTAATTGTAAGGACTGTTTTTTCGCTATTTTGATATTATCTATGGTTTTGAAAAGTCTAGCACGAACCAAATCAACATTGTGACCATATATATATATATATATATATGGTCACAATGTTGATTTGATATACTATCATTTCAATATGGTGAATGACAACCAAACCAACCAAAAAAGTGGTACTCTGATTTCTTTTAGTATATCAGTCCTTTTGGCATTTTACAAATTAATATTTGTTGGAAAACACATGTGTCAAAAAGGAAACATTCTCAATTGGAAATCGTAAGAAGTTCAGAAAAAATGTATCAGTGATCTGAAGTAAAATGCAAATTTACCTTTTTTTTTCTAAATTTCCAATCGAGAATATTTCCTCTTCAAGCTAGAAAATTTTGTATTTCCTATCTTTGTTATTTTACCTTAAATTTTAATCAGTTATTAATTTAGCTATAAGTAGATTAGGTTCATGTTGTTTAACTATTATGTCAACTTGTAAAATTGGATTAACCCCTAGATAATAATAATAAATACTATCAGAAACGTCAGCAACAAAAAAGGCAAGAAACTGCCCTCCCCCTAAAAAGGGAAGTGAACTACCCTGGGGTGTTTTCATTGAAACGATCAGTAGTCTCGTCCGTTTGGAAAGAAGCCGCCCATTCTTGAAGTAATATCCTTTGGACATTCCCGGGTACAGGAGCGGGCACGGGGTGGTTTTAGCCATTAAGAGTCCGGCACTACTGGCTCGCGATGGATACCAAGCGACCAGTGCGCATGACGTGTTTTCACCCCACCAGAAAAAGATACATCGAACGAGGGAACAATTACACATACTAAATATAGATAGATGTGTATATATATACACATTACTTCTTCCCCACTACCATTACATGTTATTACCAATAGGTGTTTGTAATGAGAACAATAAATAAATAAAATGAGGAAACCGTTAGGGAGTCAAGTGCAGGTGTTCTTTTAGAATGGATCGAAGAAAAAAGGTAAAAAACACCATAGCTATCAATGGATGATTAAATCGGAATCTGACCAAGTAAAATGAAACTGTGACCTACTTCTCTGATGTGTTCAACTAAAGCAGTAGGGTTGTTAATGTTTAGTTTTCTGGTGTCTCTTTTGTGTTCAGCTAACCTTGTTTTTAAATAACGTTTTGTTTGTCCTACATAGCATGTTGGACAGTTGTCACACTTAATTTTGTATATCACATTTGATGTAATGTCTAAGAGGGGTTTTTGTTTTTTGGTGTGAAAAGAAATGTCTTTCAATGGTGTTTAAAAACTATTGTTCATCTTTCAGAACTGCTGCAAGTATTTCTGAAATGTTTTTTTTACATAGGGTATTATGTTAAGGATTTCAAACACAGAAAAACTAACTTTTGGTAAGTCCTCCCAAATTTTTAAACTCTCATTCTCGTCAATGTGTGGCAAGTAATACAAACTCCATTGTTACAGAGCCCTAGGATGATGTATTGAATGTAATTCGAAACGTTGGTAATAAAAACAATAGTTTTTCTCCGAATTTATTGATCCACATCCCAACCAAACCTCTAGAAAAATAGTACACAAAGAGATTTTTTAGATCCAAGAGCTTGCGCTATATGGATCTTCTCATGGTTCAGAAGTAAAAAAGTTAGTATATGAATATCTCAGGTACACAAGTAGTATAGAAGTAATAGTTACGATTTGCAGCATTTGATGTAATTTACTACTTGTTTTGAGTAATAATTAGATACTTTTATGGAGTTCAAATTTTGCCTAGTATATAAATCACTACGCTCAACAATTGGGAATTCAAAATAACGGATACTCCCTCTGGTGTCTATTTTTGAAACTATACATACGTACATTGTTTACTTTTCTAAACATTAATGTTTACATGATTTTAGCCATTATATACCTAAAACTTGTCGAATCTCTTGTAATTGCTGTTATTTAATGAAATTCTTGTTTATCTGGTGAATGTTCTGTTGACTATTGTATGTCATCGGGTAAAAAAATTAGTGATTCAAGTTCAAATCATTATTGTTGTGTACCTCAATGTGACTTTTGGCAAAACGATACCATTGTATTGGAATAAGTTTTCATCATTTTTCGTGAGAAAATGAACGTTTTGGTGCAGTGCAGACTAACCTAGGATTGAACGAGTCTATACATAGACGATGGGCTCTTAAAGAAGAATACAGTCCCTTCCCAACATCTCCCTGTATCGTCTGTGGCCAAGAAAAAAAGTGGAAAAGGTCCTTTAAAGACAGTTGAGAGGAAAGAAAAGACAGTTGAGAGGAAAGAAAAGACAGTTAACAGGTTGACTACCGACTACTCCGATCGGAGTGTTTAGGCTCTGATCCCAGTCCCGGCGTTGCTGAAAGAAGGTTGTATCCCGTGCGGCATCCTCCATTTAACTTTTGTTCAAACTTCATAGTTGGATACGCGTTTTTTTTTCAGTTCAACATGGATTTATTGATTCAAAACTTGGACAAAAAAACAAATAACTAATTACGGCATCCGAGGATGCTTAAAAAATATGGTCGGCAGTCGACCTGTTAAGAGGAGAAAAAAGAGATATTATTCAACATACCGAAAATTAATCATATAGAATGGAAAAAGAGTGACTATATATATATATATATATATATATATATATATATATATATGATATATGACTATATATCTCTGAAGGTCTTGTATAAAGTCTGATTGTAATTGACTTGAATGAATGTATATTTTTTAGAATGTTAGAATTGTGAATGTATTTTAAAATGTGTGAATTTTTTCACTTTTAAATATTGTATCTGTTTGACTAGTCTGATAAGTTTTTGTACTACCTGTGTAAAAATTCCAATGATGAATAAATTATCTATCATCTATCTATATATATATATATATATATATATATATTTTAACCTCACTTTTGTAAGTACACATGCCTAATTGGTTTTCAAATATTATAATGTTCAATTTAATTCATTGTAGAGTTCCTGATGAAGAGACAATAAATGACTCGAAAGCTTGAATAGAAAAAAGAGTACACTTTTTCCATACCCCTGTTGACTGCATACCCGAATTTAAAAAGGATTCTTCTTTAACTTAGACAGTCGTCTAACCTTCACAACTATATATATATATATATATATATATATATATATATATATATCTAGATGATTAGAACACATTGTTTACTTTTCGAAACATTAATGTTTATATGATTTTAGCAATTGTACACTTAAAACTTGTCGAATCTCTTGTGATTGTTGACATTCAATGCAATTCTGGTTTACCTGGTGAATATTCTGTTGACTATTGTATGTCCTCGGGTGAAAAAATAAGTGATTCTAGTTCAAATCATTATTGTTGTGTACCTCAATGTGACTCTTGGGCAAAACGATCCCGTTGTACTGGAGTAAGTTTTTATCATTTTCCCTGAGAAAATGAATGTAACATACTGGTGAAAACTAATCTGGGATTTAGTGAGTCTATAGACAGACGTAGGCTCTTGGGATCGTGAAGAAGAATACAGTTTCTTCCCAAAATGTTCCTGTATCGTGCGTGACCAAGAAAAAAAAGTTAAAAAGAGAATCTTCAAAGAGAGATGAGAAGAAAAAAAAGAGAGTTAAGAAGAGAAAAAAGAGATATTATTCAATATACCGAAGATTATTCATACGCTATGGAAAAAAAGTGACTTTATATGTATATCTAGGACACATTTTCACACCATCTTGTTTGTTTTAGATGAAATAAAAAAAACTGTTTTTGTTAGTTTTATTTTCAGTTCGAACATTCACAAATAATAATGTGTAACATTTCTTCAAAATAATTCATAACAATAATTCCGAGGACTTCACTAAGCTGTCCAGAAACTACGAAAAATATTTTATTTGCAAGCAATTTAGAACATACTTTGTCTCCTTCAGAGTGAGTTTTTGCAAATTATATTGTCTTGAGATTTAAATACACCACTTCACTAGAGTCTTGAAATTAATAACACTACACAAAAAAACTGGAAAATAATACCAAATGGAAATATTTTAAGAAAAACTCCAAACACAAGTGTATAACCTCTGAGAAAACTGACAAACAATGTACGTATGTCTGGTTTAAATTTTCGCCACTCTGGCGCTGGCATCTAATTTTGAATTCCCAATAACCTATTTTTAACCGACGAAACCAAAAAGGAGGAGGTTCTCTAGTCGACGCGTATATTTAATTTTTTTTCATTTTTTTTATTTATGATCAAGCATAACTTTTTACTGAGACGTCCGATTCCGATAATTATTTTTTCAGTGGATAGGGTGTACTTCGAAGTTGGTCCCATTCGAATTTACCCTAAGGGTAGCAAAATAAAGGATATTGATCACTCACCCTCTGAATTCTGGTCCGTTAACCGATTCTATCAGGCATAACTTTGTACTGAGATCTTCGATTTGGATGATTCTTCTTTTATCATTAATATCATAGTTGATCATATTTGGATTTCGAATGGAATTATTCACCCTTACGGGTAGAAAAATAGGGGATAATTGATTTTTCACTTGTGAACATTGGCACACATATGTAGTTGACAATGACAGATCGCTAGTGTCATCATCACAATCATAATATTCTATTAGAGGATGGAATGATATACAAAGTAATGAAATGAACTAACCAGAACAACAAAAATAATTTATATTACAACAATTAGTAAAAGTAGATAATCATATTATTTAACTGGTAATAGTTGAAATAAGGTGGGTAAGTAAGTATTTTGGAAGTAATAAAAAAACAAGCAGTAAGTAATTAGTAGATTTCAGCCACAAAAAATTGAAAAATGAAAACTTTTTAACAAAAAATTAAACCGACGAAATACGGAACTGAAAAGTAAAAATAAAATAAACCTTCTTAGTTCAATAACTAAGCTCCTAAACTAATGTAAGTAACTAATTTTGAGTCGGCGCCAAACAAACAATCAACGAAGATCATTAGATTACTTCAAAAATTATCAGAATGTCACCGCCCAACTCGATGCCATCATTTTACGCCTTACCTAATTCATTTGCTTGTTTGTTTGGCGCCGACTCAAAATTAGTTACTTACATTAGTTTAGGAGCTTAGTTATTGAGACTGAGGTTTATTTTATTTTTTACTTTTCAGTTCCGTATTTCGTTGGTTTAATTTTTTGTTAAAAAGTTTTTTCATCACATTTTCGTCAATCCTAAGCAAAGTATCCACAGAATAGGTAGTCATGAAGAACTTCCCAAAAACCATAAAAATGTAATGTAATTTATCTGAAACCGAACTTGGAATAGTTATAATCGAATGCGGATCTTTTTGGTTCGATTGTTAATTTTGGATTCGGTAATCCAGTCCTTTTTGAGAATTTCATAATTCAGTATAAAGTGGGAGCACAACCTAGGCAACAAAAATGGGGTCCATATTCTATATCCATCGTCAATAAGTGAAACTCTTCGACACATTATAATTAATAAATCATAAAATGTTGAAATTTCAGTTGCGTCAATGATAACACATTCTCTGATATATTTAATCAAATTCGTAAACATTGATATTCTATTATTTTATTTAATAGAAAACACTCGATGCGTTTCTTTGTCTCTGACACACCATGTCACATGACAGGCTTTCCTGACTGCTGATTGGCTACACCCAATCTACACCAAACTTCGAATTCATGAATGAATCAGAATTGGCAGCATTTTACCGGATTTCACTACTATTTCATTTATAAATACTCTGAGTGATTTATCTTGTTATATATACTCTTTGCTATAAAACCTAGTGTCCTAGGCTGTATTCATAAACTTACTTCTGTAAGTAGAGAAAGAGTACGAGTGATTAGAAAAATATGTTGATCGTTACTCAGAGAAGTAATTCAAAAACTCTTGTGAAGGTATGCTAAACAAATGCCAAGTGTCATGAAACTAAGGTTTTCAGGTTTACGTTTCATCTGATAGCTGTAGATGATTAATGATAATAATTGTTAATTATCATGGAAAATACGTTATTATATAATAATATACACGGTATATTCTTCTTCATTTTGTTTCCATATATTCTCCTTTATTTTATTTCCATATATTCTCCTTCATTTTGTTTCCATAGGTTTTAATTTTTCTTATAAAATATGAGTTAGAAAACCAAAAACATTCCTTTCTTGACTTGATAACATTCTTGTTCAATAATACAGTTTTTTCATTTAACAACAAAATATATAAACAAACATTCGGTACGCCAATGGGAGCCAATATAAGCCCCATTTTTGCTTGCTATGTAATGGATGACATATTAGATAGTTATTAATGTTCTCCCTTTCAAATTATTTTTCATAAAGAAATATGTTGATGACATCATCCTCTCGTTACCAGAGGGTTGTACTGCAGAGATAGTTGATATTTTCATTTATATCCAGTTTACGGTGGAATGTGAAGACGATGATCACAGTGTCACCTTTTTAGACATGAAATTCATTCGCACACAAGACAATAGTATTACCATCGATTGGTACAGAAAACCCATGAGTTCGGGTAGATATCTCAATTATTTTTTGTACCATAAGGAATCTATGAAAGTGAACGTGGTCAAGCAGATGAAACAACGAATTCTCAGCATCTCTGATAGCACTTTCCACAATAATAATTTGAGCATTTTTTACAACCTATTTCGTAACTATTCATATCCTCATTGTCTCCTTAGGAAAATTTTGTTTAGCTCCTCAATAATCCCTCCCTTAAATATTAATAACAATACTGTAGTTTTGGATACTATGGGGGGTGATGATCAAGAGCACTTAGTTAAGACCTTCTATACATTTCTTCCGTATATAACCAATATTACTCCTAAATTGACTAGAATTTTTAAACCATTTGAGAACATTAAAACTGTTTCAACTATTAATTCTCTCCCTTCACGGAAGTGAATGAGAGATAAAAGTTCTTTAACTCATCAATCACATGTGGTTTATTGTATTCCTCGTTCTAATTGTACTAATGAATATATCGGACTGACGAACAGATTATTAAAAGACAGAATTTGTGCTCATTAGAGTGATTGTAGATTGCATCCGGACAGATGTGCACTTAGTGAACATGTGCATAATGACGGTCACAATATTAGTTTTGAGGCTGCTAAAATCTTAGCGAAAGAATCTAACAAATACAAAAGCCTTTTCTGGAGATGGCCTTCATCTCACAATCACCCTTATGTTTAAACAAAAAAAACGGACATAAAATATTTAAGTGAAATATATTCATTCTTATTGCACTTGGATCAAAATCCATACAATCTACACTTTAAATTCTCAGTGCCATTATAATCGATTTCTATTGGTTGCTATCCGTGCTCAGTTTACAAATTTCTCGATCCATGGTTAGGTTCAGGCGGTCTATGTTTACACTCTAGTACAGTTCCACGCAGGAATGTCCTAATGTCAATAGTCAACCTCATAAAAGAATTTTTCTTCTTCTAAACTTGATGTTTGTTAACAGCTGTGAGATTTCCTTATTTACATTATGAATATAATTGTTGTTTTTAACAGAAATTTAAATAATTAAGAATAATTGTTGAAGAATTGTGATGACTACTTCTATTGACATTTCACGAATTGTTTTTTAATATGTTTGTAATGTACACGTCTATTTTATACCATCTGATGCACATAACCTCATAGACACTGTAAGTATTTTTAGAATCCACTGATTTGTCACTGTTTACTGTATTTTAACAACATTGTAGCCTTCCCTGATGGTGACAATAAACTTTGTCAGAATATTGGAATAAGTGTTACAAGAGTATATTCCTGCATGCTGCCTACCCAACTAGTACACATAACCTGATATATATATATATATATATATATATACAAAATAACACAAACAAACTATCCAAAAGTCCCCCTTTTTCAAATATCATTATTATTACCAACTCCAAAAAACTATAATTACAATTTTTAATTCATGTGGGAGTTTTTCCGGTGAAGTAACCAAATCAATAAAAATCCACTTACCAGCATCAACCTGCCAAACTTCAGATCCAGCATCACAGTTGCACCATTTAGTTGGGTCTGTGCAGGTACTTTGTACACCACAATCACACATTCTTGATCCTGGTAGACCTCCGCCCCAGTAGTCCATCTTCTGATTGTGTCTTGACACCCACCAAGAGAATGGTCTGCAGAGAAAAACTGCTTTTTATTGATTTACATAATTATAATTAAAGAAAATAAAAAATTTGATGACACAAAAATTTGATGACATAAAAAATAACGAACTTTTTAAATCTCAATTCAAATGATTCAGTTTGAGTGGTCTTTTTTGTTGCTCTTCAATATAGCATATTATAAATAAATTGCACACATTGGTAATAATACTATTTAATAAAATATACATAAAGAGGCAGAAGGACTTCGGTCGATAGCCTATTGAATTGAATTTTGGTTCGGTTCAATAAAGTTCCTTCTATTATTATTATTATTATACATAGAAATAGATTGATCAAATTGCTTCAGAATTGCATGCTGCTTTCAAATGATTGATTATTCAGTCATCAAGCCTTAGTTATAAAAACAACAAAAAAACACCCCCAATGAAAACATGGATTCACAAAAATACTATTAATATTAACACGTTAAGCGCCATGTGGTTTAATACGCATGTCACACTTAATTTTGATCTCTAGGCTTCGTAACATATATGTTGTGCCTCATTGCAAACAGGTACAATTTGGCGTCGTAGCACATCTAGTATATCTCGCCTTACTGGTTTCTTTATTTAGAATGAAAGAGTGTGGCCCCGGGAGACAACATATAGTTTTCCATGGGATTTTTTTGATTTTCTGTCTCTTTTTTTCTTTGTTTTCGTAATTTGGCCTAAAACTATATGATAACTACTCAAGTGAAAACATTTATTAGAAATGAATATTTGTATTACAAGAAATAGAAAACAAATGAATACTTCTAGAAAATACTACTAATAATAAAAATGTAAATAGAATATTCTTTTTTTAGGTTTGCATAAAATGATAATCAACAAAAAAATATTCGTACGTGAGGCCTTATTCAATGCTACTTTTTGTACTTGCTCAGCTTTCATATCGTGGTAACACACAAAACAGCGCACACGTGAAGACAAATATAGACATAACTTTTCTCGAAACTCGATTACGGAGATTTTTTCCACTACCTTGTTACTGAACTGTCTTCATATTGTCTTTATGGAGTGTGCTTAGAACTAGCACGTCCCTTTTATTACGACCCTTACAAACCATTGAACTTTTCCTGCACAACTTCCTTTGGATTGTATTTTCGGTCACTACCATAGACACTATAATAATATGGACTGGTTGTGAGAAAGAGAGCATTGATATCAGAACCTGTGAGAAAGGACAGAATGAGTTCAGGCATAACATTGGTTTCGTATATTGTTTATATGTGTTTTCGTGTGGTGTTTTGAAAGTTTTTTATAAATTTATCCAGTGTTTCTGAACTGTTTGACAAGTAATAAACATTCTTAAATATCTATGCCTTTTTCGTGTGCAGCCTACAATTGTGTAGTTAGATACAAAAAAGGGCTGGATGTGAAATTTCATAGGTGAGTAAGCATGGAGTGTAGGTAGTGATTTGTGGATTTTTTTAACACATTTTCACAGGTTCCCGAACTTATGAGAAAATTTTTATTTAATTTCTTAGTCACGCACAAACTGGTAACATTTTACGTGACTTCTCTTGTTTATATAACTTAGTTTTATTTTTGTGCCTCTATTTATATTGTAGCTGAAGTTAATAGATTTATTATTAGTATCATAGGTGGGTTGGTAGGATTTTGTTTGATACGGGGGTAGAATTTGATGTTTTTCCCAAGCAATTGCTTAAACTAATGTTGGTTAATAATATTTATAAAAGTATAATGTGATTTATTTGATTACCAAAATTTTCCTTTTTTTCCGAGAACAAACGCAGATATATATGTTTTTAAATCGAAGAATGTTTTCTTCAAACGTTTTAAATATACATGGAATTTTTACTCCGTTGGACTAAAGGCATACTTTTACTCCGTCGGAGTAAAGATATTCTTTTACAGCGCCAGGCTGGAATAGACTTCCCTACGAATTGTCCGTCGACCTCCGTCACGCTCAATAGAAAAATATCACTTTCATTCCCAATAACACGTACTATTTTTCTTAGTATTTCCCAAAATTAATTGGGCCATTTTTTCTACAGATACGAAATTTTATAGATTACATAAACGTTTTTTATGTAGGCATTATTGATAACAAATTTTGAAATCGCCGGAGTTCCCAATTTAGTTCAATTGCACTTCTAACTTCATGATATCGAATATAAATTTAATTATCAATAATTTTTTTAATTCCTGAACTTTCTGAAAACTTTGGAAGAGATATAAAAATTATTTTCAGTCAGATGGAGGCTCAATGGAATTCTTTTGTTTCTGAAAGATATTATGAAAATATGTCGCATAAAGTTCTTCACTGTGATTCCTTGAACTTTTTCAAAACTCATCCCATTCAAAGTAGTCAATATTTCCCTTGAAAAAATAACAAGAAATAGGTTTTTCCAATGTAATGCCATAGCCAATTTGTATCTGCTGCCTTGTCGTATTTCTATCCTTCACAACATCTCTCTCTCATATATAGGTCGCCAGGAACTGTGCGTTAAAGTCACGTGACGGCCAGTCCATCAGTTATAAGGTCTATGGTCACTACCCAAAGTGCCAACCGAATGCGTTTTTATAGTCAGAAGTTCAGTCGCTAACGAGACACTAGTATAATAATTGTCTGTATATAATTGGCGACCTGAATCTCCCGTCTATAAATGTATTTTTTTATAATACTCTACCAGATGATATCAAATCAAAACCCACTTACAATTCATTCAAGATTGGTGTGAAATCATTCTTCCAACAAAATCCTTTGTACTCCATCAGGGAATTGTTGTCTCCTGATGATATATAAACATGTCTCTGGGTATTAATTGCACATAAATTATATATACTTTAAATCTTTTTTTATATTATATTATTCATATTTTTTTTGCTCTGTACAAATACACTATTTACATCTAATTGTATCAATAATTAATGTATCATTTCTATGTCTGACTTACCGTCTGTACTTTGTATGTTATTTAAGGTGAATAAATTTCTATTCTATTCTACAAAGTGAACCACGACCCTCTACTGAAGGGACATATAAATGAATATAACAGAAACATCAAAAAATGATCCACCAATACAAAGTTAATACATGGCTAGAAATGTGTCAAGAAATAAATAGACTACAAGGAAAGGACTACTAGCACCAAATAAAAAACTTTCAAGATACAAACCAAAAAGTAACATACTTTGATGATGCAGCCAAAGCGGAACTACTTGCTAATCATTTTGAAAATGTATTCCCACAATACGACGATCCCAATTTTGACCAACAACACAAGGAACTAGTGCACTCATGGTACAATGACTATTTTACCAACATCCCAGAAATACAAGAACATAAAATAGAGGAAGATATCTACTATAATATAATAAATCATGTTTATGAAAAACTAGTGAGACCTTTAGATGAGGAAATACATGATCACATTAAAAATACCACAAAGTTGCAACACGTAGTATAAAGTGCTCTTTTAATTTTCAAAATACTTTGGGATAAAACTTGTGAAAAATATCACAATTGTGTTATTTATGAAGATTGATTACCTGTTTTCAAAACTAGAAGAGAAATTGGGTTCTAGAATTTTCATTTTAGTGAATTAAAGTGAATAAAAGCAGAATATTGTGCAGTGACATTTTGTCACGATGACAATGTCAAATAACTCTAATTTGTGGTAATCTAACAATATCAATGAAGAAAGCCAAGAAGAAGGTTGAAAACACAAGCTCTCTAATGGAGTTGAATGAGGGGGGTGGAAGTGAAGTGATTCAAGTTGACTACAATAAATCTATTAGTGAAAAATATTGCTGTGAAAATTCAGACCTAAAAAATGAATATGAAAAACTGAAAAATGAAAACTCGTACCTACTAAATTTACTTGAATCAAAAGAAATGTTGCTGACTGAAAAAGACAATTACATTAAACAACTTTCAAAAGAAAATGGAAGGCTTGAAAGAAATTATGACTTGATCACATCAAATATAGTAGAGAAAGATACAATTATGGAGCAGGATGAATGAAAAAATATCACTTGTTGAAAAAATGCGAACAAATCAGACAACTACCATTTTGGCCAAATCTTACTCTGAGGCTGTTAAATTAGGACATTCCCAACGTACTAATTTTCCAAAACAAATTCAAAATTCAACATTACATTTGAAACCAATTAAACAGCAAGAATTGAAAGTAACCATGTTAGATTTGAATAAAAACTTGGATCCCACGGAACTAAAAATTAAAATAGATAAAATAGATAGTCAGAAAGATGGAACCATTCGGATAAAATGTTACGACCAATCTAATCTGGATGTGCTGAAGAAAGAAATCACAACAAAAATGAAGAAGGTTTTTTAAAAAATTTAACCAAGGATAAAAATTGTAGGAGTAAAATTTACAGAAAAACTATTAAATAGTGAGGTTGAAGAGCAATTTAAGAAACAAAATAATATAACTGAAGATAATATATTCAAAATTGATTTCATAAAAAACATAGAACAAAGAAATAGTCACACTATATTTGCCCAAGTTAACGGAAAATTATTCAAGAAAATTTGTATTTCTGGATTTAGGTTATATTTTGGTTGGCAGTCTTGTTTGGTTTAAGAAAATAATGATATAACCCAGTGTATGAATTGTTTTGGATTCAATCATAGTACACACAAATGTAGAAATGAAAGGATATGCTCTTTTTGTGGGGATAATCATGATAGAAAAAACTGCAGTAAAATTTCTAGTGATAAAAAATGTCATAACTGTTGTTTGTCAAATGAAAAATATAAAAAAAATCATGCAAGCAATCATATGGCAACTGAAAAGGAACTATGTGAAACATACAAATTTCTTCAAAGGCTGAATTTTTCAAATATTAATTTTAGTAGTTGAAATGGATTGGAATATAGAAGTTGAAGAATTTCAGTAATTTTCTGATTTTTCTTCAAAAGATGATAATTTATTGAAGATTATGTATATTAATGCCAGGTCGATGAAGAATAAAATTGAGAATGTTTCCCTTTTCAACATGAATACCCCACAAGAGGTTATCTTGACGATGGAAGATAGTGACTAAAGTTTATCTTTCAGTCGCAGATGATTCCACATCTGATTTTATGAACATCCTGTTTATATTTTCAACAAATCAATCTATCATACCCCATGACAGGTTTTAATGTCAGAAAACACTAATTTCAAAGTGTCTCTCCAAAAGAAATGATTCTAACTTTTTCCATCTTTGCAAAGTGAGATTGCTTCTTGAAAATGTGTTTCCCATTTCTTTCGGTCTTCCTGATGATCGTGGAAGCGTGAAATAGATTTTCGTCGACAAAAATGTATTGAAGACCTAGTGAATGCGATGTCTCTCCTCAAGGCCAATGTTACTAATGATTTCTGGTGAGTACTCTCTTTTGGAAAACATTCTTCTTTGCCTCATTCATCTTTATGAGTTCTTAATTAAGACTGGAATAGAAAATCAAATAACTATCTGAATGAAAATGCAAATTTTCAATTTCAGATTTTTTCTTTTGAGTTAGGGCCTTTTCAGAATATCTATCAGATGTAGTTCAATGTCCAGCGTGGCTTTAGCCGGGGAAGTAGTTGTTTTCTGTTAGACTTTCACAAAAAATAACTTCATTTTAATCGTGGATTTTTCAATTCACAGAAAAATCTTTCTATCAATATTCAATTGAGAATGTTTCCCTTTTCAACATGAATACCCCAAAGAGGTTATCTTGAGTGGAAGAAAAATTTAGATGATTCCACATCTGATTTTATGAACATCCTGTTTATATTTTCAACAAATCAATGAACTTGAAATAATCATAAATAAATGTAAGGCAAATCTTGTAGTAATCTCAGAAACATGGGTAACCAAGGAAGAGCAATGTTATTATAATATTAAAAATTACAAATCAATTTACTCATCTAGAAAAAAAAGGGGAGGTGGTATAGGGATATTTATTGAACAAAAAATCAAATTTGAGATTCTTCAGAAAGAAGAAAGTCTCATCTCATATTCCCTTATAAAAGTTGAATCATTCAATTTTATAATTTGTGGTATATACCGTCCTCCTAACTATAATATTATTAATTTTTTAAGATTTTTAGATATAAAATTAGAAAAGATAAATGAATTGAAAACTGACTGTTTTATTTTTGGGGACATGAATGTTGATATACTCAACAACAAAAATAGTGATGTGAATAGACTTCATGATTTATATGTTGCTAATAATTTTAAATTGTGTAACATCAATATCTCCACCAGAGATATGAATAACTCTAGTTCACTAATTGATCATGTTCTAACAAATTCTTCCCGACTCAAACAATTATCAATTTTAAATACAGCACTAAGTGACCATAAGTTTCAAATAGCATCAATAGATATTCAGTGTGAGAAAAAAAGATTGAGATATAAAAAAGTTTTCACCAATTACAATGTGAAAAGTATTAAAAATGATCTTTTAACTTTAGACACTAATATTTTTTTAAATAATAATATTGATATAAACTATGGAAAACTTTTCCAAATTTTTGAAAGACATTCTTTTAAAAGAAAAATTTGGTTTTCTAATAATGATAAACCATGGTTTAATGCAGAAATTTCAACATTAATTGAAATTAGGGATAAATTTCATTACAAGAAGAAGAAAAATCCCTCTAATGTATATTTTTTAGAATCCTATGATTATTATAATAAACTTGTAAAAAAAACTTTAAGAAAAACAAAAATGGAATATTATGAAAATGAATTCAATAACAATCTGACCCCAAAATCTATGTGGAAATCGATAAATAAAGTTCTTTACAATAAAAATCAACAAACATCAGATATCCACTATATATTAAACAACAAGAAAATTGAAGAAAAAACAGAAATATGTTATCATTTTAATGAACATTTTGTAACAATCGCAGAAAAAATATCTGGTAACATTACTAATATTGAAGATGATTCTTTATATAAATATAGTTCTTTATCTTCTATGTTTCTGGAACCAACAACTAGCCAAGAAATCGAAGAAATCATCAGTAACTTAGATTCTAGAAAATCACCTGGTTTTGATAATCTGAATGTATATATTGTGAAAAAGGTCCAATCAGAATTATCACCCATTCTCAGTATTATAATAAATAAATCTTTTGAGAGTGCAAAACTACCGGAAAATATAAAAATGGCCAAAGTTATATCTATTTTCAAAAATGGTAAAAAATATGATCGCAATAATTATAGACCAATATCAATTCTCAACGTTTTTTCTAAAATTTTTGAAAAGGCCATTTACAGCAGATTAAAGGAATATTTGGAATCAAAAAATTTTCTATAAAGGGACAGTATGGCTTTCGTAAACACAGTGATACAGAGTCTGCAGTATTAGATGTCATAACAGATATCCAATTACAATTAGATAAAAATAAAAAATGTGGACTTCTTTCACTGGATCTACGTAAAGCTTTTGACACTGTTAATCATAAAATTTTATTGAAACAATTATATGAAATAGGAATTCGTGGAGTGGTTCATAACTGGTTTGAAAATTATTTATATGGTAGGAAACAATATGTTAATCTTGTAGATTATAATGGTTCTTTTAGAGATATATCTTGTATGCACCTCCAGGATCTATATTTGGACCATTACTCTTCTAATTTATATAAATTCGGCTTCAAAATTGAAATTAAGCGGATCATTAAAATTATTTGCAGATGATACTACATTAATTTACAATAGTTATGACATAGATTCCATCAAAATTCATATGAAAAACGATTTGAAAATAATTTCACATTGGCTAGATGTGCATAAGCTTACATTAAATATTGAAAAATCTTCGTTTATGTTTATAACTAAAACCAAACTTGCAAATGTTCAAAATCATACAATTAAATTCGGCGCTAATAATCTCAAATATTCCACTACAATTAAATTCCTTGGACTATATTTAGATGAAACTCTTTCTTTCAGTACACATATAGAAAATTTAAGACGTCACCTATCACCTATGGTTGGAATTCTATTCAGGATTGAGACTATCTTCCTTTGAAATATTTAGAAAACATTTATTTTTGTCTTTTTTATTAAAAATTACAATACCTTATATCAGTCTGGGGAACTGCAAATAAAAAAATCATAAAACCATTGCAAGTAATACAAAACAGAATAATAAAATGTATATTCAGATACCAGTACCTCGAACCATCAGTAAACTTATATAAACCCAATGAATTACTCAATATCGGAAATTTATATAATTTCAAAATCTGCTGTTTAATCCACTCTATAAAAAATTCTGCTAAACATTCTAACCTCACATTCACACAAATTGATTATATCCATGACTATAATACTCGTCAGTGTAAAAATTTATGTACTATTCCGATAAAATCAAACTTTGGTCGGAAGTCAATATTTTATCAAGGTATAATGACATACAATTCAATTCCTGATCACTTGGAAAATATGCGTTTTAATAGCCTTTTCAAGACTCATTTGAAAAAATATTGGATCTCTCAATAATTTATTCATTTTATTGTGCAAAAAATAATATACAAAATTATAACAAGAGAAAACAACCTATTTTATTGATTTATCCCATATGATAAAATAATTCATACACTTGTTTGAAAATATGTTATTTATTTTGTATTGTATCCCTAATATAAATAATTGTATTATTTCTTGGGATGAATAAAGTTGTTATTATTATTATAGCTAAATACGAATATTGCCTTAATAACCAATATTTTCCAGAAGAATGGAAAGTTGGAATTATTATCACAATTGCAAAACTAAATGCGGACCAGTCCAAACCTTGTAATAGGGTATTAGACAGTGTTCATAAAGAACTTTATAATGTTGATAATATTATAGCATATATCACAAATAACTTCAAACAAACATTTTTCATGATTTGGAAAGGTGGATGATTTAATAAATAGAAATTGAAATTTCAATATTTGGGCGCCTTTAAACAGACATATAATTGGTGTGACGTCACTTCGCTAGGTCTCTTATTGTCTGTTTCTCTCCGAAGTAACGTGTAAAATTTGTCCAGAACACAAAGTGAGGTAAAAATCATATAAGTGATAATGGTTGTTGATGAGAAACAAAGCAAAGCAATGAGTGTTGAATGTCAAGATTGTGCTGCATCAGAAGGGGGATGCTAGCATGCAGGGGCGCGCCAAGCCTTGCGGCCGCCTGTGGGCAATATATAATTTTACACCCCTTACCCCTTTTTTAGTAGAAAAATGTATACATGGGTAGGTACACATAAATAGAATTAAAATACGTGCTAATACCTATATTTAATTTTGATACTGATATATCAGATAAGGGGGTACACACAAAATGGAAACAATCGCTATTACTTTTATCTAATTTTGAAATGAAATATGTGTTAATTTATATACTGTATAATGTATAATCTATAATTTTAAATCATCATTATCATTTGATGTTTGCAAATAAAGGAAATGAGTATTTCCGAAAGCTCAAATAAAAAAAAGTGTACTGATTTTAATCAGCATCTACTCATCCCCATAACATTTAGAAGATCTTGACAAGTCTTACACATAAGGATTAACAAAAACTGTAAAAAAAAGAAAACAATAACAAAACTGACAAAACGATAAAAATGTTACCTAACAGAAAAAAAACAAAATAACTTATTGGAAGCACTCTTGCCTTTTTTTCGGCAAAATCTTTAATCAACTCGTCTAAAGGAATACAATCCATAAGGTCACTTTCTATGGACCAAATTACTGAGTCTCTCTTGTGCCATAGTTGATTGTAAAAAAGTTTTTATTGATTTCAAATTTGAAAAAGACTTTTTTCCCGATGCTACAGATACTGGTAGCGTTAAAAAAATTTGTATTGCCACTGCAGTATTTGGAAATGTTGAAATTAAATTGTTCTCTAAAATGTGTTGAAGAATTAACTGAGGATCTAACACATTTTGCTCTGGTAAGTGGCATTTTAAACAAATAATTTCTTCAAATAAGTCACTTGCATCAATATCTGATTGTTTACGTGCTTCATCTTTCAAATGAAATGATAAATTTTCACACTAGTTTCATAATTCTTCTTCATTCAAGCTGAACATTTGATGAATAAATCCAAAAATGTTATTAAATTGCTTCAACCTTTCATTAAGAGATGGTAAGGTCGTATCTAGTATAGAGAAGAATACTTTTACTTTGTAATTCATTTTCGGGTTTGTTATTGGTTCGTCAGTACTTTCTTAATCAAACTGTCTGTTCCTTTTTCTTTTACGAACTGTTTGTGAAGATAAAAAATTTGGTTCAATTTCTAATTCTTCGGCCAGCTCCCCGGCGTCTACAAGAAGTTCGCTAAATCCCTTACCATCTCTAAGTATAAAATAATTTTTTTTATTTTGTTTAGACAGTCTAAACAAGCTTTTAGATTTATACTTTGATTCTGCATTAATTTACTTAGAGAATTGATTTTAAATAAAATATTGTACCAGATTACTACAGAGCATGAAAAATTGTAGTTTTGGATTTTTGTTGCGAGCGATCGAGCTAGGTCTGATGTACTAAAATCTTTTGAAAATGCGGATGCATCCATTACTCATCATCATCATAAACCTCACCAATTTGATATCTCAAAGGTTTTATAGCGTCTATTCTACTGGACCAGCGTGTATCAGATAGTAGTTTTAAAGTTAAACCTGTAAGGCACGTTTTCAAAATTGACCATCTTTTGGTTGACGCGAAAAAAAACGCATACATCTCTTGAACAATGTCAAAGAATCCAGACACCTTAAAATAAATTTTAGCAGCATCGTTAATAACTAAATTTAATGAGTGCGCCGAACAAGGAACAAAAAATACTCGCGGGTTTATATTTAAGATTTGTATTTGTAATCCACTGTGTATTCCACGCATGTTTGCTCCATTATCATATTCTTGTCCTCACAAATCATATATAATTAAATTTAATTCTACTAATAAATCTGTCATATAGTTCAAGCCAGCACCAGTAGAATCAACTATAGGGCAAAATAAAATGAAATGTTCACATATTTAATTTTTTTTCGTCAACTCGTTTAATAAAACAAACCTCAAAACTACACTTAATTGTTCCGTATGACTCACATCCGGTGTACAGTTGAGGATTATGGAGTAATATTTATGTTTTCTTACTAGATCTAAAATAGTAGTTCTTACTTTGGCGCCGATTAAATTTATCATTTCATTTTGAATTTTATCGCCTTAGTAGTTTGTCATACCGCTACCGCTGCTTTGATTTTTATGTGTGCGTCGAACATGTTGCTCCATTACAGAATCAAATTTGGTGAACGTTTCTATTAATTTCAAGAAGTTTCCGTTATTATTTCAATATAATTTGTTAGATCTACCACATAAAGCTAAACATTGACGACATAAAAACTGCATTGCCGAAATTATTCTTTCAATGACACGATACCAGTATTTTTTTTCTACATGCAATTAACATAATTAACTTTCATTCATAGTAACTCCCTTAGATAACAATTTGATAAGTTTAAGCAAGATCCGATATTTTTTTTATGGGAGTTACTCTTTTCGTGTCTGTTTAGCACTAGTGACAAATGTTTCCAATCAGAACATCCTTCCTTTTTAGACAAGTTGGTCAAAGACTTACCAAAAAGTTTGCAACAAAAACAGTAAACCGCATCTCTTGTTGTTGAGTAAATCAGCCACTCCCTTTTAACAAAACCAAAATCATGTTTTTATTGTACATAAAACTGCCGTTGTCCACAATTTATCTATTTTTCACAATCATTTAAAATAACACATGGTGCTCGCCTCACCTCGAACATTGGACAAACTTGAGGATGTATTTGCTTCAAATCTAAGATGTATTCTTGTTAGTGAATTCAATTTTAATTTCATTGGCGATTGTTTCTATATCACTAAAATGAAAAACAATTGATACGTGAGCCTAATAGAATCCACAAGTACTTTATTAATTGATTATGTTCTGTCAAACCACAATAACTTATGTTCATTGTGTACCCAAAATAACCTCATTCTGTAATATCAATCAATGTACACAAGAAATATGAAGAGGATAATATGTATAGAAACTTCAATAATAATAATAATCTTCATAACATAAAAATTAATATAATATCCTGTAACTGGTCCACTGAATTCTGTTGATGTAAACGAATTATATAAAAAATGTCAAAATGGTATTGATAAAGTTTTGGCACTACAAGTTTGTTAATATAAATGCAAAGTACAATGGTTTAATATTGATGTATACAATGAAATAAAAAAAGAAATTAGAACTTTAAGTGCTTAAAAAATTGTTCAGGGCTAGATAAATCAACAAAGTGCAAAATTGATGTGACTAAACAGTGTTGAATTTGAAGCCTTGGAGCAAAAAATAATAATGCGAGAAGATCTTTAATAATTAGAACACTTATTTTATTAATACTATAAGCCAAATGGTAGAAGTTATAGATGAGATTGAACCATAGAACAATATGGACTGTAATTTTTATCACAGCTTTTCTGAGTTCAAATTAGTATCACTTACTGAATTAAAAGAAATAATGAATACACTTGTTAATAAAATTAGTATCTTTGAAACAATAAATTCCAAAGTTCTGAAAAATATTTTCGAAACTGAGGGCCACAAATTCTTGAACCTTCTGAATTCTACAAAATTCCTATTCCTAAAGTTTGAAAAACATTGAGATTTCAAGTAGACCATTTATTGACCATTATCAATTTGAAAATATTCACAAAAAAAAATAATGTCCAGAATCTTTAGTAATCTATCACTGGAAATGAGAATCACAATATATAAATCTATTATTCAACCTCAGGCATTAGTTCTTATCTGCATGACCTATACAGGTGATGACCCCGAATCGGATTGGTTAATAATATCTGCTTCTCTTTTTTTGTTTCATGGTAAGTTCTATATAATCGAAAATGCTACCTTTTATATCCAAAACCTGAAGAAGTTTATCCAAAAATTATGAGATTGAAGACAAAATACTTACCTGACTTGAGTTGCATTTACAAAATCCATTTCAATTTATTTTTTCAGCGGGTATCTTATAAGTCCTTCTATTTACATAACTAATTATTTTTCCTATATTTGAAAATCTAGACAAATGCAGCCCCGAAACATCAAGGCTGAACAAGTGAGTATTCCTAATACATTTCTTGATTTTTTTGTGATCTGTTTCTATAGATATAAAAAACAAAACTTTCACGTAAATAATTGAAATATTACTTGTTATGTTTTATCCTGGTATAACACCAATATCACAGATGTGAAATCCTTATTGAAAACTGTGAATAAAAAAATATGTCTAAAATTGAATTATGTAATTGAATTTACTGTTTTCTCCTACAAAACTCATTCTTCACTAAGCTAGCCAATACAAACTATTTTCTCAATTATCTTCTATACAAAATAATTAGGACTTACTTAATACCATATCAAAGTCCTCTAGTATATATTTATTTGTAAATAGTTTCTACAAATTCAAAAACAATTTAAGAACACACTTCTCACAATATATTGCCGATGAATACCTGTAAGTTGAATTTCCAATAATTCTTTTTTAGTTTTTTATCATTTAATTTTCATTTATAAACACGAGCAGATATTGTTTTTGGAAAACCCCTCTTGTACTCTCGTATTCATAAAATCATATTATTCCAAGTTTTTCATTATAATTGGGGTGTGGTTTTGCTTGCATATTTATGATCACGTGAACACAAATATAAAAATATGATTTGATGAAATTTTATAAAAATGCATTTTACTGCTAGATGTTTTGGAAGTATTCAAATCAACTTCTGTAAAAAACTCATAATATTATTCAAAAGGGCTTTTGGTTTGTTTTCACCACTGAAATATAAGTACCTCCATGTTTGATGAAAAAAAAATATTGTGAAAGTAAAGGCCAAATTAACTATTTAGATATTTAAAAACTGAAAGCATACCTAAAATTTGTCTCTTCAGATGGTGATCCCAACAATCGGGCACCTCTACAAGCGTACTGTATATGTTGCCGGCATGTTGAAGACCTGTTGATCAATGCCGCTATTTGATCATCGTCTGCTTCGTAGTGGATATCCTGTTTGAATTCGCCCGGCTCCTGAAACCCATCCACAGGTGTGGTCTCTTCATTGCTATGATGAAGAACAGTGGCTACCCGTCCGTCGGCATAAAAATCACAAGTGACCGGAAACGGTGCGAGATGACCACTACCGTCAACGTCGATTGTGATTTCCGCGCGCTGGCCTACTGACTGGACGTTTTTATAGGCAAGACAGGAAAGGGGGTTGATAGAAGTATGACACACTGCTCCTCCATAACCTGTTCCCTGGATATACAAGAAAAAAAAATTTAACATGTGGTGATTTGGATCCTCATGATGGCATGGTTTGAAATGAATACAATTATTTTATATAAAGTCTCAAGAAAGTATTGATCTGGAGGATTATGAAAATTAATTAATATCAAGACAATTCCATTCTGACTTCTTTTATTTCAACTTAAAAATGAGTGAACTTTAGTTATTACTGGATAATTTTATCAGTTCTCAATGTCCCTCTGATATTTAATAGAAATGTATTATCAGTTTTAAATAATGTAATGATATTGTTATACCTGTCTGAAAATATTACTCGACTTACAATCATTTTTTCCGAAACACAAAGAAATATTAAAATAAATCATTTAATTTTTCATTTCAATTTTGTTGTTTTCTGTGATTTATTGTGACCCAAGTTTTGGCAAACACACTATACAATTTAAAATATATGTGATCATTTCATCTTCTGCTCATTCACGAATCTATCAAGTATCAAAGGAAAATTGAAAAGAAAGGTTTTTTGGAAATTGAAAATATTCAATGGAAATGAAGCTATTTTTTGTAATATCCAAGAGAAAACAAACACTTGCCCGGTTAAAGCACATGCTGGACGTTGAACTACATCAGATAAAATACCTCCCAAGAGGTTATCTGGAACGATAGAAGGTAGTGACTAAAGTTTACCTTTCAGTCGCAAATAAATAAAAACAAAACAACTTGAAGGCATTAGAAAATCAACTAAAATGAAATTATAAGTTGAGGTTAATAGGTATAAAATTTTCAGTCAAGGTTGGTGGTCCATTCACACGTATGTGTATAGTGAAAATAAATAAATAAGTTCTGAAAATGTGCTATCACTATGCTGGGACATATGTTGTTGTAAACTGAGAAGTAAATGATCCAATATCACCAAGTGAATCACTAGTGAATATACACATTTTGTGCATTTATATGCTATCCTCATTAACATTTTTTCTTAATGGGATATTGACAAAAATAATTTGATTATTTTTGGAATCTCTACGTCATATAGATATGGAATAAATTTGCCGCCATATACGACTTCCAGTGTGTTTGGATATTGGATACTGTCTTCAGTCGAACAGCACAAAATATAACAAGTATACGCGATGGAGACACACTAGTCAACTGGACCACTGTTCCCCTTCCTGCACTCTTTGTCTCGAGCACATGTACGTATCAGGCAGTCTACTAAAAGTACTAACTCGCATTAGTAGTAAGTTCTTAATTCACGGAGGAAGAAAAGATACATTGCAAAGTGTTATTTTGAGGGTCACTCGATTCAAGATACAATAAATTTGTTTATTGTTGCATTTGAAAATAGACCAATTCCATCACAGTCCGCCATTAGTCGAATTATTAAAAAGTTTGAAAAAGGTGGATGTGTTCAGAACTGCCGGAAGTGTCAAAATGTCGATGAACCACATGATATTGATTATTGCTATGGTTTTATTGACATTTTTATACCCATATTTTCTGGTGAAGCATGTAATGGATCTATAAGAATTGTGATTTATGGATTTGTGTCATTTTTTCGAAAATTGATCTGTATTATATATTTTTTTTTTAATTTATAACCTATTATTTATTTATTTTTTCAATAACAATATGACAGCTTACGTAGGTTAGAACGAATCCCAATCATATCATATACTGAGTGATTTAATTGAATAGACCGCTCTTTGATTAAATCTAGTTGTATAACGTTTTGTTTTACAACACTCCGTATAGAACCTCTGAAGACTTTTTTTAAGACACGCTTTTGTACTGTCTACTGGAGTGAAAAAGATTTGGTATTGATTAGAATGAACCAGAAAAATACAAGTAAATTTCAGTATAGTTATACATCATTAAGCGGTATTTGTAAAATCCTTATTATTTGGGTTTTCTAAAGTGTTCTTTTATAAAAGTAAATATGAGGTTTGAGTAACAATTGGTTTCACAGGTGTAGTGTGTTCAGTCCTAACACCCTGTATATGGCCAGTCGTAATAATGGCTAGTCAGGTGTGTGGTTTTTAAATAAATAACACCCTGTACAGGTCGTAACAATACGTCATATTTTGTTTAGTCAATACGTTCTTTAGACAATCACTCTAGTTATGTGCTTTTAAAGACATGGAAGTAGTTCAAGAATAAAATAGAGTTGGTTTGATAAGTACTTTCCAGCTTAGGTGTAGGATGATGTGTGGTATAAATTTTTTTATCAACAGATCATATTTCAGATAAGAGTATTAAGTCTGCTGCTATATCAGCAGCAATTTCAACTGGTTGTGGTCATTCTCAAATGACAGAACAGGCTATCATGATATGCCTCAATGTCATATCAACAATATGCTATTCATTATGAAGAAATGTTGAATGGTATTCACGAAGCTGGGTGGAAAGCTATGGAAGAAGCAGGAAAAAAAGAACTGCAATTAGCTAAAGGTATGGGAGAAGAAAATGCTGATGGAAATGGGTTGATTACCATAATTGTTGACCGAGCATGGTTCAGGCATTCTTATAAAGTCAACTATAATGCTCTCTCTGGGGTGGTGAGTATTTTTTGTTGTGTATCTTTCTCTAATTTAATTTTATATAGAGTACAGTTCTTCTAAAATTCTGAGTGGTATTTTTTCTGACTTGTATCATAGGAACGAAAACTGGTAACATTTTGTATGTGTCATCCAGAGACAAAGACTGCCCCATCTGAGCGGGTAATAAAAATGAAGAACCACAGACACATATGTTTGAAAAAGGGGTCTGGCACTTCAACAGCAATGGAATCGGATATTATTTTGAAAGACTTCCGAAACACCATTTCGAGAACTTGCCAAAAATCTTCCTGTTAGTACTGGTCTAAGAAAACATGTCAGCAAACATACTCAAACTGACAATTGCTGTCAAATCTGCAATTTTACACCACAGATATGCTGAATTTGTGGAATACTTTTGTAAACCAAAACAAACCGAAAAAGATTATGTGAATGAAATGGAGCAGTGGGGCCTAATAGATGACATCATTTTTACTAGTAATAGATTAATTCAGAATAGACACAGTTTAATTTTTAAAATCAAAATTGTAGTGCTGCCGAAACATATAATTCATTAATTGTAAAATTCGTCGGCGGAAACAGAGCTAATTTTTCCAAGGAGATTATGGAATAAGGTGAAAGGCGGCAACCATTTCATACAACAAAATATAAAATTATTTATCTACCATGTACAGAACCATGGAAAAGTGACTACCAGGAAAATATATCTAGCGTTTTTTTCAATCAATCAATCAAATATGCTTTATTGTCCGAAGAAACAATTCTTATCGACAAAGTCATTGTAGAGGTGCTAAAAGTTAAAACTTAAAATCTAAAATTAAGTAATAAAAATAGAAAAAAACACTAAAAATGCTAAAAACGGTAGTAATACAGGCGTTTTAAAATTTGTATAGATAGATAGATAATTTATTGGTGTTTTATACATTCAACAGTATTTACACAAGTCAATACATACATATTAATAAATTAACATATGTCAGGCACCTTATAATATTTACATATTACAATTCAAATTACAAGGTTTTTATATAAAAAATATTTATATCTTATACAGTACCCTTGAGTTATGACGTCATACACATTTAAAAACAAAGCAGTAAAATTTAAAATTATAGAACAACAACAAATATCTATATGGTTAAAGAACTTATATCACAGTGCAGGAATTCTTCAGTGCTAAAGAAGGCGTTTTTTATAAAAAAAAAAAATTATCCTTGTTTTGAATATATTATTTGGTAGATATCTTATTTTTTGTGGTAGTTTATTGTAAAATTTCACAGCCCAAATTTGGTCCATTTTGACATCTTTTTAAGCGGCAGTAGTTTGTACTCAAATCATTTTTATGCCTAGTGTTGTGGTCGTGCACATTTTCAAAACTTTCATATTGAGATAGATTATTTTTTATGTATATTCAATTTTCCATGATATAGAGAGAAGGAAAGGTTAGTATTTTTAATGTAACGAATGAATTTCGGCATTCATCTCTGTAGTCGATATTGTCTAATATTCTAATTGCTTTCCATTGGTGTTGGAATATTCTATCACAGTCTGTTGCATGTCCCCAGGCGACAATACCATAAGAAATAATGGATTCATACAAGGAAAAATATGCCGTTCGAAGAGTTGCTTTTGAAACTTGTCTGGAGAGGTTTCTTAGTAAAAATAGATTCCTCATGAGTTTTTTTGATATTTCATTTATGTGATGATCCCATTTTAACTTACTGTCAATATGAATTCCCAGAAATTTCACACTACTTTGCGAGTTTGAATAATTTTCCATATTTCTTAGGGTGAATACCATGTTTTGGGTTTTGTTTTTATTCAGATATAATTCGTTGGCATTGAAGCACCTTTCAGTTTGTGACTGTGCTTCAGAGGATAATGTAGGTACCTCGTCTAGAGTTTTAGCATTTGTTTGGACTGTAGTATCGTCTGCATATAAAATATATATCAGTTTCTCCCGATATGGTAGATCATTTATGAAAATTATGAATAAGAGAGGTCCCAAGATTGATCCTTGCGGTACACCAGTTGTGATTTTTATTCTTGTTGATAGAGTATTACCCACTTTTACAGTCTGAAATCGATTTTCTAAGTATAAGTTGATCAGCTTCATACTGTTGTCAGAAAAATTATATATTTTTAATTTTTTCAAGAGAATTTCATGTGATACACAATCAAATGCTTTGCTTAGATCACAAAAGGTTATTTTTGTGTACTCTAGTTTTTCAAAAGTTGTTATTTTGTTGCTGAGATCTAGTATTGCCATTTCAGTGTTTCTACCTTTTCGGAATCCATACTGGCAGTCTGTGAAGATGTTATAGTTCTCAAAATGATGTACAATTTTCAGAGCTATACAATTCTCAGAGCTATACATTTTTCAAATATTTTTGATATTATTGGCAGCAGAGATATTGGTCTGTAGTTTATTGGATCATTTGGATTTCCACTTTTGAAGATAGGTATTACTAACGCTTCTTTTAAGACGGAGGGAAAAATGCACTATTTTGTACATTGGTTCAGCAGTTTAGTTAGAGGGATTAGGATTATATTCAATATGCATTTGATCACTTCAACGTTCAGACCGTACATATATATATATATATATATATATATATATATATATATATATATATATATCTGCTGGGTTTATCGGTTAATGATTTTATTACCTCTCTAACTTCATTGTAGGTCAATTCGATCAGAGTAAAATTTTCAATATTCAAATTGTTTAGTTTTTCCAGAGGGTCCAAGTTTGTACTGTCTATTTCTTGTATTAGGTTTTTTGCATTATTTATAAAGTAGTCATTGAAGGTGTGTGGTCAGACTGGTGGGTCTTTAATTCTTTGTTCTCTGTTTTTGTTTTCATTTATGATATTCCACATGCATTTATTTTGATTTTTTTATACGATTATCATTACATTCTCTTTTAGCACGCGAAATAGTTTTTTTGTATATTTTTTTCAGACTGTTTAGTTGTTTGAGATTATCAAAAGGATGCTCTGTATATTTTTCGTTCAAGAGGTGTAGTTGGTCTCGCATGTTTCTTATTTCGGCATTAAACTATGTATTATTTGCTTTTTTATTTCTAATATTATAACTTTTTTCAGGAAATGAGTCAATGAAAGCTTTTTCTAATATACTGATGAGAATTTTCATTTTATCATCCATGTTTATGTTGTCATCAATAAATGACCAATCTGTGTTTTCAATGGTGTTGTAGAATAGAAATTTACCTGAATCTGTTATAGGTCGGCTTATCTTTTTTTCAATTTTTAATTTGTTCTGATGTATTTCCGATTTTAAAATTTGTCCATGGTGGTCAGATAGATCAGTTTCTATTGTTGTTGTTTCATGGGGATAACATGCAAAATTTATAAATATATTGTCAATACAATTGTCTCCCCTAGAAGGGCAAGTAATCATTTTCTGAAAACCGAATGATTCAAGCAGATCACATAGGGCTATATTTTCTTTTTGTTTTGTGCCAAAGAGTACATTGAAATCTCCAGCCATTATGATATGTTTTGTGCAATCTAATTTTTTCAAAATATTTTCTAGTGAGTTCAAAAAGATGTCACAATCTCCATTTGGGGATCTGTAAATGGAAAGAACAAATATATTATAGTTTTCTAGGAGAACACCACAAATTTCAAAACTTTTTTCGGTACAAAAAGGGCTCAAATAATCCAGAGGTATTACATTCAAGTTTGGTTTACAGAGAATAGCTGTTCCACCGTGTATGAATTTTTTCCTGCAGAAAGAAGATACAACAACATAATCATTAATGCGTAGAAACTCCATTTCTTCATCATTTAGAAAGTGCTCCGAGAAACAGCAGATATCAAAATTTTTGTCAATTAAGAATGATTCAAGTTTATTCGATTTGTTTCGGATTGATTGTATGTTCAGTTGCAGGCATTGTATGTTATAATTAATTTTTTCTTTCACTATTGTTTCATTTGTTGAGATTTTAGTTACATTTCCTTCGGCACTTCTTGGCTCAGGCGAGGGTATAAAAAATTATATTGTGTGCCATCTGTTTTTTTCTCAGTTTCCATGAATTCCTCAGCAAGGGTAGGTTGTCCTTGATGTAAGACTTCTATGTGTCGTATTTCATTTTCTTCACTTTTTTAGTTCGTTAATGTATTTCCATTGTGTCTTTCTACTGGAGATAAGCCAGACTTTGTTTTGATGAATTTTCCTAGTAATTTACAGATATACCACTTCCCAGTTTTATTGATATTTTTATTAGCTCGATGGTAGTTTCTTTGCTGCAGTGTATTGTTACATTCTACAACAGTTGATGTAAGACCAGCATTGAGTGCTTCTTTTAAAAGAGTGCTGTTATCAATGTATATTTTATTATTTATGTTCTTCCAGTCATGTCTGTAAGGTTCACAGTGTGTCTGCAAGTTCTTTGACTGGGAATCTATTTGTCTTGTTCGGCCATATTATGACAGTATCGCTTTTTGTAAAAAGTTGACTGTTTTTTATTGCTGTCGATATCAATTCAGCTTCCGAACAATTTGGTTTCAAGATTGATTGCACTGAGTAACTGTTTGCTAGTTGTCTTCTTAGGACATCTGACATGTCACGACCGTTATTTCCAGCAATAAAGAGAATTTTTTGGTTTGCTTCTGTTATTGTAAATACTTCATTTGAAAGTGATTTATGTTTTCTCCATTCACTTCCTCTGTTTTTTGTTTTTTCTTCACAGTAGATATTTTTTTCATTTGCAATTTTTTTTGTGCCCCTTACGTCACTGGTATTCCAGATGGATGGGTCGGTGAAGGTGGATTTATCTACTGTTTTTCTTTTGTTATATGTTTGTGTGTCTAAATTTTTTGATGGTTTGCTTTGTTTCTCTATCTCGTTCTTGAGGAGTTCAATTTGTGCCTTTAGATTAGGATTTCTCTCTGTTTCAATAAAGTATTCATTTCTGATCCATTTTTCATTGATTCTTCAACAAATAATTCATGTTGTCTTTTTAATTCAATTATGTGTTTATTTTTGTTCTCACTGGCATCACTTAATTAATAGTTTATTTGTGAGCTCGATTTTGGGTTTTAGTTTACACTTTTTTGCTGAAGCAATAAGATGAAGTTTATCTGTGTTTTTTGATTTCTTGTTTGAATTAGACTAAAAATGCTTATCTGTTATTGCCGTTTTTTTTTGTTGGTTCCTGATTGGGATGGGACGAAAATGCAACATAATTACACTTTTGCTGAATACTTTTTCACAGAATGATGCACTATTTTAACAGGGTTTGTTCTCACTGACTACAGTTCAAAATTATAACTTTTTTCTCGCACTATGTCCACTACTAATTTTAATATTTATTGGGGAGCACAACATATCATGTCAAGCCAGTAACAAGCTACTTTAGTAATAATAACAAGCTACTTTAGTAATATAAGTAAAATGTACAAGCAGAAATGTTAACTAGTATGACATTTAAGTAAAATAATAAGCAGGTACAACCACATGATGCAAACATATTAAAATTAATACTTAAAATAAGGAGAAAAGCATATTTTAGTGCTGACGAAAAGGTTCACTATTAAAAAATTCTTCCATGATGGATAAGAAGCAATTCTTTTACAATTTCTTTAAATAATCCAAGAGATTCAATTTTCCTTAAATGTATTGGTAACTGGTTATACATTTTTAGACCGTTATAAATGAGAGATTCCTTAACAAGATTGTTTTTAGGGATAGGTAATGATAATCTCAATTTTTGCGAGGATCCTGTGTTATGGTATGAGGGCAGTGCATTATATTTGTGGCGATTCTTGTGTACAAGGCAGGTGGTTTCTAGAATGAAGATAGAAGTAACTGTGAGGATTCTATGATTTTTGAATAGATATCTGCAAGAATCACGCTTTTTCACTTTACAGAGTGCCCTAATGGCTCTTTTTTGTACAACCTGCACCATTTGTAGTAGTTGTTTGCTGCACACTCCCCAGACGGCTATGCCATATACCAGGTGGGACTCAATAAGGGCAAAGTAAGCTGATTTAGCAGCTGTAAAACCCAATTCATGTGATATTATCCTGATGGCATAGCAACCTGATGACAATTTTTTGCACAACTTCGTGACATGGTCTTTTTTTTGTACAACCTGCACCATTTGTAGTAGTTGTTTGCTGCACACTCCCCAGACGGCTATGCCATATACCAGGTGGGACTCAATAAGGGCAAAGTAAGCTGATTTAGCAGCTGTAAAACCCAATTCATGTGATATTATCCTGATGGCGTAGCAACCTGATGACAATTTTTTGCACAACTTCGTGACATGGTCATTGAATTGTAATTTATTATCAATATTAAGTCCGAGAAATTTAGTGAGAGAAATATTTTCAATCTTATGAGGGCCTAGGCTCAGGGCAGAAAGCTCGCAGCAGAATGTTAATAGGTTTGTTTTAGTAGGGTTGAAGACCAGTAAGTTATCGTCACACCAGGTTTTAATTTGTTCGATGTCTCCTTGAATCTTGTGATGTAAGGTTTGTTCATTTTTGTCATGCCAAAATATGTGGTATCGTCGGCAAATAATGTATACTTACCAGATATATTAAATTTTGTGAGATCGTTTATATACAGTAGGAACAGTGTGGGACCGAGTACTGAACCCTGTGGTACGCCACAATGAGTTGGCTCAGTTCAAGAGAGGTGGTTAGTTTTTACCAATTGCGAGCGATTTTCAAGGTATGATTTGAACCATAGCTGGCTAATTCCTCTGAACCCATAGCATTCAAGTTTACTCTGCAGGATTTTGTGACTCACACAGCCAAATGCCTTGGATAAGTCACAAAATACTGCTGCAGCTGCCTCACCTTCATTAATTTCGTTATAAACTTTATTAAGGTGGGAAAATATTGAGTCATTAGTGTTCTGCCTTTGAAACCCAAACTGGTTCTCGCTCAAGATTTTTTTCTAAGTATAAATTCCAAAATTCTCTTCTGAACTAATTTTTCAATTATTTTAGCCAAGGTGGGTATGAGATATATTGGACGATAATTTGACGGGTCTGCAGGGTCGCTTCCTTTATGAAGTGGTACTATAATTGAAGTTTTTAGAAAATCAGGAGTGACTGATTGATGAGAGTTGCCACGACTTCGAGGGCAGAATCCGGAAGGTTTGCAAATATATTGATTGAGAGTTCGTCCTGCCCTGAGGCTTTTTTATTTTTTATGCCGCTGACGACATGTAATAGTCTTATGTTATTTGTGAGTATCAAGTGTGCAGTAAATTTAGAGGCTACAGTGCAGTAATAGTTGTTAAGGGTATTTGGACTGAGTGGAATTTCAAATGCAGTTTTCTGTTTTCCTCTAAGGTTGTTAATTATTCTCCAGCTTTCTTTAGATTTGTTGGAAGATTCTTCAATTCTTGATTTATAATACTTATCTTTTGCAGATTTCAATACTTTTTGATATAAGTTACAATATCTAGTGTAATATTTATGGAAGAACGGTTCGCCGGTGTATTTTCTAATTGTGTGGAGGGATTTTAGATTTTTTGCCGAAATCTTTATTCCTTTTGTTAGCCAATGTTTCTTTTTCTTAATTTTTAACTTTTGAGTTGGAAAAGCTGAATTAAAATTACCTAAGAGTAGATTATAGAATGAAAAAAGTGGTCTTGAGAGGCAAAGATATCCCCCCAGCTAGTATATATGCAAAACTCTTGGAATTTAATATTACTTTTTGTACTAAATAGTCAGCTATATTTGAACTTAGGATAAGGGGTATTTATATCAAGTAGTAAGGTGCTGAGAATAGCTTCGTGGTCGGATAGGTCTGAAGGAACAACTGAACATGAAGTTTCTTCGGAATTACTGCAGAAATAGTCAATTGGGGTTGCAGAGTATTGTGATGCTCGAGTGGGTTCCTTGACATGCATTTTTATATTAAATGAACTTAGTAAATTGGTCAGATGATGGGTATGCTGGGACTCTAGATCAGTGAAATTGATATTTAAATCACCAGTTATTAATATATTCGAATGTGGTGAAAGTTTTGATAGGAGCAACTCTAGTTTGTCTAGAAATATGTTTGCATCTGTGGAAGGAGCTCTTTAAATACTTATAATGTACATGTTAAGCTTAGAACTGAAAATGATGGCACATTCGAATACCTTCTCTTTAAAAATGTTGTAAAATTTTTTCAATTGAACAAAGTTATGACTGTCTACTAATGAGTTGATCCTGTTGCAGCTGATGTGTAATTGGATAGATGGGCTGGCTCCTCCTCCCTCAGCCAGTGCTCAGTTAGTGTGACGAAATCTGGGAATTTATGATTTTCCAGTAATATGAAGAGTTCGTCAATTTTGTTTCTTAGTGACTGCTGAATGTTTAGAGACAGTACGGTGATGTGTTTCTTGTCAGTGAAGTTACCTCTAAAAAATGGTTCTTGGATTTAAGAGCTTCATCCTCTACTAGGGTATCTCCAAGTTTTGTATTTTGTGAACCAGAATAGTTTGGGAGTGTAGAAATTGTGAAGTCCTTGGATGTTGTCGTTTTTATGTCGCTGTCATTGTTCTTAATATGCTTGTCCGTATTTTGGAGGTCTCAGTTATTTATCAAATTCAGTATGGCTTTTGCGAGATGTATTTTTGCAACACTTTTCAGATTGTAGTCGTCAGGAGCATAGTTGTGTCTACGAAATATGTTATTACAGTCAATAAATCTAGCTGTAGTTGATTGTAGAGTGCTCTAAGAAAATTTAGTTATTTTTGTATATTATTTCGTTCCTACTTGCCATTTTATCGAATCTGTATGGCTCAGAAATTATTATTATTACACGAGTATGTTGTCACAATCTTCGACTGTGACGCCCTAAGTAGTAGACGACACAGAACCTTTGGAGAGATCAGCCCGGAAACAGGCATGAATCCGAAGAACCTTATCAACAGGCTACTAAACCTAATAAAGGCACAAACCTGTTTGAATGAGGAACCACTGACGGAGTGATACAATAGACCCCAGCTGGTCGCAGTGTCAAGGGAAGCTAAGTGCCAACCCTGTCTCTGGCTTTCAACCAACCAACCATGTTGACATTTGCTCATTATGTCTTCCAAAAGCCTTTGGTTAATCTTGTTTGTCCACAATTTAACTATATCATCACGTGAGAAGGTCGTTGATGATAAGAACGCTGTTTGGACAAGCCCTTGTCAGATGCTCCACTTTTCAATAAGGATTGTGTAGAATCTTTGTTTGAGTGGTTCCATAAATAATATACTAAGCCTTTTCCCTGATTGTTCGTGATTAAGAGTATTTTTCTTGTTAGAATGTTTCTTATGGATATCTTGCATAGGGGTGCTTTGGGGCACAGACACCCTGAGAAACAAAAGGATTAAAAAATCTCTCTGAAAGCCCCAAATAAAGAAGAAGCAGAAAAACGCGCCAGAAAATTTGGGAGAAAAAAAAACATTATTTTGGTACAGTTTGGCTAAAATAAAAGGATATTCTAAAAATTGAATAAACGAAGAGGGGATAAGCAAATATAATAACTTAAGGAAATAATACAAAAATGAGTTTCTTACTTATTCGAACTTTGAAACAGTTTGTAAACTAAGAAAAAAGACTAATCCAAAGAGGATGCTATTTTTACCATTGCACATGATTCACCATCAAAACAATGGTGTACAGATATTGAAAGCCTGGCCAAGAGAGATTTTGAAATAACATTTAATAAAAAAAATTAAGATTGTGGTTTGTTTATCTTTATAAAAAAAAAACAATTTTTAGGAGCAAGCCCAGATGGCTTTATTAACAAAAGTAAAATTGTTGAAATCAAATTCCCATATTCTTGTGCAAAAATATATCCACAAAATGGAGGCGCATAAAAGAAAATAACTTAATTGGAAAAAGAAGGGGACAGTTACAAATTAATCAGAAATCACAATTACTTTTTTCTGGGTGATACACAACTTACAATAAGCGTGCACAGTATTACCATTATATTGTAGGTACTCCTGTTTCAGCAGAAGTAAAACTTTCATTTCCTACAGGACACCCTGTATAGAACATTTTTGAAATCTTGCTGATAAAATCTAAACTCTATGATATTCTCAATTATTATCTCAAGTGAAAAAGAGAAAAACAAACGAAAATAACAATATTTTTAAGTACTAATAACTTTTTAAAATGTTCCTAGTAAATATAACACTTTGCTGGTGTGAATGAAACTTTCTAGTTAAATAAACAAAAGTCATCAAATTTGAATCCAAGTGTTTCACAAAAAATGAAAACAAATCTTCAAAATAGGTTCTCTATAAAATCACTCCAACTGAAATAACAGAAAACCGCTGAGGTCTACAGAAAAAACCATTGTGAACGAAAATTTCTTATAATCAAAATATAATATGCAGTGCTATGTTCCGTTTAACATGTCATCCTTCGTACTTCCAAAGTGCTCTCGAGTTCGCACCAGTAGGAATGGTGACAAGTTGTCCTACAGCTTGTGAAATGTTGGAATTTTGAGACCTGCTTACCTCTCACAATCGTATGAAATATATATGTATATATATATATATACATATATATATATATATATATATATATATATATATATATATATATATATATGTATGAAAGGTACCTTATCACTTCCAAAGTCGATATACAGGGTACTATGTCACCTCATATATACCGTTGTCACTTCCGATTCTGGAAGTCACAACGTTTTGCCTTGTTTTGGTCAGATTCAGAATCTAGAGGGCGTTATGGGCATCATATCAAAAGTTGTTCTGGAAGTCATTTCGACCCCCTGTACTCAAAAACCACAGTTTTGGTTCACGAGTATATCGTTGGCGCTGCGATCGGGGATCCACCCGCATTTGTAGATTCAGGCACCACGTAGTCACTTCCATCATCTACAAGGTACGTTGTTGCTTCTAGGTTATAATCGTTCGTGCCTTTGAGTGTGTGTAAGGATTTATATTGAAAATGAATAGGGGTAAATTGATGGTGGCAATGGTCAAAACCAAAGGTAAGTGCAGTTACAAATTATAAAAGGACCAAATTTATTCTGTGAGCATTCGCTTAGTTATCGAGTTAAATGTATTAATTTATGCGCGGGAAATCTGTCATATCAGATTCATACCTATAAATGTCCATTTTTCAACGAATGTTAACAGTAAACAAATGCGAGACGTTTTATTGAGGATCATTTCATAAGAGGGCCCCCAATGGTGACTCTTCAACATGTACACACGATTAGAATATCTTGTAAACAGAAGTAAACAAAAGCTAAGCGACTTCGATCAACAGATGAGCGACTTATACCCAGCCTCTATTTATCTACCAACCAAGTTGGCATTGAGTTTTTTAAATTTTTGTAAGAGTTATGAGTATATTCGATTGACTTCCAGAGTTCCTGATTGCAAATTTAAATCATGAGAATGAGAGTTGAGGACGCCAACTTCACCCATTTTTTTTTAATTAGTTCTTGTGTTTTTTTTGCTGTAATTGATCGGAATTTCTTTGGTATTAATTGAACATTTTCAGAGAAACATGAATTTTGACTAAAAATTCATAATTTCCGTCCCTGAAAACCCCCACATACCAATTTTGAATCGAATCGGTCCATAATCACAAAACTCTTTCCGCCATCTTGGAGCCGCTATGTCGAATTTATGAATTTTGACAAAAAAATCATAATCTCCGACCCCAAAAACCCCCTACATACCAAATTTGAATCGAATCGGACCATAAAATCAAATTTCGTTCGCCATCTTGGAGCCGCCATTTTGTTTTTTCTCTAACAAAAATTCCATATTGCATTGTCACCGGAATCAAAAACACTTTCCAAATTTCAAATTGATCGGTCGACTGGAATTCTGTCAAAATTCACTTGCAAGATTTGCCCTAACTAACGAACTAACAAGTAAAACTAAATAAAAGCTTGTAAAAAAAACCGGTACATGAGCAAATTGAAAACTAGATGATGGAAAATGAACTCCATAAGTCTAACAAATTTCACCAAAGTTTTCTCGCACATTAACTATCTATATATCCTTTTATTGAAAACAACGTTGAATAGAAATGGATGGAAGTGATAACGACACAAAAATATTTATTGAGCGAATCTTTACAGTTATATGGAAGTGAGTTCGTATTTTGTATATATACAAAATTATTTTTGAAAAAAATTGATATCTCTTCCCCTCTCTTCAGAATCGTATTCCTAGAGTCCCCCTCAACATATATATCCAAAATTCAATAATATATATCTTTGAGAAGACATGGAAGTCAGGTCGCTCTTTCAACATAACGGAAGTCACAACTTAACAGGCATCTATATATATATATATATATATATATATATATATATATATATATATATATATATATATATATATATATATTGTGTGTGTATGTGAGTAGTATTTCTGACTAGTTAGGTAAAAAGCCCAATATCCCTATTTTATATATATATATATATATATATAAAACTGCCTCAATACCAACACGTCCTAGATTCAAGATGGAGCGACTTGAGAAAATAAACGGTATAAAATGTGTTATATGTGCCGCCATATGTGCAGCTGTGCAAGAAGATTAAAAAACGTGAAACGGTGATGCAATAATGATCTGCTATGAATACCACCGACACGTGTAATTCAAAACCTAACCCAACTCCCGAGTAAAAATTTCATAAACGCTGATGAGGATACCATATTTCTATTGAACATGAATCAAAAAAGGAAGTTATCTATCTACAGACAATCAATAAACACCAAGATCTAATAATCAAACTCATCTCCAAGAATTAGTACTAGAAAAAACCGGTAAATATAAGCCTATCCCACTCTTGATCCCTGAAAATAGCCATTTGACTTCTGTTATGTGTTTTTGCCTCCTGAACACAAATCCGAAAGAAAACCACAGCGCTACACTTTCTGAGTTATACCTCTTTTTAGTACTGAATCGCGTAATTTTCAAGCACCGTTTACTCGCGCAAAAATCACTCACAATTTCCTTCTTTTTACGAGCATAAACTTCAAACCTACATCACTCATTTTCGGCAGTATTTGGCACAAAATATGGCCGATTCTATCGAAAAAATCCCGCTTCAACAGTTACGAACAACCTCTCACAACTGACAAACTTTAGTACATTTTTGCATCTTGGTCATATCAAATGAAACTTTTCCATTCCAAACATGAGCACCAATTTATCACACCTTTAAATAAAGGGGAAATTTTTGGCGCTGATTTATTTGTTATGACCAAGTGCTCTACTGTATGCTTGTAATATTTTAGTGTACATTAATTTTAAAATATACCCCTAAAAATGTTTTTGAATATTTTATTTTATTCTATACAAGCTTTTGTATGTACATTTGATCTTGAATCATTTTTGTTATTGTCTTATGTTTTGTGCTTTGACCAGTCAGATACTTGTAAATTGATGGAAATAAACTCTACTTTTATTTTTTCAAGTAGTATCTTCTATGCCCAAAACATTGACGAGAATTGATCCCTGTTTCAGAACTTCAATTTGTCTTATAAATGCAATCTTGAATGCTAGGTGATAATCCTTACAGAGAAACATCAATGTTTCCTTTTGAAGAATGAATCCAAATTACTGAAGTCGGCTGTGTTTAGTTTTATTTATTGTCTTTGTGTGAAGTTTTTAGACTGATTTGAAATTATGTTTTTATGATTGAAAGATCCACTTTTTATTAGAAAATAACTATAAATTATCATCAACTTGACAGCGTTTTATCTAGAAAATAACAGTTTATGCACTTAGGATAACAATTAGTTTAAACAAATTATCTTTGTTGTCGGGATCCTATGCTTTGTTAGACTGCTAATTTGGGCAGTGACAATCAATTAATTTGAAATGAACTGACTTAGTTCAAAGTGAACTGAATTAGAACGAACTGCAAGATCGCGATAGTGTCTGTGCTACCCCTCCTTGACATTGCACCAAGAAATGAGCGCAACTCTACCAGTCTGAACATTTCCTAGGTTTGGAACAGAGTCCACATTCGGTAATATTCAAAGATACGTATGGTATCATGACAATTGATTTGAATACACGGCATATGGTGATTGCCAATTGCCACCAAATCAAATGGTGTTATAACTACATGCAAAATATAAATGAACTGTTTGTTTGGCATTAGAAGTTTCTTTCATGAAGAAATAATTATTAGGCAGTGTCAATTGACTTTTTACAAAATGTAAAAAAATATATATATACAGATGGATTTTTTTTTAAAGATTATTGTTTGAATGCAGTGAAAAATATTTGAATAAGTTATAGAACTGCGGAGCACATATAACACATATAAAAAAAAATATTTTTACTGTATAGTGGTAGATTTAGTGGTAATTACGTGATAACCACCGAGTCAAAGTTGCAGTATCAGTCTCCGTCATTATAATGCTGCTTGGGAAATCACATTTTGACGTTTCGAGAATCTGTAATTGTCAGTTAGTCACTGAATACATTATTGAATTGATCGCATTGATAATCGAAATGAGTTATTTCACGGAGATCTGTTCAATATTTCATCCAACCGATAGAGAGTAAATAGAGCTCAGATCATCATAATCTGTTCGTGTATTAATGATGTTATTTTTATTGATATGTACCATTTCTAAAAAAAATCTTTTATAAACTCTTTCAAATTGAAATTTCCAATTTTAACCCAATGGAATGACTGGATAGCGCACAATATGTTATAAACCTCCTACAATCACGTTTATGGCCTGTTATTCTATCTTTAAATAATTGTTTTGTTTGACCAATGTAAACTTTATCACAATCAATACATGGTATTTCATAAACAATATTTGATTGGAATTCCTTTGGAATTGGTGTTTTCAATTTAGTATGGAGATTGGAAATTGTTTTTATATTTTATTTATTTATTTTATTTAACCATTGAACAAACTAATAACTACTGACATAAATAAATATCAAATAGTTATTCAAAATTTACCTTGCACACACAGAAAAACTCCATGGAATTCTGTTTACAAACACCTCCATGCTGACATGGATTTGGATTGCAACGATCAATCATTTGACAAGCATCAAAAATAACATCTTCCCCACAACAATATTCTTCTCTATTCCAATCCGTTGGTAACTTGTTGTTGCCATCTATACGTATGGTCCTCATACAGCCTACAAATCCGGCAAATATGGTGTTGGAATCACCAAGAGCAGCATTCACTCCTCCAGCTATGAAATATGTAGCACCAGTAACTATTTTCAAAAGGCGTGTGGTTGTCATTGGTCGGTAATCAACATTGAAAACCACTTGATTGTTGGAAATGGTTAAGACAACTATATGCCATCGTCCATCGTTGAAATAATCGTCATAATTGTCGAATATTACTTTGGGATTATTCGGAGTGACAAGTTCTACTTTCAGTTTGGCTCTTTCAAGATAAATCTGAAAATCAGGTTTTTTATAATGCAGTTTCTTCTGAGAATAATATACTATATGTATTCAAGTAAGAATGATTACTAACAGCAACATAACCACTAGTAGAAAAGGCATGATAAAGCATGAGTCCATTGTCTTCAAAAGTTCTGAAAGCAAATGAAGAATTCAGAGAAGACATTCCTTCATATCCTTTCAGCTTGGCAAAGGAATGTTGAGTTTTGAATGTAACCGGAATGATTTGAGGTTCCTAAAAAAATAAAATAAACAACAATGACTCTCAAGTGAATTAGTGAATTCTCACTGGACATGTCCATAAAGTATTTATTCTCTCATATTTGAAGGTATCTCCATAGTTAGATGCTTCTCTCACTTGACGGATGAGATTTGTAGAATTCAGGTATAAGTTTTCAATGCATCCAGTATAATTCTGAACAACCACCAAGCCTTCCTGTATATTTGGAACTCCTCCAACATAAAACTGAAAAAATTAGTTTTATTTCTTTCTATTGGGCAACGTATTTTAAGTTTACCCCTCTGTTTAGATTCAATCGTTGAAATTCTCCTTTGATTTTGTCGTATACAACTACCCTGTCCACGGAGAACAAAATATCCTTTCTGTTTCGAGATATTACAACATCATGCCATAAGTTGTCATCTAATAAACTTCCAACACATAAGCTGGTTACTATACCAGAGCCTGTAAATAGTATTAATTTCTGATATACACACAAAACATAGATTGAGCTTTTGCTTCTTGAAATTCTACCATAAAAACTAATTTAATATTCCCAATAAATAATTCAATTGAATAAAATATCCACACACCTAAATCTATATTCAGGAGCATCCTGTTGTCACGAAGCTGTAAAGCTATGTAATCTCCTTGAGTTCCTCTGCTGTAAAAAAGAATCCCATTTGGAGAGGTAGTTTTGAATCTAAATTTTATGCTTTCCTTTAAAGCTGAAATGGGCTCTCCAAACAAATCATATTTGAGAAGTGAAGTTCCATTGAAATACATATTGTCAGCCTCTGTAACATGAAAAATTTGAATCCAAAATGAATTAAACTGAAAAAACAATTCTACAGAGTTGGGACTTTTCATGGGTCACGAAAATTATGGATACATGTAACCCTTCTTATTACCCTATTAGTATATCGATGGCTTAATTCGCAAACCTTCATTGTCACAAAATGTCATTATTACATTTCAAAAGTCCTTTTTCAGTTTTTTTTGGAATGATATAGTAGCTGCGTAATACTTATCCATAAATTATCATAGTATGGCATTCATAGTCATTTATTGGCCTGGTTGGAGTCCTTTCTTTCTAATAGGAACCAGTGTGTAAAATTAATAGTTTTCAGTCTGTATATATTGATGTAAAATCTGGTGTACCCCATTGTGTTCACCTTTCACCATTGTTGTTCAATATATTTATGAATGATATAGATCATTGCTTTTCTTTTGATTAAGTTATTTTATATGCTAATGACCTAAAGTGCTATTCAAGCATTGATAGTATGGAAGACTGTTACAATGTTACAAAAGGGCTTGGGTAGTTTTCATAATTGGTGCATTGTGAATAAGATGTTCCTTAATGTTGAAAAAATATAAATTCAGTAAATCATTAACTACTGAATGGTTACTGTATGATGTACATGATGAGCAGTAATGTGTTGAAACGAGTGAGCACTGTGAGAGATTTAGGTGTTATATTTGATACAAAATTGTAATTTATTTTTCATTATTATTTTTGGGTGGGCAAGCTCTTCTGGGATTCATTTAGTGCAATACAAGGGATTTCAGAAATATAACTGCAATTGAGTTTTGTTGTGTTTTATGGAATACTTATTTTCAAACTTATAATAAAAAACTGGAGGCAGTTCAATTTTTTTGAGATATATTTCATTTGAACTTTGTATTCCCTAGGGAAATGTTCAATTTGATGATCTTGAAAAAATGCTCAATCTCAATAAGCTTTCATGTAGAAGAAATAATTTTGACACAAGATTTATCCATAGGCTTATCCATAGGATATCAATTGTCCTGAACTGTTGAGCCAAATTCAATTCTATGTTCCTCCGAAAGCCTTGAGATATAATACAGCAACATAGTACACTGTATGGTGAAAACTCAACTTCAATAGAATGGGGGAATAAGGGGCTCAACCATTTGGAAAAATTGTTAAGAATAATTCGTGATACTGTCGAAATTATTGAAGATGGGAGTCTTAAGCAAGTTAGTTTCCGTGGTCGTAAAGAGTCGGTCACCGGAAACCGACAGCTCTGGCGGACAGTGACTGAGGGCTCCGCGCCTATCATAGAAATTTCCCGAGGTGAAGGTTTTACCTATGATATGAATAATGTTGCTCGTCCCAGTGAGGTCGCTCAGGAGACGGCACGAGAGGCGGCCGTCCTTTTCATGCAGGAACTGTTTCTGGTGGGAAAAATTGCATTCAGGCTTTCAATAAATTCACTGACGCGCAAACCCACAAGGACCGTTTTACAGAACAATATATATATATATATATATATATATATATATATATATATATATATATTTAGTGGATATGATTGGGAAGTAACTAAGGAAAGCGTTCAAGAAAGTATGAATGTCATAAAAATGTGGTTGAATGGGTATCAGCTGTCTTTAAATGCAGATAAAACCAGCATTTACCATCACAGATATAAACAGACCTAATTTTCACAGCATTAATATTAAGGGCATTGGAGACATAAAAGAAGTTGAAAATACTAAATATTTGGGAATTATTATAGATAAAAATATGAAATGGAATCAACATGTAGCATATTTAACAAAACGAGTTAGAAAACTCCATATCTTAAAAGTGATTCCACTAGGGATTTGTATACCAAAATCAATATATTTTTACTCAAGATATCTCTTAACTATTTTATCAGTTAAGAGATATCTTGAGTAAAAATATATTGATTTTGGTATACAAATCCCTAGTGGAATCACTTTTAAGATATGGAGTACTGGTTTGGGGAGAATTATATGACAATTCATTAAAAACCTTGTCTACAATTCAAAATTATGTATTAAAAATAATTTACAAAAAAGGCAGACGATACTCACCCAGACTACTTCATGGAAGGGATATATGTAACATAAGATCGCTGTACTTTCATACATTGGTAACATTTATGCATAAAAAATAACATTTAAAAAATCATATCTTGCATAATATTGTGACTCTTATAGCAAACAAATTGCTGAAAGTACCTAACTCTAATAAAAATGTACATGCAAGATTTGCTTGCCATCTAGCCTCAAAGAATTACAATTTATTACCTTTAAGTATTAGGAATATTAGCAACTACAAAAAGTTTTCATTGCAATGTAAGGAGTTTATAAATGTCAACTATTTTTCATTTATGAAACTAATTGATTAATTTACTTTATTTTCTATTTACAATTGTAAAATTATTTAATATAGTAGAGGAAAGATATTATCAAACTTGTTGGATCTTAAAAAAAAACTATGTTAATTATGTTCTGCACAAAACAAGTGTGCATATTTATAGGAAACAATATAGTATAGGTATTTCACCAGCGACGTGAATTTTCAACAGTAAGTAATATTTTGCAAAACAGACTCTTAGAATATTAAGTATATTTTATATTAGGTATATTAAGAAACATATGTGAATTTAATGTTAAATTTAGTAAGAACTGTCGCTGATATACAATGAATATGATATGATCAAATTAGGCATTTGTATGATTTTAATTTTTTAATATAAATAGCGTGGAAATAAATAAATAATTAAAAAATATATATGTATATGTATTTTCCTGAAAAGTTTTCCACGACCAAAGAATTACGTATATCCGTCGCTCAAATCGTGTTATGGTCTTCAAAAATGCCATAGAAAAAAGCACTTTAAATTTTTCCTGAATCCAAAAACTTTTTAAAAAACCTTCCTTTTTCAAAAAACCTTATTCGGACTACAAAAAATGTTTTGTGTTTGATTTGAGTGTCAAAATAAAAACATATTTTTGTGTGGATACGCCCGGAGATTGAACCCCGGCCCTTGGACTTATAAAGCAGACTCTCCAATCACTGAGCTATCGGACACATATTTAAGAGGTTAGCCGATATTCCTTTTGTTGGCCAAATTTCTGAAATTTTCCAATTTCTAGGCAATTTTTTTTTTCACGGATCAACCATCCTTGGGCTATTACAAACATTTCTTGAACTTTGGCAGGTGAAACCTATTTCTGGGAATAAAATGCAAAGCAAAATCGTGATATAATTACAAAAATATACTTGATTATACAGTGAAACTACACTAAAATTACACATAAGTTGTTAGAAAGGGAAAGAAACAGCAAATAATTTTATATATATATATATATATATATACAGTGTGGCCCATTCAAAATGGAACCACCCCTGTAGAATACGCATTTTTCAGTCAATCTCAAAAAAAATTTTTTTAATATTAAGCATCAAAAACTGTAACTTGACACAAATTTTCATATCTTTAGTTTCATTTCCAAGGCACTCTATGGTTTTTTTTCTTTGTCAAAAACAACAAAAATTTATTAGGCTATTTTTGTTTTTAAATTTGACTACATTACTACATTCCTAGTCTTTATAAATGAAAAATATCAAAATTTCATAAAAAAATATTGGTTAATAACGAAGTTACAACAACTTTAATTTTGGAAACAAAGTATTTGATTATAATTTTTATTTAGATTATAGACATATTTAAAATCTGGCAACACTGCCGATACAAAGTAGAACACCAGTGAATTTGTACAGCGAAAATCCGAAGTCAATAGCTCATTCCGTTCTACAGTTATAACTCCTGAAATTATGGTAATGTGAGCGATTTGTGGTGTACTATATCTCAGCCTACTATTGATTTAGTACAATACCTATGCCTAATGTATTAGTTCAGCTTTCCTCAAATTATTGATACCTTCTCTAAAAGCTTGTTTCAATTGAGTTTTGCAGAATTTAAAAGGCCATTTTTTGTCCTGCTTTCTGTTTTATTATTCAATAAATAATTTTGATACTTTAAAACTTGATTCGGTTCATTTCGTTTTTATCGGCTATGGAAGACTGCATAACTTGAAAATGAATTTTTAATTTTCTGTTATTTTCAAATACACTCATAACCTAAACTTAAATACATTATTTTAAGGGAATATAATTTTCAACTCCAGTGGCGTAGTCAGATTTTTATTACAAAATCGCTTCCACCACAAATCGCTCACATTACCATACTTTCAGGAGTTATAACTGTAGAACAAAATGAGCTATTGACTTCGGATTTTCGCTGTACAAATTCACTGGTGTTCTACTTTGTATCGGCAGTGTTGCCAGATTTTAAATATGTCTATAATCTAAATAAAAATTATAATCAAATACTTTGTTTCCAAAATTAAAGTTGTTGTGACTTCGTTGTTAACCAATATATTTTTATGAAATTTTCATGGTTTCCATTTATGACGTTTACTAATCCAGTGGTGTAGTCAAATTTCAAAACAAAAATTGCCTAATAAACTTTTGCCGATTTTGACGAAGAAAAAAAATCATTGAGTGCCTTGGAAATGAAACTAAAATTATGAAAATTTGGGTCAAGATACAGTTTTTGATGCTTAATATTAAAACATTTTCTTTTGAGAATGATTGAAAAATGCTATAGGGGTGGTTCCATTTTAAATGGGTCACACTATATATATATATATATATATATATATATATATATATATATAACAAGCGATATTGGGGCAAGCAGCAATGAAAAAGTAAACTCTTTAAGGTTTGTCCAAGTTTTCGGAAATGTTTATTTCCATCATCAGGGAAACTACAATAGATGAAAAAACCAACAGTTATACATATTCAAGTGCGAAGCATTATGCTACTTACAACTTTATTGAGGTTAGTTTCAATGATGTTAAACATATTCATCTAACATAGTGATACAAAAGAAAAAATCGTAGATCAAGGATTAATACAAACACATTAACATTGTTCAAAATTATATAAATAAAGGTTTACTCTATGTGGTGTGACAAGTGGAACTGACAGGTTAGGAATAATACCCGCAATTATATTCAAGCCAACGACACCTGACAGGTGTCCCTTGGAAATTATTACAGGGGTGCCAACTGTTAGATTAGTACCAATTGCTGTTACCAGGTGGGGGTAATATTAAAAAGAACTATTATTTGGTATTGGAGTGTTGTCAATTTTGATTGATATCGAAAGAAAATAAATAAGAGTAGATCTCACTCAAATGGTTAATATGTTTTTTTATTGATACAATTGTTTTCTTGTGAAATGAAAGCCATTTCTAAGAATAATCTCTTTGATGCATGTGAATCTATCGCAAGCACTTTCACTGAATCATAATTCATCTGGTGGTCCATGTTCCGCCAGAGCACATCTTTCAGGATGCAATCTGCAGTTATTTTATGAGAAATTATTCTGTTCGATAATGATCTTTGCGTTTGATCAATAATAATAATAATAAATTTATTGCACTATGTAAAAAGAGGAACATTACAAGCCAGTCACATGAAAGAATCATAGAGAAGATCTTCTGTAGAAGAAGCGTACAAAGGTATAAATTGAGATTTTCATAGATAAAATAAGACGAGTAAAACACATTTAAAATTACCTAAAAGGTATGATTAATATAATCGCCAGGTTCGTAAGTCTCCAGATTTATGAGTGTGTCTATTAATGATTTCTTGATTTCATTAAAATTTTCTACTTTTTTCATTATTTCTGGTAGGTGGTTATAGAAGCGAATAGTGGAGTAGAGTGCACCTTGTTTTGTTTTGGAAAGGTGATGAGCAGGTACATTATAGTTGTTTATTTGTCTTGTAGTATATACTCCTGATGGCTTATGTTTTTCAAAGTAACTTCTATTTTTAAAGACAAATTTAATACATTCATAAATATACAATGCGGCTATAGTTAACAATCCCAATTTTTTAAATGATTCCTACAAGATTTGAAGTATCCCAGTTTGTTCATGGTGCGGATCGCGCTTCTGAATTTTAAAGATTCTTTGGATTTCTATGCTGCCACCCCATAATATTATACCATACCTGGCGAGGTAAAAATTTCTGAAGTAGAAGGTTCTAGTGATGCTTAAATTGCAGTTGTTTGATAGAACTCTCAGTCCGTAGCAGGCTGTACTGAGTTTTTTGATAGTCAAATTTAAGAGTTTCGTCTATGATAATACCTAAGCATTTCAGAGAGTTTGAGAAGGGGATATCCTGTCCGTTCAGATTGGCCTTCTGTGGGGTTTCCAGACTCTGATTAGCTTTGAACAATATCGCATTTGTTTTTTCTGGATTTAGTACCAATCTACTATTACAGAACCACTTAGTTGCCGAGTCCATGATGGAATTTCCCATTTCACATATTTTTGGATAATTTCCTGCGGTTACCAAGACTGAGCTGTCATCAGCATAGTTAATTATCTTGGTGTTTGGAGTTGATAGTTTAGCAAAGTCATTGATGAATATAATGAATAATAGTGGAGCGAGATTACTGCCTTGAGGGACTCCCAAGGATATGTCCAGAGCTGTTGACTGTACATGTTGGCCTGTAATTTCGTCTCTGATTCTCACGGCTTGGGATCTATCTTTTAGGTATGATTTTATCCAATCCAAAGCTATTCCACGTATTCCATAATGTTCAAGTTTGATTAGTAAGATTTTGTGGTCAATGCAGTCGAAGGCTCTGGACAGATCCAGGAAGATTCCACAGGCAATATCGCCTTGCTCGAAAGCATTGTAGATTCCGCTCAGAAGTTCATAAAGAGCTGTCTCAATACTTTTGCCACTAATAAATCCGTGTTGATTGGAATTGAGTAGATTTTGGTCAGTAAGGAAGCTCATTAATCTGGAGAACATGACTATTTCGAAAAATTTTGAAAGAGTATTGAGAAGACTGATGGGTCGATAATTTTCAAAGGAATCTTTATCACCTTTTTTTAAACAGGGTTTTATAATGGCAAATTTGAGCATAGAGGGAAAGGTTCCGGTTTCGAGTGATTTGTTAACTATATCACAGAGTGGTTCGACAATTAGATGAAAACATTTTTTCAGTAGGAAGGGTGAGATTTCGTCATACCCTGAACTTCTTTTGTTTTCCATTTTATTCAAAATTTCGAGTAATTCATTTTCAGTCACCGGTTTTAGAAAGATGGAGTTGGTGTTATATAATAGATTGCAGTCAAATTCATTGGCAGTTGGTAGTTTTTTATCAATTAGTTGTTGTGTTTTGTTCACAAAGAATTCGTTAAATGAGTTTGCACAGTCATCGGAACTTGTGTGAGTGGGTTGAGCGTTGCCGTTCTTATTTTTCCCAGTTATTTCTGAGACAATTTGCCAGGAGGTTTTAGATTTGTTTTGAGAGGTATGGAGTCTCTTCTCCAGCGATGCTTGTTTTGTTTTCTTTAAAATTTCCTTGTATCTTTCTTTGGCATGAATAAAGTCATTGTTATATTGGGGCATTTGAAGAGATAATTTTTCAAGAGCTAACATTTCATTTCTGGAGGATTTGATCTCAGCGCTGGAGAAATATTTTCTCCTGTGCGTTTTTTCAGTTACATATTTAACAGGAAAGTGTTTATTGAAATATATAAGTAAGGTATTAATTAAGCTTTTGTATTTTTCATCTACGCAATTTGTAGAGTAAACAATATCAAAATTTTCTTGGGATATATCTTCACAGAAATCATCCTCGGCTTGTTTAGGAAAGAATCTCACTCTTCTCTTGGTTTTATAGGGTGGTGGCTTTATTATGTAAGTTAAGAACTGTGCGCAGTGGTCAGATATGCCAGTGCTAACATTTTTCATTGCATATTTTTCTTTATTTGCATTTGTGATGATGTTGTCGAGACAACTATTTAGGCGAGTACCTTCCCTTATTGTTAGGACAGTATCATAGGATTGTAGAATGTCAATGAAATCTTTAGATTCTTTGGCTTTACTCAAAGTGTTTATGTTAAAGTCTCCTGCAATGAAAAAATCATACCTTTTAGCTGTTAGGATATCCAACATATGGGTTAGTTTGGAGAAGAAGATTTCATAGCCTATATACACATACCACAGAAAGTGTTTTGTTCTTAACTTTAATTTCTACCGCACAGCACTCAAAAACTCTGGAGATTGTTAGTTCATTTATTACTAAAATGGGAGTGAACACCATTCCTGGGCTGCAGAGGATGGCAACTCCTCCGTGCTGATGTGTTGGGCGGCAGAAAGTAGAGGCTAGTTTTAAATTAGAGATGGCATTCACACTTAGTGTGTCCTCATCTTGCCAGTGTTCTGATAGGCACACTATTTGTAGTTTGCTTTGTTCTTCGAGAATTGCAGATAGTTCATTGACACAGTTTCCTAGGTGCATGATATTAATATTAGTGCCACTTAGATGGGGGTTCAAGAGAGGTTTTTTTGTTTTGGGACTGTCGCTGTTTCCAGAGGTAGGTTGGTTCTCATTTAAAAATCCGTATCATTTTCAATTTCACTTTGCCTTTGGTACATATGGTATTTACGAAAGTCAAATCTTCTGAAAGCCACACTTTTTGGCCAGGTTGCAGGGTCATAGAGATCATCCTTTGACTCGTAACCAGCACTCAGCATGAAGCACTTGTTTTGGGATTCTGAGGTAGGAAGTTCTTTTATTGTTATTTTGGCATCTTTGAATTTGGCTTGGCTTTTCACAAATGTCATTAGTTTTTCAGTTGTGACATGTCTTTTGATGCGGTAGAGATATAACCATATTTTCTTCTCCATTCCGAAATCTTCACATTCGTTTTCGCCGAAATTCTTTGCCCGGTACTCGGAGGGTTTCCTAGATGGTTTTCTATGGCTTACTCTCTGAAAGCTATCTGCATCTTCCCTATGGTTAGTTACATTAATGATTTGATCCATTTTTATCATTTGGGCTTTCTCTATATCTTCCGCAGATGTACTTGGTTTTGAGGTTATATTTACATTTTGTGTTTGGGTGTGTGTGTTTTGTTCCCTTCTTCATATTGTTTTTTGTGACTTTTATTTTGTACCTGTAGTTTGTCCTGAAGCAGTTCATTGTCTTGTTTTAGCAATTTTATATTTCCTTTTAAAATTATGCACTTTTCGTCCTTCTCGAGGAGTAGATTTTTGAGTAGTTCAATTTCGTTTTTGAGAAACTCATTTTCCTTTTCTAGATGGTTTTCGGTTGGCGCCGGGTTTTTACCGCTGGAGCAACATTTTATTCTTGTTTCACATATTTTCGCAAATTTTAGCTTGTTTTTTAATGCACATGAGTTATGGTACACACTTCCACATGTAACACACACTAAAACTTTGGATTGTTTGCTTTGACAACATTTCAACTTTACGCCTATTTGTTTTGCTAAATTTACTTTGAGAGCTACATCTTCCGACTCATTATCGGTTGATGCCATATATTGTTTGTTACAACCATGACAAGGAATACTATAAATTGCATTTGACATTGAAAGTAATGGAGTTTTATCTTTAACTTTAGAATAAATTGAACTGATTGTTAGAACTGTTTTATATATTTTAAAATTATTAGGGTTGTCAAATAATCTGGACAGTTTAGGAGTGATCTCCCTTATATATGGTAGTGAAGTGAAAAAAATTGGAGTAGGGTAGAGTTAGTTTTATTGTTGTTTGAGACAATGTTCGAGTTATTACTTCTAAGTGAGATGGAGTATTATATTATATTATTAAGTAACGTTTTTGTATATGAATTTTCCCCCTGTAAAAGAGAATGTTCAAATTATGTTTATGGAGAGATATGAGATGTTCAGTATTCTTAATTTAATTATTTTTTAACAAGTTCATTTCCATAGACTGTTTGTGATATGAGTGGTAATTCAGGTATCGGCCTGAGCTCCATGGTTTCCTATACCAATCTACCAGTAGCTTGTTTTCTGTTGTCCGTATGAGCCTGGTATCAAGAAATGGTACGGAATTATCGCTGTTCTCGGTTTCAATTGTGAACTGGATATAAGGATCGTAGCTATTGAAGGTACTGATTATCTAATCCACACCATCTTTCGGTAATGCTAATATAATATCATCAACATTTTTTTATGAAGTTAAGATTGAAAGATAAAACAGGAATAACATTGTCTAAGAAATCATCCATGACGTACATTGCTAAAATGGGTGAAATGGAAGCCCCCAATGGGGTACCAAAAGTTTGTTGATAAATTTTACTATTGAAAGAAAAATATGTAATATCAAAAAGGAAAGTCAACAACTCCAAAAATGTCTCTTCGTTAATGCAACATTAATTACTAATAGGATCCCAATTTTTGTGTATTGCTCTAATGCAAGCATCCAAATAGACATTGCTAAAAAGGGAGACGACATCTAAACTTGCCAAAACATAATTGTCTGAAAGAATTGAATTATTAAATTCATTAGAGACTTCAAAAGAGCATTCTATATAATATTCATTGTCAAAGTTGTATGCGTTAGTTACAATTTCTGTCAAAAAATAGACTATCTTTTCAGTGGGGGCTCCTATATAACTCCATTACTTTCAATGTCAAATGTAATTTATAGTATTCCTTGTCATGGTTGTAACAAACAATATATTGGTCAAACGCAAAGATCATTATCACACAGAATAATTTATCATAAAAGTGACTGCAGATTGCATCCTAAAAGATGTGCTCTGGCAGAACAAGTGAATAAATTTGGCCACCAGATGAATCACGATTCAGTGAAAGTGCTAGCGATAGAGTCATGCATCAAGGAAAATATTCTTAGAAATGGCTTTTATTTCACAAGAAAACAATAGTATCAATAAAAAACAGATATTAACCATTTGAGTGAGATCTACTCTTATTTATTGTCTTTAGATATCAATCAAAATTGACAACAATGCAATAACAAATAATAGTTCTTTTTTAACATTACCGCCACCTAGTAACATTTATATAATTTTAAACAATGTTAATGTGTTTGTAATAAGTTTTAACTTCATTTTATTCCTTGATCTACGATTTTTTCTTTTGATGAATATGTTATTACATCATTGAAATCAACCTCAACAAAGTTGTAAGTAGCATATATATATATATATATATATATATATATAGATATATATATGATAATTATGTATATTTATATATATATATATATATATATGTATATATATATATATATATAAATAATTATTTGCAGTTTCTTTTCCTTTCTAACAAGTTATGTGTAATTTTAGTGTAGTTTCACTGTATAATCAAGTATATTTTTGTAATTATATCACGTTGGTCCTTTGCATCATATCTACATAATAAAAATTAATCTCGATTTTTTGTAAGCTCAAAACCTGAGAACAGTTGAACCGATTTTGCTATTTTATTAATGTTCGTAATATCCCGAGCATAGTTGATATGTCAAAAAAATAAGAAAGTTGCCCGGAAATTGAAAAGTTTAAGGAATTTGGCCTACAAAAGGAATATCGGCTAACCTCTCAGTATGTGTCCGATAGCTCAGTGATTGGAAAGTCTGCTTAATAAGTCCAAGGGCGTATCCACCTAAAAAAAAATTTTTTATTTTATTTTAACACTCAAATCAAACATTTTTTATTGTTTCTAAAAGTACGAATGAGGAAACTAGAGACATCGTTCCGTAGAAAAGTTTTGCGAATTTTATGGCCGCCCTGTAGGAAACTCGGTACGGGGCGTATTTGTCCCGTACCGCAGCAAACGTGTTAATTACTTAAATGATTTTTCATTTTAGAATTCGTTTCAAAGCTTAATTAGGTAGAAATTTCGAATCCATATAGTAATCCAATTTTTTTAATTGATGCAGCCGATAGTTGAGGAAAATCCATATTGAAGTAAACAAAAGACACTTATTCACTAAATAGCCTTTTATAGCCTTTTCAAGAGATTATACCCAAATAATACCCAGCTCATTTATTTTTAATGAATATAATTATAAAGGGTATTATTTATCGGATTTAGTAAACTGATAATCAAGAAGTAACCTAGAAATGCCCATTATGAAATTGGACTATTTTGTTGATGTTTAAGAGTTTCTAATGTAACAATGATTATATCATTACTTACCTGCTCTTTATAGTATCGCTTTTGTATTTGAAGAAGAGTTTCATTCTATTTCTACTAGTATTATTTTCAATTTGAAACATTATCATGGTTCGTGTACGTCCTATCGAAGAGAAAACTGAAGCAATCTAGATTTTTGGTGAGGCCCATGGAAACTGCCATGCAGCAGAGATAATTTTAATGGAAAATTCCCTGATCATCCAATAACTCGAAAGTATTTGAGGGAACTGATTGAAAAATTCAACAGAACTGGCACTGTTCATAGGGCGAGTGGAGCTGGAGAAGACGGAAGTTTCGGTAATTGCCGAAATGGTGGTTAATCCTCAACAAAGTACCTCACTTGTAGCAAATACGATTGACGTATCAACATCGACAGTAAAAAATATTTGAAGAAACCATACAAGTTGGTAATGTTACACCAACTCACAAAAGATGATATTTTCAAAGTTGATGCCCCCCGCGCCATCTATCGGGCAATCACGATGTCTTTCATTTAAAAAAGTAGCACCTGTGATATCATTCAACACCTTTTTTTTTCATTGTTCTATGTCGAACCATTCAAAGTTAACAGGGGGGGCTATAAAAAGCCGCACTTCTGTTTGACATTTCAAATGCACATTGTGAAAAAACAAATCAACGAAATGATAAAAACAATTAGATGGTTGGAAAGAGAATTGAACTGTCTTTTCAACGATGTGCCACTTGACTCCCCCATGCTATTTAAAATTTTGAAAATGTTGTGCTCCCCACCGTGCTATCTATCGGGCAATCACAATGTGTTTTATTTCGAAAAGTAGTATTGGTAATATCATACAATACCTTTTTTTTTCATTGTTCTACGTCGAACCGTTCAAAAGGGGGAGAGGGGCCATAAAAAGCCGCAGCCACATATCAACGAAATGAAAAAAAAATTAGATGTTTGGAAAGAGAATTGAATTATCTTTTCAACAATGTGCCACATGACCCCCCATGCTATTTGAAATTTTGAAGTTGTGCCCCCCCGCGCCATCTATCGGGAAATCACAATGTCTTTCATTTCTAAAAGTAGTATCGGTGATATCATTCAATACCTTTTTTTTTCATTGTTCTACGTCGAACCGTTTGAAAGTTAACAGGGGGGGGCTATAAAAAGCCGCACTGTATATATATATATATATATATATATATATATATATATGTGTGGGAAGTATTTGCTGACTAGTTAGGCACAAAACTAGGGATATTGGGGTAAGCAGCAATGAAAAAGTAAGCTCTTTAAGGTTTATCCAAGCTTTCGGAAATGTTTATTTCCATCATCAGGGAGACTACTATAGATGAAAAAAACCAATAGTAATACATATTCAAGTTCGAAACATTATGCTACTTACAACTTTGTTGAGGTTTGTTTCAATTATGTTAAACATATTCATCTAACATAGTGATACAAAAGAAAAAAACGTAGATCAAGGAATAAAATGAAGTTCAAAGTTACTACAACCACATCAGCGTTGTTTAAAATTATATAAATATAAAAGTGAAACTGTCACACAGGGAAATGGGATAACAGGAATAACGGTAAAACGGGATAAGGGGATAACGGGAAAACGGCATACCGAGATAACAGGATAACGGGCAGAGTCAAAAGCATAACCAAGATGAAACAAAAAATAAACATGAAAAAAGAAATTCTACGCGGACGAGAGTTTTCTGGAAAACATGTTTATGGAATATATAAATTTGGACAGGTCAGCTAGTTTGTAATAGTTCTTGAGTTTGGTTTAAAGGCTCGGCTTCATTTGTTACTCAACATCCCTACAGGATCAGGGGACTGAGTGAGTCATTGAGAAATAAAAATAACATGGCGTCTGTGGTTTCATACGAAAGCTCATTCATACTGGAAAAACCAGGCAACTGTTACTGGAATAACGCGGGAAATTTGGACATAAATAATTTTTCTCCGCGAAAAATGTGTTGCCTATTTGAATGGACTTCAGTTCTCAGGAGGATCACTTTGACCAATCACATTTGATTCAAATGAACATTTCTAGTTATAGCGACCTAAAAAAGAAGTTGTGTTATGTAACTCACCGTATTCACAGCCAAACAGTTCAACCCTAAGAGAAATGCGATCTCTCCATCGGGTTGGGTTTATCCTAATCCATTGGGCAATAATTGGAACTTCAAATTCGTTTTTGTGGACCGTGTCTCCATCTACATTTCCTCTGAACATCTAAAAATTATTGAAAATGTTTCATTTTGGGAGCTTGACTTGAAAAAGATAATTAAGAGGTTTATATCATTTCATGAATCAATACTATTGATTTTTAGAATTTTTCTTGAAAATAAAAAAAAATGGGATTTTAAAATTACTTTCCAGTATGGAAAGTTATAAATAATTTTAAAGCTTGTGCATATTGTTATTCTCAAATGTTTAAGTCTCACGACATCTTTTTTTTATCAAAGATTATAGAGGGAGACTGCAGCAAAAATATGGAGTCTTGCAATGAATATGACATAATCCCTGTATACTCATTCCCAAGTCTCTACTAGTACAGTATTTCCATAATGTATTTTTTATATTATTGATATGTTTGGAGATAAGTAACTAAAACAATATTTTCATGAATTCGTTTTTTGTTACCGATGTAACTAACTTTTTTAGTAGTATTAGTAGAACTATTTCCTTAAAATATCAAAAATATACTTGAAACTAAATTAAGTGAATAGAACGTGTTCTTTGTATGAAATAAATAATATCTACCTCATAATTCAAGATTCCTTAATTTACCTTGAGTAATAATTGGCGAGTTCTAATTGGATATATCTTTTTTTTTCAAAATACTTTATTGTCTGCTTAGAATTTACATTGACAAAGCACATTATATATTACAAAAGTATTATTCCAAATCAGCAATAGTGCTTGTGATAGAACATAACAGTAAGAAGTAAACAAGTAGTAAATATATCTATATCAAATTTTACAATTGATGACAATATAATTATAAATATAAAAGTATATTTTCTTCAAGTATAATAAACAAATATATAATATGAAGTGGAAAATCTTATCAGTGGTTGGAGATCATCTTCCTAAATCTTTTATTGAAATCGTCACGTCGACGATGATGTTATAGTGATAGGTAACGGGTCTTGATGGCCATTGATAAGTACTTTCGATCTTTTCTATTCATTCTAACACTAACATTAAATTATGGGAAAAAATGATTTACAAATATGCGGCGGTTCCTATGTCCTCAAATAGCTCAGTGGGTAGAGCGTCTGACTAGAGATGAGAAGGTCGTGGGTTCGACTCCCGCTTGAGGATGGTTTTTTCTTTAATTTAATAATTTGTCCAATATGCCACAATTTTCCTTTTTCATGTATTTCTCACGGACGCAATTTTTCACTTCATATTATATATATATATACATATATATATATATATATATATATATATATATATATGTAGGATCATTAAGATTACTTTCACATTGGTAGAATATAACATCTCCCACATAACCACTTATAACCCACCCTGTATATATAATGTCTGATAAAATATGTTCTGTATGGAAAAAGTTAAAAAGTTGCATTTAAATTGATTGTATAGAATATATAATATCATTTTCGAAGTAGTTTAACAAGCGTGTGAACAGTTTGTTCGAATCGAACTAAGTTCTTTCAATGCTTCCCACCCTTCCGCAGCGGTGCAGCCGGCCGGCAGTTTTTGCGCGGGGAGCAAGTTATATCAAAGGATAGGTATCATGTTCCGAGCCATCGCAAGAATACAGCTGCCAACTCAGCACCTACAAACTTATAAATTCTCTTGAATCTATATTTTGCAATTCAATTGATTGCACTTTGTCTTGATGCTATAAAGTTTTTAAAAAATCTCTAGGTTTTTCAAAATACATAGCGGACCAATTCGATTTTTAACTTTGAATAACTACAAAAATAATATTGAATCAGTCGCTATATACAAGTGCAGCTAACTCTAAATTAGTCGAAAGAACGAACGGCAAGATCACAATAGAACCCCTGCTACATTTTTGTCGCACCAATAAATGGATGTTCTGAGACAAACCTCTTTAACCATCAATTTGAACATGGGTGTAGGAATCACAGGAACAGAATTCACATTCGGCAATATTCAGAAACCACAGATTTTGAATGCCCGCCATGTTTATAAGTTTTTCATGTTTCTGCTCGATAGATCAACAATTATTTCATGATACACATTTTTAAGGATATTTCAAATTGACATTAGAATTGTGTTTCGTTGAGAATCTTCGGAATCTTTAAAACAAAAGTATGTGTAAACTAGATTCAATCTATTATATAATTTATCTTTTAGAAATATATGCAATATGCAATTTTAATTAAAAACCTTTATAGCTTGTAAATTTGAACTGAAAGATACTGATTATAAGTTATTTGATTAGTGCTAATACCATGCAAAGCTATATGTACAGGGAATTGAATTATATACAAATAATTTATCACATATGTTATTTTTGGAGCAAACTGGTAAAGCTGTAGAAAAAAGTAAGTATCAAGAGATTTATAATATATTTATTATCCACCTCATGCTTCGAAAAGAGAACTTCATTTCTTCAGATGGAAAGAGGAACTGCAGTTAACAAGTAAAATATATGAATTCAAGTTTTCATATACGAATGAACGATTTATGAATAATTTGTGAAATCTACAGAAATATAAGTGGAACTAGAGAAAAGCAGAAAAGTAGATAATCAAGGAAAAAGGAACTTGCTGGGTTGTATTTGAAATATTCACATGTTCTACTTGTCTGAATTCTTTTACTTGAATTGTATGACACAAATCGAAATATTTTTAGACTCATAAATAAGTACACCCAGCCTGTAGCCTCATCCTTAAATCTGTAAGTAATGCTAAGCGGTTAATATGCACCTCAATCTCTCCCTCAGAACCATGATAACTTTTCCAACCTTCACCATCATCAGAGTATTCAATAATGTACTCAGTAACATATTCATGAGAACCGCCTCCACGGCCTTCTGTAGCCATGGACCGGATCTCATACCGATTCCCTAGATCCAGGATTAGTTTTTCAAAATATGTACTTTCTTTAGGACTCCAAGCCGATCCTCCTATTAAATAGATAACATAAAAGTTATAGAAAACAGAAGTAATATATGTTACATAACATCTCAATCATTACTTTTTCAACTACACAAAATTTCAACATACAAAGCAGAAGTAATATACGTATTTTACATCACATCACAATCATTACTTTCTCAACTACACAAAATTTCAACATTCAAATAGATTAATCTAAGAGTGTGACAGTGATAAAATTTCAAGTATTAAATGAAAGTTGAAGTCAAGACAAAAATTCGGTTCTAACTTTACAAAGATTAAGATTAGTTCTGAATGAAAAAATTGAACATGTCTCAGTGTCACCCATGAAGCTTGTACTGATCATTGTTTTCATTATGTAACTTATTATTTACTCAACTTTCATGTTAATTTAAATTGTGCTTTGTCACCTCATAGACTACCTTGGAAATATTCAGTAAAATACATTTTATACAGGACTGCATGCATAGTCAAAAAGACAGACTCAAAAATTATTTCCTTGGCCCTTCATATCTACCACTGAACCATTTGTATGTTTAAGAAATATATCAAGAGCTTACAATGTAATGCTACCAGCTATCAAAATATGAAAGGGGAGAAAAAAAAACACGCAAGTACTTTGGAAAATAGTTTTCCGTGAAAATGGCTGAATTGTTGATATATTGTAGTTCTCGGCTTATAATTACAACTTATCAATTTACAATACATGTGACTTACCAAGTTGAGGCATTTTTTCCAACAGAATGCGGAACTTGCAAAATAACAATTTTGGAAAATTCAAGTACAACGCTGGCTACCACATATTTGAAATGTAAAAATCACGGTAAACAAATCTCGTGCGAACGAATTTGTATTTCTCATTTGTTGTTTTAGATGTGGGGTTATGTGTTATTCTTTGAATATACAAGTTGTGCCGACAAAGAACAGAAGAAGGTTGTTATATGCAACTAAGAGGATAATCATGAAGCCTATGCCAACCGAAATAACTTGAGAAAGAAAATTGGGAAATTGTTAGGAACGATCCAACAACGAGCAATAGCTCCATAGCAAGTCAAGTTCAAATGGTCTACATTAACGTATGGGAGACAATGGGTACAAATTAAGGAAAAATAATATCATATTGAACTGCATAAAAACTCTATGAGAGGAGTTATGCTGTATAAGATTCGTAGAGAACCTGGCATTTCAAAATATAATTTATTCAGAGACGAATATACACTTGAAAGTAATCAAATGTTTAATAGACGTAACTGCCACCATTATTCTAGTGAATGGATCCGTTGATGCCGTATTTCCGTACTGATTGGGTCGCTGTATTGTGTTTCTTTTATTTCAATGGGTTTTCTAGTTATTCTTGAATAGAAGTTCTTGTCACTCATTAATGAATGTGTACATCCAAAATCAATTAAGTGTCCTGTCATTAGTATGTCTTGGATTCTTTGTTTCTCATATAAAGATAGTTTGTATTCTTCTTTGTAAATGTTGATTCTTCTATTAGTACATTATTTTCTCGCAGTCCCCCAATTCGTTGTATTCAAGAACCGACAAGTGAAAAAAAGTAACACAATTCACGGACCCAATCAGAATGGAGATACGGCAACAACAACTTACATTTGTAAAAAATAGGGGAGTGCCACAAAAGTTGCCAAATAAAAAAAAAACATCAAAAGTTCTGCCTCTCCAAGGCAATTGTTTGACTTTGGTTGTATGGAAAACCGCCAATTTGATATATCAATTCAATTACTTTTGGTCATGAAGCGCTTATATATTTCTTATATCAAATGTGTCATCCATAGAGATTTTCAGTATATAAATGTGAACAGTTGGTAGCACAAACAATATTTTGCGAAAAAATATTGAATCAGAGAATACAACAACACAATAACAATTGATAACAACGGAAGTTGCAATAAGAAAACGAAGTGGCGTTCTTCTATATCAAGGTTCAAATGGCATCGTGACAGATGACAGTCGATAATGCACGAAAGCACGAATCAGATTGGGACAGACACCAACACTCGAGATATAGACACAAAATTCCCTATTAATACAACTAAATAAAAAAAAGTTAATTTAAAAAATCGAAAAACCCGATTGCGTGAAAAGTTAACTTTAAAAAAGATGGAAACAAGATGACCAGAAAATTATGTTTTAAGAGGCATCTTCTTTAATTTAACAATGAAGATATATTATTGCCTCCGACTGCGTAAGATTGTTTATAGTATTAAGTTTAATAGTAGTATTTTCAGGTCATCTTGTTTCCATATCTTTTTTAAAGTTAACTTTTTACGCAGTCGGTTTTTTTTATTTTACACCTTTTAGTTAGGATTATTCACAATATGGCGTCTGGTTGTCGCCATATTGAATTTTGATTATTAGTCATGTCTTTTTTCACAATATGGCGTCTGGTTGTCGCCATATTGAATATTGATTACTGTCATGTCTTTAGTGACACTCGCAAGAGTAAGACAATTCGATTCACATGAGAATCATCAAAATCGGCCCACGCGTTTGGTCTCTAAGAGAGCCACAAAGGTACAAACATACATACATACATACATACATAGGCTGATAAACACATTACCTCCTTTACGTCGCGCAGTCGGGTAAAAATATAAACACTTTGGGACTAAAAATAAATGATCCAGCATATTCAGTTTGTGATTCTCTACACACTCTGATGAAATTATTACAATTGGAGAGGTAGAAGTTTTTGAACTTATGCAGCACACCCCTATTAAGGTAGTTGTCGTAAAATCCTCTTTCAATCAGATTGAGTTTATATTCATACCACTTTCAGTTAACATTATTACCTGTATCATATTAAATTTTTTGAATGATTTACCACGCCGAAAGCGAGATATAAGGCTTTAAAAATGCAACGTTTAACACGTAATCCCTATAGTGGGCCACCGCGGACACCACATTTTAAGGCATAACTAAAAACCCTCCATTCAGATCTATTTGAAAAACTAGTATATTAAAAGATAAGTAACAAATTTTATAGAAAAAATTAAACACGTAGCCATACAGTTATTTAGTTATTGCCATAAGAAGTTTCTAAATTATTGCGTATGAAAAGTGCAAGAGAGGGAAGGCTGAGAATCGTGGCAACGCTGTTTTGAATTGAACTGTTGAACTGTTTTGGAATGCACATATTTATGAATAATAATTGTGAATAATTGCTTAATATATACTGACGCATTTAAAAACATAAAATAAAATGTAGTTTTAGCGAGTAAAGGCAAATCATATCATCCATATGATATCTTTAGTAAATGTGAGCAACTGTATTGACCTCACATCTCACATTATCTTTTATCTTACTACCTACTTCAAGTTTCATTTTACCTACTTACATTAACTTTTATCATCATTATCAGCATCATCATTTATAGATGCTATCCATTTGACTTTGTACATGTTTCTATATTTCATGTTTTTATATTTTTACCAATTATAATGAATAATGACATTAATTTTTATAGCTATTATGAGGAACTCAACTTTTAAATAAATTTTAATGTTTTGTTCTTCTTTATTTTTTTTTAAGATTTTTTATCTATACATATTTACATAGAGGATGTACCATCTATATACATTTTTATACGCTTTGTCAATAAGAATTATCTCCAGACAAACAAGTATATTTTGAAATATATCGGATAGCAATATATTTTCATAATATTATCCACACAGTTTAATTAATTGTTGTCAAGTTGCATTTTAGAAAATTCTTTAAATCTCATCAGTTTTATTTTAGTTTTTGGTCTTTATTCGGTCGATTATAATATTTTAGTCGTTATTTAAGTTCCATTATTCACTTAATCTATATGTTATGGCCAGAACGCCAATGGTGTAGATAAGTCGAGTTTTAGGTTATGCTGTAATGGATCACCTGTGTTCATTTTGTGAGCGAATTGCCGAAAAAAATTGCCTGAAATTTATTAATTGGTGAAGTTTCATATTTTTACAATTAGTCTAAGAGCCGGTGGGAGATCGATCTTCACCGATCTGATAACTCGATGAGACATATTTTTTATCAAATATAATTTATAAACAAATATGCCTATGATAACTTGCCTATCGAAAAGTGTTCATAGCTATTTTTAATTGAATTAATTTTAATCAATTTTCTTTCATCACCTTCACTCTTTTGATAACCGAATGAGTTTCATCTCAACTGATAGTTTTTAACACTCAGAATATGCCTAGGTAGGCTTGCCTACTTATTTCTGTGCATGGCTACCTGGCAAGCAGATGTGAACAGGTAAGTCAATATAGGTAACTACACCGATCTGTTAACCAATCGAAATTGATATCATAGGTAAGATAATTTAATTACAAAACCAATCGTATAGGCTTGCCTGCAAAAAATCGTACATAAAATATTATTGCCAAGCTATAAAGTCTTAGAATTTTAGCTATTTGATAGGTGCGAGAGAGAAAGTAGAGCGTCCGAGGTCCGTGTGATAGAACAGGACACAACATAGCAGCTGCACACTACCTGACCGTTGAATGTATCCAAGTGCGCATGCTCGTGTACATGTGAGTGACAGTGACAGCATTTATTTACACTCGACAGTAATTTTGACATTGATTATGTTACAAATCTATTGGCCCCACAACAGAATTTACTTAGAACACTCGACTTATATATGTATACAAATGGAGGCACCAGCATTTCACATTACTCAGAAATCAAATACATTTCAATTAATATATTATATAGTGCCTTGTATATTCATTCGTTGTATTCATATTCATTCATTGTGCCTTTCATGTTATTGAATACATTTTGTGGGAAAAGTTACATAAAATCGTATTCTCTCAATGAATGCTATGGCTCCATAAATGAGAGGCTAACTGTAAATTTGTAAGCTGCTCCAGATCCATTACCTTTCCTGAAAGACCCTTATTTATTTATTTAACTCAATTACATTCATCAGGCAAACCAATTACAGGTGTGAATCATGTTATGTGATGTGATATTTGGGATATACTAATGGAAATGGGTGTGAACAATTTCGAATTATATATATATATATATATATATATATATATATATATATATATACACATACACATGCAGATAAAACATACACACCTACATATATACTAACATATTCGTACATATATATGATGTGCATTCCTAATTAATCAAAGCTCTTGATATAGTTTTTTTGAATTGTGGTAGCATCTGGAAGAATAAATGAACATATTTGAGTTTGTTATAACTCCTACACATGGAGGTGAGCGAATAATGAAAATGATGTTGTGAGTTTGTATAGCGATATGGAAGGTTCTATTTGATCAAGACGTTATTCGAAGCACATTGAAACAAATTGACGATAGCAGAGAAGATGAGTCGATTTGGTTTTTCACTATTTTAAATGTGAAGATGAGGTCAATTACATCTTGGTGGTTTTTCGAAGAAATAAAATTAAACTCAGTAAGATTTCATAACTGTATCCTCTTACCAGGTATACTCCATGCTTCTTGAAGAAGGCGAATTGAAGGCTTTTTTTTACCGCTTCTATGGCTGTTATATACCTTCCAGACAATACTACAATATACTTGCTTACTCCTAACAATAGAAAAGTACACCCAAGGAGTGCTTCGAAGGATCTGAAATACTTAAAATTTCGAATCAGAAAGTTCTCATTGCTGATGATATCACAGAGTCGATATGAGAAGAAAATGTCAACTTTTGTTCGAATATCACTCCTAAATCTCTAGTTTCGGTAACTCTGGTCAAGTATGTGTCATTCAGTATCTGATCATGAACCAGATTATTTCGATTTTCTTGAGAAAGTCATAACTTTACACTTCTTAGCATTCAGAGATAGTTTATTTTCTTGAAACCAGTTGATGAGGAATTTAAGATCATTTTGTAACATTACACAATCATTCGCATTTCTAATTTCTCGATATATTTTTATGTCATCAGCGAACAAGAGCTTCTGAGATTTCAGATTATCACCGATGTCATTGATATAAATAATTAATAAAAAACCTTTTAAAGGCAAGCTTTTATTCAAATGCAATAAAAAGTTAAAAATAATTGCTTTGGATGTGTGACGTAGGTTATTCTGTGAGTTATAGATTCAAAAGCTTGTCGCACAAAGTTTTCAGTTCGAATACAAAAGCTAGAGATTTAGGAGTGATATTCAATTAAAAATTAACATTTTCTTCTCATATCCACTCTGTGATATCATCAGCAATGAGAACTTTCTGATTCGAAATTCTAAGGATTTCAGATCTTTCGAAGCACTCCTTGTGTGTACTTTTCTATTGTTAGGAGTAAGCAAGTATATTGTAGTATTGTCTGGAATCCATGTCACTTGAAGTATATAACAGCCATAGAAGCGGTGAAAAAAAGTCTTAAAATCGCCTTCTTCAAGAAGCATGGAGTCTACCCGGAAAGAGGGTACAGTTATGAAATCTTACCGAGTTCAATTTAATTTCTTCGAAAAACCACCGAGATATAATTGACCTCATCTTCACATTTGAAATAGTGAATAACCAAATCGACTCATCTTCTCTGCTATCGTCAATTTACTTCAATGTGCCTCGAATAACGTATTGATCAAATAGAACCTTCCATATATAGCTCTTCCAAACATTGTCCGCTCACCTCAATGTGTAGGAGTTATAACAAACTCAAAGATGTTCATTTATTCTTCCAGACACTACCATAATTAAAAAAAAATATATCAAGATCTTTGATTAATTACGAATGCACATCATATATATGTACAAATGTTAGTGTATATGTAAGTTTGTATGTTTATCTGCATGTGTATGTATATTAATTGATTGGTATTTGGGTTATGCAGCAGGCCAATAAGTGTACTCTTTTACACGGATTCCAAGCTTTCGATAATATTTATTATCATCATCAGGGATGCTACAAAGTAGGAAGACACATATGGATATATAATAAAGAAAAACAAGACAGTTATGTGTCTTCCTACTTCCATCCCTGATGATGATAATAAATATTATCGAAAGCTTGGAATCCGTGTAAAAGAGTACACTTATTGGCCTGCTGCATAACCCAAATACCAATCACTTAAGGTAGTTGTCGTGAAATCCACTTCCAATCAGATTTCGTTTATATTTATACCACTTTTAGTTAACATTATTACCTGTATCATATTACATTTTTGGAATCATTTACCACACCGAAAGCGAGATATAAGGTTTCAAAGTGGCAACGTTTAACACGTAATCCCTATAGTGAGCTACCGGGGACACCACATTTTAAGGCATAACTAAAAACCCTCCATTCAGATCTTTTTAAAAAACTAGTATTTTATTGAAAGGTACGTAACAAATTTTATAAAAAAAATTCAAGACGCGTAGCCATACAGTTATTTATTTATTGTTATAAGAAGTTTCTAAATTATTGCGTATGAGAAGTGCAAGATGGTGAAGGCTGAAAATCGTGGCAACGCCTCAAGCGATCGCTCGTGATTTAAATAAACGAGAGCGCGAGGGTCTTGCTGTTTTGAATTAAACTGTATTTTGGAACGCACATATTTATGAATAATAATTGTGAATAATTGCGTTAATTTATACTGATGCATTTTAAACATATTACAATGGGAATAGATATAAAATAAAATGTAGTTTTAACGAGTAACATTTGTACGTATAACATAATTCGAATATTTTTAAACATAAACAAAAATGATTCAGATTTCTAACAGGCTAATAAAATATAAACAACAATGAATGTAATATTATTTATTTTTTACTATTATACTAAATAATCAGTTGATTGACTAAACATTTATTTTTAAATCATTAATGATTTTAGTTAATGCTTTCCTATTTTTAGTAACTCTAGGTTTTCCATTCTCCAATTTTTCAGTTAGTTGATTATCATAGCTTCTTCTCTTTCATAGTGATACATTTGTTTCAGAAAATCGTATGTGATATATTGCATTTTTTTTCAATAAATCCCGTGATATAAATGTTTTTAAGGCACTTAAATTAGGTAAATTACAAGATATTCTTTCGTTCTCAAGTCGCTCTGAAATACATTATTTATATGATTTCATGTTTATTGATAATTCGACTCTTTACCAATGAAACAAACTAATTTTTGCAAAATTTGTACATTTTACATCGCTTCGTGGAAATTATCTGATGTTTCATTTGGTATTGAATCTTTGGCTAATTTTGATAGCTGGAATATTCCTGGCCCTTTTCGATCTGGGAACGTTTTTTTTTAATAATTAAGCTATCCACAAATCCTGCTATCATGGTAAAATGTTCTATTACATTATTATTAATGATTGCTCTTAGTAATCTAGGAACATCAAATCTCGCATTATGCACAACGAGTAAATTTGGAGTGGTAGATAAATTTAAAAATTCTTTAAAAAATCTTAGAAGAAACAATATTATTAAAGTTTAGGCATTTTCTAACAGGATGTAAAACTCTTATAAATATAATAAAAAAGACTACATAAAAGTTGTAAAATAACAAAGGTACAAAACTTACCAATTAAATTACTGGTATCACAGTCCTGGTATATATCACTACAAACACTAAAAGGAAATATTTGTCTACGAACAATTTCAGTTTATTAATGGGACTATCTACTCCCCAAACAAGTGAATTATGAAAATTATTGGCTTTTGATTGATAACTTCTCATTCTGTTATTCAGAAAGCTGTAAGTATGAAATGTTGTCGTATGAAATCGGCATTGTGAAATGATTTGACTTTTCTAAGACATCTGCATTAACTTTTATATAGGTTATTTTTTTTAAATCATATTTTTTGAGTTCCACAACCTTTTAAAAATGCCTCAACTTTGAAAACACCCTCATATGTGGGTTTGTTATTTATTTCAGGTACTCAAGTTATTTAGGAATTTAAAAAAAGTTGGAGCTATTCACCATTTGGTGAAGATATGGGCTGGATTTTGCTCAATGTCATGTTGCAAAACTTACAATATTCGACCGAATTGAATCCAGAAAAAATATTGCATTTCTTAAATATGAAAAAATAACAGCTATCATTACAGCATCTACTTCTGAAAACCTTTTTCTCTTGGTTCAATTTTAAGAGATTTCCAAGCAAGCACCCGGTCAATCTGAGGTACCACCATAAGAAATTTGGTGGAAGATGTGTGAATACTGAGAAGGTCTACAATACCTCTTTGAAAATTGAAAAGCCATCATTTTCAATTTAAAAGGAACGTACAATTCATCACTTCATAGAAGCCTCGAGCATACACACGCTATTCTGTGTATTGTTTAATTTCCTCGGAAAAAATAGTCCAGAGTGTGAATTGTGTGTCAAATGATGCATTAGCAAACCGAAATACAAAACAAACCAAGATTAACTTTGGTTAATTCCATTTTGCATCATTTTCTAAAGAGCTGTTTTGTATCATTTCCTCATTTTTTGTTAAAATTGCATTGTAAAAGCAAATTTTTAGAGGTGTTTTCAAGATTTGAAAGTTTTAAACATTATAAATACTGAACAATTCAAGAGCAAACCAATATCTATATAGAAAAAATACTATTGGTTTTACGATTTCTTGCTTTTAAAATATAGGTAATGATAGTTTTAATTATCAATTCATATTCGTAAATGATGATATCTAAAGACATGGTGATACAAAACATTACAGCTATTAATGTTTTTTAATAATGTTAGCAGTTCATGCATAGAATAAATCTAAAAGTCTACACATACCCTATTTGAGAAACAAATTACAAGCATAATATGAAAAAATGTTCATGCATCCAAATGAAAACCCCTGTTCAATCACATTATTTATGTTGTTCAGAAATGATTTTATGTATATTATAATAATACTACTTCATTTTATTCAACACGTTGATCATACGGTGTGACAATACGTTCATGCCTCACTGGCTATTAAACTTAGGCCTGCAATGATTACCCAACATCAAAATTATAGCAATAATTTCTGTATAGACTGATCTTACCACCCGGCCAGGAATATTTGGGCATAATCCTTACTTGTGTATACTCTTCAGTGGAAGTAGACAAACTGCCTAATAATAAAGTAAACGTTTTCATAAAAAAATACAATTGAAAAATTATATTCCATACCAAAATATTTATTTATTTTTTAATCGAAATAATAATTTTTGTGACACCTCACCGTCTCTGTGGATGAATTATTTACTAAAGATAGCAAGGCATAGGTGTGATACCTACCACAAAAAATAATCCATTTGAAAAAAAGTTTACACCTTAATCTTGGTTTATCGAGTAATTGATTCACTCTAAAAATTAAAAGAACAAATAAACTGTCAATAGGGAAACTATCTCTGTGCCTGTGCCAGAGCTAAACATTAAAAATATGAAATTTGAAAACACTCTTTGTATATGGAAAGTTTTTTAAACCCTACCAGATTCCCTACATTAGGAGCTTTTCTCAATTCATAAAGATTATTCGAAAATGTGTCCACCCATCGGAAGAGTATAAAGACGAATTTTTTCCATAAAGATACACTCTAAATTCGCGTCATATAAGGAGCTGATATAGGCTGTTTCATACAATATTGCCTATTGTATAATTTCGTGTTAAATGCTAAGATAGTAAAATACTGGAGTTTTAAGGAAGAAAACCTGGAATTATGTTTTTGTTTTAGAAATGAAGTACTTAGTTTATTTGTTTTCATTACTACTACCTGAGTGAAGCCGGCAGGATGCTAGTAATAAATATTTTGATTTAAATTTAAACTTAAATCATTGGCATTTTGCTAGTTTTTATATTATCTTGAAAATGGCTCCATATACTTTATTAGCTATACAATTCAATTATATTTCACTTTCTAGATTGGCATAAATTTTTAATGACGAAAACCTAACAACTAAGCCACAAGTAGTCATATGCAATAAAAAGTTTTATTTTATTGATAGTTTTTCCAATTCAACCCTCTAGAACTGAATGAAACATGGTTTTTATAAAATCTCACCATGGCATTTCCACCAGATTCTTTGTAGTCAGCATAATCTAAACCATTGGTACCATAACTGATTCGATACTCCATAACATATTCATTGCTGTGAGGCCTACCTTGAGTCCATATCCTAGTTATGTTCATTACTTGTCCCAGGTCAAATATCAAATACTGGTCAAAGTCATTGTCTTGGGAGCTCCATGCATTACCACCTTTGTGTTGTAGAATTATTGTATATATTAATAATTCATTGACTTATTCTTTATTAAAAGATAGTAACATTGTATTGAAACTGGCTCTTGCTGAACACACAGTTGTGTTGAAGTTGAAAACCTAATAAAACATTTATTTAATTATATAGAAACTTTTGCAAGATGAACCGTCCTTAAATCAAACCAAAATGGAATTTTCAGCAAGTGCCATTTTTCATATCTTTATACCTATTACAGATTGTAGATGGGGCACTATATTATAATGATTTTTTTTAATATTCCCTTTTTAAAGGGGTTTTTTAAAAAAATATATATATATATATATATATATATATATATATATATATATATATATATATATATAATATATATATATATATATATATTTATATACATATATATATACATATAGATATATATATATATATATATATAAAATATTCCTTTTGGCACGCAAGTACCTAATGGAAAATATCTGAATCTCTAAGGTGAGATAGTTTCCTGATCAACAGCCGGGTTTTCGAAATAAGGGCACATTCAAGGAATCCAAAGTTTAAATCAAATATAATTTTCAGGATTCTATACATTAAATAAGAATAATGGTGGAACATTTATATGATCACTCGTGTGTCTGCCTGTCTCTCACTGCATTATTTTCATAGATTGTTCATCGCAGAGAGTTGAAATTGACCCACAAATGTCCCTATAGCTAGAATTCAAAAATCGTCTATTTGAACATTTTGTTGAAAATGTATGTGAAAATATATCTCTATCTACGAAATTCCCTAAGCTAAAATTGTGAAAAATTCACGGTCTCCGGAATTCCACCCAAATATTATATAAAAATTCCTCTAAGAGTAGCCAAAGTGGAGCTGCCTCATGGTTCAGCAACCCTCCGTTAGATGGCGACGAGTAGTCAGACTTCTTTATTTATGGAATTGTTGCAACTAATTTAAACAGGGGGGGTTTCCAAACAGTGTCTGTTGAATATTTATGATGTGGTCATAAGACCAAACATTTCTAGCAGTTTGGTTTCTGAGAGAATAATTAAAATAAATGATCAACAATACACTCCTTTCAGCATATTGTTTTCCATATTTAGGGTTTTCTCTCCCCTGGAAGTCAAAAATGTTAATTATCTTTTCTAAGAGGGGCAAATTACTAAATTTGCCCTGATATGTTATTGTGTTTTTGGTATTCTGGATAAAAATAAACTAAGAAAATTTTAAATTTGTCAGTAACGTACCATTTGAAAATGATTTGCCTAAAATATCTCACAACAAAACTTTTATTGGAAATTCTAAATAGAAAATATATTTCCTTTGATTACGTTTAGGGAATCACCTCAGTTTCCTTTCTCAAATCCTAATTATTGAATAATTATTACAATCTCAAATCACACTTGAAGTTTTTCGTAATATCTTGACAATTGCTGTCAAAATCTGATAGGCACCACAAAGGTTCACAGGATGTTCAATTGAACGTGATCTACTTTGTAGGAAATTCCTAGAGTTCCACCTCCGTTTTCAGTAGGGGCATCCATGTTGGATCCATAGTGAGAGAACACTATATTATCATTTCTGTTCAACAAAATATGGGAAGCTTCTTTTAAAAAAAATTATATGGCATTTTGTTCATTCATGACATTTTTCCCGAACATATATTAACACATATGGCGGACTGGGACAACACGAAAATTCTCATGAACAAATAAAATGACATGAAAAAAAATTGAAAGAAGCTTCCTATATTTGTTGAACGAAACTGATAATATAGCTACGTGTTCTCTCAATAATGTCTGAATGTTTTTTGGGGAGGTATCGGAATTCTGTTTTCCATATTTTGGGTTTTCTCCCCCCCTGAACGTAAAAATCATTAGTTATCTTTCTCGGAGGCAAATTACTAAATTTGCTCCAAAACCTTACTGCTTTTTTGATATTCTGGATTTTAAAATAAACTCAGAAAATTTCAAATTGGTCAGTAAAGTATCGTTTGAAAATGATTTGTCTACAACAAAAGTAATATTGGAAAATTATAAATACAAAATATACTGCCTTTGATGACATTTCGGGAATCACCTCTGTTCCCTTTATCAAATCCTGGTTTTTGGAAAATCATCACAATTGTAGATTTAGAAATACTTCAATAATTCGTATTATCTTGACAATTTCAAGTTATTTGATTTTCTATTCCAGTCTCAATTAAGGACTCATATAGATGAATGAGGCAAAGAAGAATGCTTTCCAAAAAGGAGTACTCACCAGAAATCATCTGTAAAATTAATGCAGAGATCGGAAGAATTAGCAAACACATTTTCTAGAAGCAACCTCACTTTGCAAAGATGTAAAAATGTCAGAAACATTTCCTTTGGAGTGACCTATCATGGGGTATGATTGATTTGTTCGAAATTATGAACAGGATGTTCATAAAATCAGATGTGGAATCATCTGCGACTGAAAGTTGAACTTTAGTCACTATCTTCCATCGTTCAAGATAACCTCTTGGAGAATATTCATGTTGAAAAGGGAAACATTTTGAATTGAAAATTGAGTAGAATTTTTCTGAAAATTGAAAAACCCACGACAATATGGTTTGTTAATATCCAACAGAAAACAACTACATCCCCGGCTAAACATTCTTCATTGGCTTATTCTATATGAATTCTTAATTAAGACTGGAATAGAAAATCAAATAATCATCTGAATGAAAATGAAAATTTCCATTTTCAGATTTTTTCTTATCTATCTATTTATGTAGTTCAATGTCCAGCGTGCCTTTAGCCAGGGAAGTAATTGTTCCCTGTTACAAATAATAACTTCATTATTCTCGTGGATTTATCAATTTTCAGAACAATCCTTCTATTTAAATTTCAATTGAGAATGTTTCCCCTTTTCAATGGAACAGAGGTGATTCCCGAAACGTAATCAAAGGAAGTATATTTTTTATTTAGAATTTCCAATTTAGTTTACTTTTGAGATATTTTCGGCAAATCATTTTCAAATGTTATGTTACTGACAAATTTGAAATTTTCCTAGTTTATTTTTATCCAAAATACCAAAAATGCAGTAACCTATCGGGGAAGATTTAGTAATTTGTCCTTCTCAGAACAGATAATTAACATTTTTTACTTCCAGGGGGAGAGAAAATCCAAAATATGGAAAATGATATTCTGATACCTCCCCAAAACACATCCAGACTTGACTCCTTTTAGCAGTTAATAAATAAACAATGGTAAGCAATCTTTAGTGCGCGAGTCAAACAAGGGGGGCAATTATTCAGCATCGAAATTTAAAAATTACTCATTTGTATAACTTTTTTATAATGACCTTTTGAACAAAAAAATAGTATTTATAATAAAAATACACTTATATAGGTTGCCTTTATTTAGGATTTGATAGGCTATTTCTTTCTTCATTCAATTTCTTAAAATAAATATTTTAACTTTTACAAGTATAGGAATACTGTTTGCTTTCACGGAATGTTTGATTTTTCAGGTTTCTGTTAAGTAGAAACTGTTTCGGGAATGCATCAAATATACAAATCTAGTCAATTCCACGATTTTTGCAAAACTCTAGTACTGGCTTCAGCTACTCACTGGGTATCCATAGCTCTGATTTTCAGGCAATATTTCTATGTACAAAGAAAAATAATATAAAAGAGAAACAGATCCTTATCTTGCCAGACTGCCAGGCGGCACTAAAGGCATTGAGTAGCCAGAAAGTATTGTCCAACTGGTATGGACAAAGAGGAACTGAGAACACGATTGACCGAAACCGCGATGAGCTAATTTGGGTGCCAAGACATCAGGGAATTGCAGGTAAAGAGAAAGTCGACGAATTCGCCGAAAGAACTTCAGAAAATGATCCAGATCCAGGACAGGTCCTGTGAGTACCAAATATGAGCGTCTGTAGAAGTCTGGATCCAAAAAAAATCCGATAACTACTAGGTTATTATTCCAGGAAACAGACACGGAAAGGAATACATCAAGGACTGTGGAACATAAAACAGCAGACTTAAATTTAAATAATGACCAAATAAAAATTATTATAGGGCTCATGACCGGATGTGCGCCAGTAAAAGAGCACCTCATTAAAATGGGACTGTATAATGCCGACTACAGACTATGCAGCAAAGAACCAGAAAGATATGCTGTATGACCATGGTGATTTGGATCTTAGAATTTTTTGGGCAAATAATTGCGAACCAAAACAAGTAAGGTAAAATATGAAAAAAAGCCCCCACGGTCAGAAGTGTCTACAGTCTACAGGGTAGAGTTTTCAGTGGGTAAATATGAGCAAAAAAAATTAAGAAAATTCTTATGAACTGATAAATATTGAGTGAGAGTTGTTTCCATCAAGAAGTTCTACCAGAATATCTATAATATCTGGGAGTAATGTGAGAAACCATGTGAAATCATTAAAATCATTCAAATGAGTGCACTTTTATTAAATCATTATTCTAATTGTGAAAATACCTTAGTTTGTTTTTAATGCATAAAGCAGAATATTCTTGAGAATTACTTTTAATTACATTGAGTGTGACACCGGGTACCAACAATCAATAGTTGTAAATGATATGATACTTTTTCGTTCAAATATATATTTCAAGAACAGATGCATTTTTTTATAATTGCTCACCCTGTTGGTAATAATCTTTGATATATTTTAGAGGGTTTCTGAGTTTATTCAGGATATGCAGAAGCAATATCTAGATTCCCCAAATGTGCCTTTACCTCAAGAACCCTCTGTACGTTTTTGTTTAGTCCATGGAGACTTTTGATCAGAAATCTAGGAACTGTTTTTGCTATTTTCACGGAAAGCCATTTTCCATGAGGTATATGAGTGGTCCTTGAGAAATTTTTTACTGAAACAAATGCTCAACAAAACTATTGATTCAACAAAACTATTGATTCAACAAAATTAACATGCAAACATAATTAGAGCTAAAAAATCAATGAAAACAAATATATCATGCAAGCACAGAGTCATATTACTGAATGGTACAAAATACTATAATGAATACAAATAAAAACCTAAATCATTTGTGGATTGATGGAAGAAAACTTCAAAAAATATTTGAAAACTGCAATATATATATATATATATATATATATATATATATATATATATATACATATATGATAATAATAATAATATTTATTCATCTGAAATATTCTCATAATACATATACACAGATAAGGAATAAATAGAAAGGTTGACTACAAAAGGAGACCCTTGAATGTGGCAATTTCAGTAATTCCATTCCAGTTTATATACACAATAAACTTTTAGTAATCTTAATATTTTCAAGAAGTTAACAGATATAATTATTTTCACTCTAACTAGGACACACACCTACACACAGACATTTTATACAAAGTAATAATCGTGTAATGTACTATTTCTAATATTTGCTACAGGTAGTATGTATTTTTTGTATCAATATACTGGTGAATCATTAATCGAGGTATACAGAGTATCCATTTTTTCAATTTACTCTTGAACATTTTGAGAGAATTCAACTGTCTCATTTCAGGGGAAACAGTATTTTATAGTTTGGGTCCCAGGTAGACATAGCTCCATTGTAAACTGTTTTTCTCAGGTTTTGGGACGTATGAAGAGTTTGTTCTATATCTGGTGTTATATTCATGTGATATTTTTATTAGATCACTTTTATGTTTATGTTGTCTAGTTGCTGTTGCAACGAAAAATAACTGCCGTATATCAAGAATATGGGTTTCATTATATAATAGATTTGAAGGGTAAGTACGTGGTTTATGATGTATAATTTTCAGGATTTTTTTTGTATGTTTTCTAGGTTCCCACGCTATAATAGCATAATTTAAGTGGCATTGAACAAGCGCATGATATAAAATCCGTAGGTGGTCTGGGGCAAGAATATTTAGTTATTTATTTTATTTTTTATTTATTTATTTATTCAACGGGTAGTCCCAATTACAATTTGTTGTATAAAAAGATAAAAATTTTTAAAATCCTAAACTAGACTAAAGATAATTAATACAATACTAATAATAATATAAAACACAATACAAGTCCACTAAAGTGGTAAAATACAATACAATATAGTGGTAAAATATATAAAAATACAAAGCTATATAATAATAATGGAATGAAATAATAATCATGAAAGGAAGTGTTTCAGGAAATAATGCGACTCAATTCAATTTTAATGGTGTTTGTGGAGCTGCTAAAGACATCAACCTGTTGATACTTATTTCCATTTCTGAGCATTCGGGTGAGAGGAGAGAAAAAACCATAATTTGTGGAGTGAAACGGTATTTTAAATATTTCAGTACTAACTCTGGTCTGTCTACTGACATTAATGGTAATTAAAGATAAAATCTCCTCACAGTTGATGCTGCCAGATAATATTTTGTTTAAAACACATACATCTATAATAATTCTTCTATTCTCTAAAGATAATAGGTTCATCTGTTCTCTAATGTTGTTGTATGAATATTCTCCCCTTCTTCTGTATGCACAAATCCTAAGGAAAGTATTTTGTACAGCTTCAATTTGTTTTATGTGTAACTCATAATATGGGCACCAGATTATTGAAGCATACTCCAATAATGATCTCACCAATGAACAATATAATAACTTGAGAGTGTTCAAACTGAAGTCCTTACATGATCTATCAATGAAGCCTAACATCTTGAGTGATTTAGATATAATATACTCATTATGTGATCTAAAGTTCAATTCACTATCAAACATGATCCCTAAGTCCTTTGATACTGATCTCCTATTAATTGGTATATTATTGATGCTGTAGTCATGTAGAACAGGGTGATTAATTCTAGAGTATGTTTGGCTATAACATTTAGATATATTCAAGTCCATGTGATTATTACCACTCCATTCATAAAATTGTGACAAATCCTCTTGTAAGAGCGAGACATCGTTTATGGAAGAGATTGATTTAAATATTTTTACGTCATCAGCAAAAATGAGTACCTCACTATGTTTTATAATTGTAACAAGGTCATTAATGAATAGGTTGAATAACAAAGGTCCACAGTGGGATCCTTGAGGAACACCTGAAGATACAGGGATTGTGATTGATACACAGCCTCCTATTTTCACTATATGGCTTCTACCAGATAAGAAACTCTGTATCCACTGCAAAATTGGTCCATAAAAACCAAAATTTGGAAAAGGGGATCGAAGTTTTTTGTTATATGATTGATATGTACATCCCACTTCAAGGTGTTATCGATGATTACACCCAAGTACTTGGTATTTTCTACATTATTTAGGAAAGTTTGATGTTCATCAATGCTGATCATCAATGATTTATAGTTTGGTAGGTATTTAGAATATGATGTGAATGGAAGAAAGTGTGTATTGTCGTAATTAACTGTCAATAGGCGGTTTTTGAGCGAATTTTGAATTCAAGTCAGATCACTTTCAGCTTTTTTTTTTCAAAGAATCCCAATAGTTATCCTTTAAAATGATAGCCGTATCATCGGCAAAACTTACAACTTCTCCGTTTAGTGGTAGTTTGAACAAATCGTTTATATATAAGTTAAACAGAAGTGGGCCAAGAACTGTCCCTTGGGGCACACCATATTCCACTAATTTCAAAACGCTCTTGATATTATTCATTTTGACTTATCTATATATATACAGGGTGTAATCTAACCTCTTCACACCCGTGAATGACGAGTGTATAATGCCATTTTATAACGATTTACAGTGGTTAAAAATATGAAGAAAAAAACATTTTTGTTCTTTGTAAAATTCGACAAAATTTTGGATAGCGCTGCCCGCCTAATTTCACCTCTTTCACTTCGACAATTTCCGAATGCAATAAACATTTAACTCGACATTTGAAATGTGTAGAATGTTGAACTGTTTGTGTGGTTAATGTATACATTGCAGGCTGCCCGAGATAGATATTCAATTTCAAAGTAAAGAAAAAACTAACCTTGTACAGAAGCATAAAATCTTTATGTAGTTATTACCTAACATTCTAGCGATTTTTTTTAATAAAATTTGACGACGCCACTGGATTTGTGATGCTTTCAAATGGGTGTGACCAAAATTTCACGATGAAATTATTTTTTTACAGAAATATATCATAAGTAAAATATTCATATCAATATCGAAATAATTCAAATAGTTGTCATATAAATCACAATTTTGTAAATAATATGGTTTAAAATACTCCTTCAGAACATAAAACTCTATGTGGGATATGTTATGTCTCTTAGAACATTGCAGTTTGTTGTCAAAGAATAGAAATGCACATCTTTACATCCAATAATATAATTACCAATATTAATAACATAAATGAAATGCTACAAAATAATGTATTGACATAACACTGCCTACACATTAAATTTCGGACTGTTCAACCAAATCTCCATTTAATTCGATACATTTATCGTATCGTTTTCTAATGTTAACCATAACATTCGATAATTGGTTTGGGGTGATATCTCTGCAAGCTTGTCCTATTCTTTCACGCAGTTCCTCTTTGCTCGTTGGGCGAGTTTTGTAAACTATTTCTTCAACGAAGCCCCATAAAAAAAATCCAATGGAGTCAAGTCCGGGGATCTGGGGGATACTCGATCAATACACTATTTCGCCCTATCCTCCGATTAGGAAAATTTTCTTCCAACCAATCTCTCACAATCCTGCTATTGTGGATGGAACAGCCATCTAATTGAAATAGAAGATGAGCCTCTTCTGCCAGTGGAAGTTCATCCATAGCGTTGGAAAATTCGTTTTTAAAAACATTCTAAAAATTTTGACCATTCAAATTCCTTTCAAAAAACAAAGGGGCAATTATTTTGGTATGTAATATTCCACTCCAAACATTTATTATATATGAGTACTGCAACTTATTATCCAATGTGGATTTTCTTCCGTCCAGTACCTTGTATTTTGAGAATTAACTGTTCCATTGGTTGTAAATGTTGCCTCGTCACTGAACAAAATTTTTTTCAGAAAATTCCTGTTATTTACATATTCTCCTTAAGCCCATAAACTATACTCCATCCTCTTTTCATTATCGCCTTCTTCTAAGGTGTGAAGAAACTTTGGTTTAAAGGGCTTCATCTTATTATATTTCCCAAGATTTCTCCTTATTGTTTCACGCGGTAAGTTAATGTCCAAACTTGCAATTCTCACACTGGTTTTCGGATTATTATTAAAATAATTTCGAATTCGTTCAGAATTATTTCGTCTGTCTTTGTACAATATTACTATTCTTCAGAATATGTTTACAAACAGTTATTCGGCCAACTGTAGCTCTGCTAATATTTCGACGCTCCGGATGCATGTTATTGAAAATTCTACATACTTCCCTTTCGGATCTGTCGTTACCACGAAGTCTTACTATTTCAATTTTCTCCTGCAAAGTCAAATTATCAGCCATACTTCTTTATTAGTGTAGGTACTTGAGGAGTTATAAACTTCACTATTAACACTGACAAATTTGTGTCTTTTCGTCTATTGTTCTGATGACTTGTCATCTCTATAGCAACTAAAGTTACAAAGCCTCCTAATAAAAATAATATTTTTGAAATGTGGTATTCCAAGCATGTTTGAATGAAACCAAGATTGATATTTGGAATAACCACCAAAGAGGAACTGCGTGAAAGAATAAGACAAGCTTGCACAGATATTACCCCAAACCAATGATCGAATGTTGATTGAATCTTATGGTTAGTTAGCATTAGAAAATGGTAGAATAAATGTATCGAATTAAATCGGGATTTGGTTGAAAAGTACGAAAATTAATGTGTAGGCACTCTCATTTCGATCCATTCTTTTGTTGTAGTTCATTTATGTTATCAATATTGGTTATTATTGATTACTATTTGATGTGAAGATGTACATTTAATTTCTTTGGCAAAAAACTGCAGTGTTCTGATGGACATAACTATCTCCTATACTATGGAGTTACGTTTGGAAGAAACATAATTTGACGCCATTTTGAATAACTGCTGTTTACAAACTCGACTGCTAACGACCTGAAAGAGCATTTTAAACGATATTTTTAACAAGATAGTGATTTATATGACGACTATTTGAAATATTTTGATAAAGTGATATGAATTTTACTTATGCCATATTTCTGTTAAAAAAATAATTTTATCGTGAAATTTTCGTCACACCCATTTGAAAGCATCACAAATTCAGTGGCGTCGTCAAATTTTATTAAAAAAAATTGCTAGTATGTTTTTTGTATTTTTGACCTTGAAGAAAATTCGAAGTAAGCCGTGAAATTTTCATTTTTATTTCGAATTTATGGCATTCAACTAGAACTATTAATGCTCTATCTACTGGAAAAAAAAACTTCTGAATCAGATAATAAATAACAGTTTTAGAGAGGTGGCCCGCTTTCAAATGGGTCACTCTGTATATATAGAGCAGTTTTTGGGCAAAATTCCAAATGCTGCCGCTATTCAAAACAATATGCTATGCTTCTAAGAATCCACGCCCGCTAATCCTCGAGATTATAACATATATACGGGCCATATCAAATGTTAACAAATAGAATTAAATATTTCTACCAAATTATTGAATTTAAGGTGCACCTAATTGAAAAAAAAAATGGACCAATACAGGCAAACTCCATGTTCTTTGATGGGCCTTTAGAGCCCTACACATTTTTTGGAGAGTATTCTTCATGATGTACATAAAAACAGAAGATTATTGTTTTCTATGAAAACATTATTTTCATTTGCTCTATATGTTCGGTCATATAATATGGGGCTGTCACTGTCACTATTTTTCTACAAGTTTCCTCCCACTTATGAGATTCAATAACACCTTTTGGAATGCTCCTGGTAATATTCCATGACAATGGCAGATCCTCCATTGAAAGATTCACAACCACTTGAGAAACTGCTGATGTAGTGGCACCAGCTAGTATAACTATAATTCACAAAACGTTTCGCCCCTGGCCTGGGGCTTCAACAATTGTTTCATTACATTCTACACATTGACTACTGAAAATAGGAGGTATGGTTAGTTTTAGTTCATAACTTGCAAGTACGTTCCATAACTAAAGATGTCAATCCGAGGATAGGGGACTGATTTGTATCCCACTTCATTTCAAGAAATTTTTGATTGTGTGTATTTTCACCTCTTTCTGATGTATATAATTTCTTAGGTTAATGCTTATGTTTTCGTGTATCTCTGATATTTATGGCCATTGATTCTGTTGCACAATAATTGTAAGGCCATCCCTATATATTGTTTTTTGCAGTCGTTGCAAGGGATGCTATAGACGAGACCTCCAAGGTCACCTGATTCGACTCTCTTTGATTGTTTTGTTTCGAGTCATTTGAAAAATCCGGAGCTATGAGTAAGACGTACAATGTTTTAGAGTTACAGCTATGCAAGTTCAAAAGTGATTGATGATATTGGGCAGCATTTTGAACAACTATTCTAATTGTTTCTGCATATAACAAGTGTCCGAATGACGTACTTACTTGGAATGAAAATAATTTTGGGCATTCATCATTATTGCAGTGGACCCTACATGGAATATTAAGCAGAGCGAAGCTATAAAAAAATATTTGAGAAGGGCGAGGGAGAGGCTAACATGTGCGATCAAAAAATCTCAAGGCGCCACCAAGTAGAAATCGGTAGATTATGCATGACATACATACATACATATAATTATTGTTTTTTGTTCCTAGACTTTATAGTAGAGATTTGTAGATGGGGTTATTTTGCATAATATGTATATGTATATATATATATATATATATATATATATATATATATATATATATAATGGATAGAATTTAGTGGACATAGCCCTCAGAGAAAAGAGTTAACCGTAGACACGTGTTTCGGGCTCTCGGCCCTCATCAGTACGGGGAGAAGTGCGAGGATGAACAACACTTGGTAGAAAACGACAAATCAGCGGAGTCAACCAACAGAAGCCATATATATATATATATATATATATATATATATATATATATATATATATTTATATATATATATATTCATTGCTGCTTACCCCAATATCCCTAGTTTTGTACCTAACTAGTCAGCAAATACTTCCCACACACACATATAGACATTTTTATTATTGTTTTTCGTTTTCAAGAATCGATTATATGTTTCAAAAGGCAACACTGTATATTTTTTCCATACAATTCCATATATACCTCTTACTGGCAAACCAAAATGTCCAATATGGAGACCGTATGGATGTTCAATATGGAGACCGTATGGGTGTTCAATATGGATGACTATATGGATGTCCATGAAAGGTTACCATATGGATGTCCATGATGGACACTGACTGGATATCCATGATGGATGGCGTATGGATGTCCTAAAATGTGGATAGCTAATATTCTATTGGATATGCATAAGATGTCATGTGTACACAAACTGGTATGTCCTGATGATATCCATTGGGTGTTCAATGGACAGAGTTGTGTTATTAGGGAAGTCACCCATTACAATAGTGTTATCATATTTGGTTAATGGTTGTGGGATAATATTCATAGCATCTAGTATGGCACTAAGTTAGGAGGACGAAAAATTGTTTTTTGTTTTGTTTTTAACCGCTTTTTTAGTTGTTTTACCAACCCTCAGAAGTTACTGAAAACTTGTACAAGTTAAGATCAAGGGGAGCTTACTTTTTATAGTGGGTTCAGAACCCACTCTTGGGGCTTTGGAAAATTTTTCACCAGCTGTGCTGGGATAAATTATAGATAAAGACATTTTATAGGTACTCCTTAGATTCAAAAATATGTATTCAAAATTTAAATTGCCTTAGATAATATCAGAAATTTTAGAAGATAAAGAATGTTGAACATAAACCCCTACACCACCTCCTACTCTATTTAACCTGTCCTTCCTGTATAAGCTATAACCCGGTAATGAATATGCATTAGAATCAATTGCTTTATGTAACCAGGTTTCGGTTACACCTATTATAACATATAAATCAAAAACAACTTAACGAAAACTTACAATATTTCGTAGTAGAGATCTTGTATTTAAATGTGTTATTTTCACATGTGAAGTTTTATACTAGCCATAACTGAGAGGAAAATATTAATAAGTTTAAAACAAGAACTTAAAGGAAAAATCTAGCTTAGACAGTATTTAGGAAAGTTAACCCTTTCAGCATGGTAGCATCTGAACGTGCGTTTCCATAAAAATATTTATAGCTACCGCGTTATTGTCGATCATTCATGCGTTTGTCATATAACGTGCTAAAATTATTGTTCAGTCAAACCATGTGGCAGTCTTCTATCAGAAAGCATTCAAGATGGACGAGTTTTGTATCGATGACAAGGGCAGACGTAAGTATTTGTTTTTTTATTGACTTTCGTAGTTTTTTTTGTGCATGTAATTTACTACATTAAATGTTTTTCTACAGTAACGTGATAAAATTTCATACCAATTCATATTATTTGCCACTGCAAAATGTCGCTAAAATTTGAACACATCATCGTGCGGTTTCGTTCTCTATTGTACCACGGAGACTATTTGTTCAGATAATAATATGTTACTTTTTCTCAAATAGGATGTCCTCTTATTGAAGAATTGGTAAACGAATTGCTGGGTGACGGATGTCTGTCAGATCTGGACTTATCTGACAAAGAAGTAGAGCCAGAAATTAATGTTTTTGGGCTGTTGGAAGAAGAGGTACAACAGGAAAATCTACCTATCAGTGATGGAGGATGCATATTCCACTATCAGAATTACCATTCACACTTACCATTCACAAACAATGAGTATTTCGTAAGTTATCTCAAGAAATATATATGGATCTACAAATCTGTGCTCAAAGCTGCAAAAGAAAAGTATTATAGAAATAGTATAGACAATGCAGATAATAAAATTAGAGAAAACTGGTCCATAATCAACAACCTGAGGGACAAATATACTAAACTTCCCAATGATATCGATATTGAACCAAATACTCTCAATAAATTTTATTGCACATTAGCGGAAAAATTGACCTCGGAGATAGCACCTCTGAATGACCCCCTGCAATATATCCAGGGTTTATTATTACCAAATAGTTTCTACTTCGGCAATACCGATATTAATGAAGTTAAACTTATTCTAAATGACATGAAAAAGAAAAAATCTTGTGATGTAGATGAAGTATCGGCGACAACGTTACTCAATCTACCAGTTGAAGCATTTCATGTCTTAGTGGAAGCAATCAACACATCATTTAAAACAGGTGTATTTCCATCCTGTCTGAAAACTGCAATTATTATTCCACTGCATAAAGGTGGACAGCTTAATGATCCTTCAAACCTCAGACCCATTGCATTACTTTCAATTCTTCCGAAAAGTTAGTTAAGAAAAGGCTACTGGCGTTCCTTAATAAACATAACATTTTGTCCTCTTACCAATTTTGATTTTAAACAATGATGCTATCTTCAATCTGTTGAACGAAGTGTACACAAGTTGGCTGTTGGAGTGGTATTTTGCGACTTATCCAAGGCATTTGACTGCGTCAATCACGAAATACTGCTCCAGAAGCTGAACTGTTATGGCTTCAGAGGTGTAGCAAATAAATGGATAGAACCATATCTCTCTAACAGAGTACAGATGGTTAAATGTCAAAATAGATTTTCAGATCCACACAGTATTACTTATGGTGTTTCTCAAGAATCAGTACTCGGTCCAATTCTTTTTCTCATTTATTTGAATGATCACAGTAACCTAGATATTAAAGGAAAGTTCACGATGTTTGCAGATGATACCACATTATTCTGGAGTGGGAATAATGTTGATCTTTTGAAAGAAAATATCCGGACTGACTTGGAAAAAGTTAAACGGTGGTGTGACTCCAACTTAGTTTCAATGTAGATAAAACAAACATATTAACCCATAAGTTCAACTATAACAACTTATCTCTAAGAAATCACTGTGACGAATAAACCATGTACAAAATTCTTGGGCATTTATCTTGATGACAAGCTGAAATTTGAGGAACACATAAGGAGTCTAAACAAAAAACTTGCGTCAGGCTGCTTCGCCATCAGAATTATTACTAGGAAACTTGGGTCCATTACAGCCAGAATGGCTTATTTCTCACTTATTGAATCTCACCTAAGGTATGGCATCGCCTTTTGGGGGTTCTGCAACATCCAATTGATGAATTCGGTATTTGTATTACAAAAAAGAGCAATTCGGTACTTTTGTAAAGCTCAACATAGGGATCATTGTAAGCCGCTCTTCACCAATCACCGAATATTAACAGTTTCCTGCACATTTATCTTAGAGACATTCTGTCTAATGCATAAAAATAAAACCCCTATGGTTAGTATTGACCTTACAACACACGGCAAAATAATAATATCCTACTACCCAGACCTACATCAACACTGACCAAAAATTCCCTAATTTTCGAGAGCAAAAAAATTTACAATAACCTACCTACCCTCTTCAAAAATATAGTGAATGCCTCAATATTTCGTAAATCAGTCAAAAATAAACTGTTGAAAAAAGCATACTACAACCTGCAGGAATATTACAGTAACAATTTGTTCTAGTTTAATTCCATAGTCTTATTAATCTTTTCTTTTTATCTACACATACCTTTTTAACCGAACTTTGTCTTTTAATATGTTGTTTTCGTAACCTGTTTTTTTCCCTTAATTTTTACATTGAATATTGTGCTTCAATATTATGTGCTCTAGTAAATATTTAGTGATTACTATGTATCTGTGTGTAATTGACTGTATGTGTAACTCGCATTCATTTATTTTTATATTTATAAGTAATGCTTTGTCAATAAGTTATTAACTTGAACAATAAAGTATATTTTTGATTGACTATCCTTGTCGTCCAGACTCACATGAAGTGAAGACTCCGTTACAATATGTTGAGGCATATTTTAATGAAGGCTTCTTCGAAAATCTGGGCAGGTGCACGAATTTATATAACCTACGTAAAACTGGATCGATATTAAACATGAACAGTCAAGAAATGTGTAAGTTATTTGGTATATTTCTGCTTATGGGTTGCATTACATATCCACGAATCCACATGTATTAGCGTGCTGGAATGAGACTGGAAATAATCGCTGATAAAATGCCAAGAAATAACATGCATGTTGTCGATTGAGACGAACCGCCAGTCGGAAACACTAGCCCTTTGTGGAAAGTATAGCTGTTAAGAGGGCCTGTAAGGCAATTGAAAGAGTTTCTAGATCATATTCGATAGATGCAAAAAACGTTCCCCCAAATATCCGCCTTTACTTTGATCGATATTTTAATACAATACCCTTCTTAGATCGACTTGGAGAAATGCAGTTGCATGGCACTGGAACAATTATGCTGAACCGAGTTCATAATCACAAAAAGTTGGACCTCAAAAAGGATTTGTCAATGAAACATGGCGACATTGTGCAGTTTACCTCTGAAGACGTGACTTCAGTCAAATGGAAGGACAATAGAGCTATTCTGATGTCCTCTAATTGCACTGATGGGGATCAAACATCCACTATACCCAGGTGGGACAAGAAAAGCAAGGCATTCCTCCAGGTTACTGCTCCAGAGATAGTTTTGAACTATAATAAAAATATGGGACGCGAAGACGTCCTTGATCAACTTTTAGAGTACTATAGAACATTCCAGAAAACAAGGAAATGGACTGTAAAAGTTTTTATATATTTTATTGATCTTGCTGTGGTCAATGCCTGGAGGTAATACAAGAATGATTGTACCTCTAAAAAAATCAAACCCAAAGATTTGGTGTGGTTTAGAGTAGATCTAGCTGACGATCTGATGAATTGGGTAAGTATTGCTCAATGTGTGTTGGAAGACAAGGACCCTTCATCTTCGGGAGATAGGCTATTTAAAAGATACAGACCAGCAATTCCGCCATTTTTCGACAAACGCTATGATAAACACAATCACCTACCTGCCTTTGATGACCTAACCCAAGTCATAAAATGCAGGCTAGAGAGCTGTTCCTCCATCACAAAAGTTTGCTGTACAAAATGTGATGTATACTTGTGCATCTTAAGAAATCATTATTGTTTCTTAGGTACCACACTAAATAATCTGTTTATAGTGGTTATGATTACTTTATGTTCTGTTATTGACTGATCAAAATTATTATTTTTAAGAATGTGTATTCCTTTATGGGTAGTTTATAGTTTTGTTAATTATAAACTGCTGACTGATAGGTCATTAAGTGTATTAATTTCCCATACCTTACTTAATCTGGCAGCGCAATGCACGAATAAATTGATGTTGATGTAGAAACTCTGCACTTTATATATATACAAATTCAACTCCCTCTCTCATTCGCGCATGCCTAGTAAAGCGGACTCTTCTGCATCGTCACCTCCATCTGATTCTTATGATTTCAAAGTGACCTTACTCCTCTTGAAAGTTACATGTGTAGCTGACTCAAAAAACCAAGGTCATCAGTGGAGATGTCTCTTGTTGATATAGTTGTAATATTCCCATTCGAACTTTGTGAGCTGAATGATCAACACAGTGAACAATATGAAGAGGGTGACTTTTAATGAAAATATGAATACCATTCACCATATAGTAGCATGGAATTTTGCTCGCAGACATGTAAGGAATGTGTATTGGGAATATGTAGCAATTGATCGAATGAGATTCCAGAGGAGAATACTTGAATCTGCAAACATAATTGATCAAATATTGGATGTTACACATAGACAAAATATAAAAAGTCAAAGATTTTGCCATTGAATAATACTGGGAATGATAGACGGATGATTATTATTATATAATGGAATTAAAAAAAAATTGTAATGAAATATTGATATTGCCCCAGCCGCCGCAATATCACGTGGACATCAACCAACTTCCACTCGAGAGATGTCGTAGGCATGCACTTTCTGTATAGGTGACTAACTTTGGTTTTTCAATTTTTTACAGATAATTAAGATTTCAAAATACCTTTTTTAAAGAAAAAATTGTTAATCTCAAGTTATATATATACCATCCAACTCCAAAAATGGGTTTTTGATAAAAAACGTTGGTTATTAGTATGAAACCTAAAATTTTACTTTATGGGCTGGATAAATTTTGATGATAAGAGGAGCAATTCATAGCGTGGTGGTAATACGCTCGGCTCCCCTGAATTGGAATTTAATATTTATCCCATTTCCCCGCGCGTGGATGGGTGGGTGTCGGAGAAATGGAATATATATTAAGTTCCAATTTGGGGCAAATTTTTTGTACATGATCACGTAGAATTTGCTAATCTTGTAATCTTGACATATTTATTGGGGGTATTTATAAAAATAAAAATGTTCGTGCTGAAAGGGTTAATAGAACGTATCACCCAGAATAATAATTAATAGAGTTTTTTAATGTCTGCAAGTGAAATTGGGACATTTGACATTATTTGTAAAATACTGTATGATTTACCTCAAAATTTAAATTATTTTTTAATATGTACGTAGACAATTGCAGAATTTTTTCAATTGCTTTTGACAGTCAGTTCATTTTATTTTTTCAATTGTTATCCTTATAGTCATAGTCTTGGTCATACATCTTAAAAATGTTGAGTCTTCATATACATATTTTTATTATCCATGAATTTTTAAGAGGAGAGTCGAAACCTGGCATATATTGCCACTTTTCCGTATTTGATTTTTTATAGATGTCACTTTTAAGTAATCTTCTGAAGTTACTTACAAATTCATTTTGTAGTTTCAAACATATCGCTCATATCAGTGTTAATTGTAATTGTGTTTATTCTTGTTTTATTCAACTGGACATCTGTATTTTATTATTTGTTACTTAGGTCCCTTTCTTTTGTTTTTCTTCAATCAATTTATTTGCTTCTTGCTGAGAGTAACATTTTATTATCGGATGTCCATTCTTCCCATTTTAACAGAGTGTATGGAGACCTGGAAATCCCTGGGGTACATTTTTGATGTAATTAATTCAGCCTTTTGGATATATTTGGTTTGGTTTCAGTTTTTGAGTTATTGTTTAGTCATAGTCTGAATAATAAATATTCTTGGTGGCTGCAGCAACACTGCAGCATATATTTCAGGTTCTTGGAAAATCTTTATAGTTTATCTTGAAGCGTTATTATTATGTTAGTGTTGTCTTCAATTATTGTTTTCTTGTCTCTTATTGTATTTTTCGAACATTGGATCAGATCATTGTCATTAAAAGAGGGGTACATTTTATTTCAGAGCTGCTAAGTTCTGAGCATTTCCTACAGTATTTAGATTCATAGGAGTCACATTGAAAAACTATAATTTTTTTCCTCAACATTTGATTTCTTTTTGCACTGTATGCATTCTGCTGTACTCATGTTGAAAACTTTATATTATTATTTGACAGAAAAATATGTATGATATACAACTGGATATTCAATAGTTCTTATCAACCAAAATACAGTTGGAATGATTGATTTTGAAAACCAAATAGTTCCGATTCAAATGTTCACTGATTTTGCACCAAAGAAATGTTCACTTTTTATTCAGCAAAAAGATCTACGTTATAATTAATCTAGATTATTAGACAATGCAAAATGATACTGATTCAATGATGAAATAGTGTTGAAGAACACAATGATATAAAACACCACAAATAAATTATATTTTGAACAAGTAAAATATGCAATTTACTGACCAAAAACAAACAGATGTTCATTGTATGCTGTCTGTACTACAATACCCCGAGAGAAACTCGAGAAATCAGAATTTACCACATTACATTCGCAAAAGTCTACTAAGTCTACTAAGAAATTATATACCTATACAAATATAAATCTATATATATATGTATCTATATATATGTATATATATATATATATATACATAAATCTATATATATATATATATATAGATATATCTATATATATATACATATATAAATCTATATACACAGGGTGAGTCAGAATAAGACCGACAAACTCCAACTACAGATTCCTCACCTCATTTCGAGGTGAAAAGTTGCTATCAAGGTATGTCCTAAAATGCATCCCCTCTGAGATACAAGATGTCGAAAGTACGAAAAAAATTGAGATTTAATTTGTTTTCTCCAAAATTCCTGAAGGACAAAATTTGAAACTTGGTATACTAATCAAGGTTTATCAATGTGCTAATTTGAAGTTATAATTTTTTATTTTCGTAAACCAGAGGCGTAGTTACGATGGTATGTGGTCATATGTTCCTTCATATTTTCTTGGGACAAGTGAATGGACAAATGAGCGTTTGACATCAGTCATGACATTCCATGTGCCTAAAAGTAGAGGTTTTTGAGATAAATGAGAAAAACTGAAGATATGTCCTTAGTAGACATAATTTCCTATGTGCTATAATCGCATAATGCTAATTTCTTACAACATACCGGAATATGTGTCAACCTCCTGAACATTTTTTAATGATGGGAGAATCAGAAATATAGTACGGGTGAGTCAGAATGAGACCGATAACTCCATTTCTTCGTTCATCATATTATTTGATGGAATCGATGTCATGGATTCACTGATATGTTACCATACTTTCTTGCATATGATTATTTTGACAGATCAACTGATAAACAAACCCAACCTCAAATTCATAATACTCCACTTAGATAAGAGTTAAGGTCTGAAATAATTTTTGCGAAAAACTGAAGATAAGTAAGTACTCTTAATTTGTTGAAAGTTAATGTTGGAGTATCATTATTAAAGCCATTTCTGATTGAATTATCTAGGAAAATATCATCCAATCAACATGTTTTTGATGAAGAAAAACAATTATTGTGTATTGATATCTACTTAAATGATTTCTTTCGATTCGTGATAACTAGTTGCAAAGTCGAGCCTTTCATGCTAGTTTGTGGTAGGCTGTTCAGTACACCACTGATCAACGCATAAAACATACACGAAATTTGGAACTAAAAAGAAACGTAGCCTTTTTTCAATGTTCCCGGTAGAGACACTCTGATATATCGATATTTACATTAGACATAATGTACAGTAAACCAAAACAGTTTGTATTATTGTCAAGTCATCTGTCATCATTTCAGTTAGTGAACATCGTTTCAAAATGGAAATGCCAGAGTCGCTGCTGAATTATATCAACATAGATATCCAAACAGGCATCATCCACATTTCACTACTTTTATAGCTGTGTATCGACGATTGAAGGAAACGGGGTCCTTTAAATTCAGTAAACACCATTGTGGTGCGAATAGCACAAGAAGAGATAATGTTACGGAAGAACAAATTCTTGAACGATTAGCAGCAGATCCTTCTACCAGCACTCAGGCTATTTTGTATAGGTTACAAGTATCACAATCAACAGTAAGTCGGGTAGCACGTGAACAACTATTGTATCCATTTCACCTACAGAAGGTGATGGCCCTAGATGCTGGGGATTATGGCCCTCGTAGATTTTTTTGTGAATGGTTTTTGAGGATGTATGAAGGAACAAACGACTTTCCTAGATATGTTCTATTCACGGATGAGTAATGTTTCATAAGAGATGGATATTTCAATAGTAGGAACAGCCATTTATGGGATGAACAAAATCCGCATGGAATATTTCGAAAATGCTACCAACAAAAGTTTCAAGTGAAATTTGGGTAGGAATTATCGAAAATCGTATCATTGGACCATATCTTCTTCATCCCTGTTTGAATGGGCAGAACTACCGAGTGTTTCTTGAACAGTTTTACCTGGGCTACTTGAAGACGTACCTCTAGTGGTTCGTCAAAGAATGTGGTATCAATATGACGGAGCACTGGCCCATTTCCAACGAATCGTTTGTCAATTTTTTGATCAAACATTGTATGATCGGTGGATATGTAGACGTCCCATACATTGGCCTGCACTTTCTCCGGATTTAACTTCACTATACTTTTTTTTGTGGGGATACCTTAAATCCCTAGTGTATGAAACACCTGTAGAATCTGTGGAAGATTTAACGGCAAGAATTTAAGCAGCATGTACGTTAATACAGGATACTCCAGGAATATTCCGAAGCGTGCGACAGTCGATGATATGGAGATGCCAATTGTGTATTGAACATTTGCTTTAATGCCTTGTTTGTCTCTATGTAGTGTACCCACTTAACCGTTTCTATCATTTAAGTAGATATGAATACACAATAATTGTTTTTCTTCATCAAAAACATGTTGATTGGATGATATTTTCCTAGATAATTCAATCAGAAATGGCTTTGATAATGATACTCCAACATAAACTTTAACAAATTAAGAGTACTTATCTTCAGTTATTCGCAAAAATTATTTCAGACCTTAACTCTTATCTAAGTGGAGTAGGGACATATTAATGTTGGTCTACTATGGTCTGCTACAATCGAATTTGTCATATGGCTTGATATTCTGGGGAAGCTCATGTCATATTGATAAAACACTTATCATCCAAAAAAAAAATTGTCAGGTGCATTAAAGGGGTCAACCAAAGAACGTCATGCAGGCAAATATTTGTTGAATTATCTATTTTAACAGTACCGTCACTGTATATATTTCAATCTATTTTAAATGTAAAAAAACAACTACAAGAGTTTCCTAAAAACCGCTCTCATCATAATTACAATACTCGAGGAGCAGAAAACTTATGTCAACCATTCTCAAGGCTAACCATTGGCCAAAATTCCTCTATGTATAAAGGCATCACACTTTATAACCACTTTAAAAACCTAATGGGTAAAGAAAACAATTTCAATGACTTTAGATGTTTTAAGTCTCTTTTATATAAATTCTTAATAAGAAGGGCATTTTACTCTGTAGAAGAATTTCTGCAGAGTAAAAAATGAAAATGTTAATGTTAATGTTTTTTTTTAATGTGTTTAATGTATTGTTGAATGTTAATCTTAGATATAATATGATAAATTAGATATACTACAAATGTAAATGTATGATTGTGAGGTGAATGATTTTATTCATCCCGATCTTTTTACTCATCTTCGATCTACCTATATGACTAGTCTAATAAAGTAGTTACATCTGTGTATTGATACTTGTTACAACATATTTGTATTGCTACTTTAACAGATGAATAAATATATTTCTATATTTCTATTATGAGTTTGAGGTTGAGTTGTTTGTCAGTTGATCTGTCAAAACAATCATATGCAAGAAAGTATTTCAGTGAATCCGTGACATCGATTCGATCAAATAATATGATGAGTGAGAAAATGGAGTTATTGGTCTCTATCTGACTCACCCGTACTATGTTTCCGACTCTCCCAATATTGAAAAATGTTCAGGAGGTTGACACATATTCCGATATGTTGTAAGAAATTAGCATTATGCGATTATTGCACATAGAAAATTATGTCTCTACTAAGAACATATCTTCAGTTTTTCTCAATTATCTCAGAAACCTCCACTTTTAGACACATGGAATGTTATGGCTTTTAGGTTGAGTATCGATGAGCCGAAGTGATGTCAAACGCTCATTTGTTCATTCACTTGTCCCAAGAAAATATGAAGGAACATATGACCACATACCATCGTAACTACGCCACTGGTTTACGAAAATACAAAATTATAACTTCAAATTAGCAAGTTGATAAACCTTGATTAGTGTACCAAGTTTCAAATTTTTTCCTTCAGGAATTTTGGAGAAAACAAATTAAATCTTAATTTTTTTCGTACTTTCGACACCTTGTATCTCAGAGGGGATGCATTTTAGGACATACCTTGATAGCAACTTTTCACCTCGAAATGTGGTGAGGAATCTGTAGACGAGTTTGTCGGTCTTATTCTGACTCACCTTGTATATATATATACATATATATAAATATATAAATATATATATACAGTGAAAACCGGATATAACGACATTGAAGGGACCGTATACTTCGGACGTTATGTCCGATAGTTGTTATAAGCAGTATACACAAGTATGTATGTATATATTATGTCTGTTTGTAGTATGGGGATAGGTTATGCATATGAACTTGTTTTCAAATAACTTTATGTTCAGATGTCCTCGATCGTTTAATATTCAAGGAGTTGTCCTCAAAAAGAGCCTTTATTTTATCTCTATCCTTCCAAATCGTTGAGTGTGAGACTCCACGTTCCTTTGCAATTCCACTATTTGTCTCGCCATTTTCTAATCTCCATATAATATGTGATTTTTCTTCAATATTAAACACTTTCCTATTTTTTTTTTGCGACATAGTAACGCGTAAACAAACGATCTGAATAATGAGTTTTAAAATCAACCTGTACTTCACGCGATCAACTATCGCACTGAATAAGTCGTAAAACATGCAAGGTCAAATGGCAAAGAGCGGGAAAGCGGTTCTATAGCAAAATATTCCTTCATAGATAGATAGATCTTTATTTTTAAATAGGATATCCTAATATACAAATCAGCTATAAAAAGTTAAAGTAAGAGATATGTGGTACATATTGAACAATAATTGCATTGAAAAATATACTATAAAATATATAACAAACATTAAATAAAATACATTGAAAAAGTTGGTTTAAATAATAAATAAATATCATATTTGTGCATTTGAAACAAATTTCTTTAGTTCATTTTTGAAAATGTTCAGAGATGGGCTACTTTTAATTAGATTTGGTAATTTATTGAACTGATCGAAACCTTTGAAAATCAAAGAGTTCATGGTGTTTTTGTGATTTGTTCTATTAATATATAAATCATTATTATTTCGAGTGAAGTGGTGGTGAAGATCATGATTGAAGACAATGTACTGTTTGATTAGTATAAAGGTGAAAATTGTTCGTAATGTTTTGTTTTGCTGGAATAGGTAAACGGTTGGTCGTTATAGCCGATGCATATCGATAAAGTTTCGTCGTTTTAAGCGATATGTCGCTGTATCCGATGTCGTTATAGGCGGTATGTGTACTTATTAGTTTATATAGATTCGGCCGGGACCTTGCCATTCGGTTGTTATAACCGATCTGTCGTTATAAACGATGTCGTTATATTCGGTTTTTACTGTATATATAAATATATATATATATATATATATATATAGAATTTGTAGTTTTATTTGCTGACTGAATACGAATTAAGTGATTGATATTTGGGTTATGCAGCAGGCCAATAAGTGTACTCTTTTACACGGATTCCAAGCTTTCGATAATATTTATTATCATCATCAGGGATGCTACAAAATAGGAAGACACATAGGAATATATAATGAGAAAAACAAGCATTATAACTTAAGTGTAAGTGAGGTTATTGCGATGATGTTAATATCATATATAAAGTTATATGAACAAAACGGTGTATACAACTCACAGGAATCAACTACAATCCACATTACATACGTTTACAATGTATTCTTATGTTGAGAATTATGAATCGTGTTTTACTTTGAAAGGGTTGTCAACTAGACATGTGAATGGATGAATTCTCAAATAGACTGACACAACAGATATAGACCACTGGAATTAGTATTACCAAGTGAAATTTACAACGGCATGGAATATTTCCATATATAGATCCAAATAAAAGTTTATTGACTATTGAGAATTTAGATGTGTGAATATAGGATGATGTGCATTGAAAAAATCAAACTATGTTATTAGCATTCATGGGGTAATCTGCTGATTCTCCCTCACATTAGGATTGTCTACAAAAATTAAATAAGAGTAAATCTCACTCAAATGATTTAAATCTGTTTTTTTATTTAGAGGATTTTCTGCCTGTGAAATGTGAACCATCTCTAAAGAGTCTCTTGGTAGTGTTTCTTTCGTTGGATAAAATTTTTACTGAGTTATAATCCATACAATGTCCTTCCTTATAGACATGCTCACTTAGTGCACATCTCTCGGTGCAGTCTACTGTCGCTTTTGTGTGCGGTGATGCGGTCCTTCAACTTCTGGACGTTTGTCCTATGTAATGTTTATCACAGTGTTGACACGGTATACAGTAAACTACATCCGAACAGCTGGTGCATGGGGTCTTGTCTTTCAATTTTGAAAAATTCTACTAAGAGGTAAAACATTTGTATTAGCTATTTTGATGTTTTCTGAAAAGACTTGAAGGTTCTGGACAGTCTAGATGTGATATCTTTGATAAAAGGTAAAGAGGTATAAAAATATGTTTGAGAGAGGTTCTGCAATTTGCATATTGACTGGTGGAATTAGTGGTGCATTAATGAGATGAGCATTGGTTATGTCTTCTATGGATGAAGTATTATATAAAATATTCTTAAGGAAGGAAGCAGGATATGCATTCTGTATGAATAGGTTGTAAATAATGTTGAGATTCTTATTGTGAAAGGAACTATCAGATTACTCTTGTTTTCAACTGTTGGATTAGATTGGACTTAATGCTCTGTTTGTGATACGACCAATAATTGATATAACGGCCAGAGCTCATTTGGCTTCTATACCAATCGATGAGTATGGTATTGTCTGGTGATCTGATGAATAACGTATCTAGAAAAGGCACGCTATTATATTCATTCTCTCTTTCTATTGTAAATTGTATGTGTGGGTGTAGCTATTGAAGATGAACAATGTTTCATCAACAGAATCTCTAGGTATTGCTATAATAATATCATCAACATATTTTTTAAGGAAGGGTGGTTTGTATGGGAGAACATGTGTGACCTTGTCAACAAATCATCCATAACATATCTGCCAATATGGGGCTTATTTTGCACCATTGGGGTACCAAATGTTTGTTTATAATATTTATTATTGAATGTGAAATATGTATTATTGAAAGGAAGGTAATTAAATTCATAAAAGTGTCTTTGTCAAATTGCAAAACCACTAATGACGTTCCACTTATTATCTATTGCTCTTAGGCAAGACTGTAAGTACACATTGCTAAACAGAGAAACCACATCCAGGCTCGCTAGTACAAAATTATTTGGTAGTTTAAATTCATTGAACATACTGTTTGCTTGAAAGAATCCTTAATGTAATATTCGTTATCCAAGTCATACGCTTTTGTTAATATGTCATTGAGAAAGATGAAATAGGTTCTGTGGGTGCTCTATTGAAGCCACTATTGGTCGACCAGATAACGTCGGTTTGTGTATTTTTGGAAGTGAATAAAATTTTGGTGAAACTGTTGTAAGACGTTAATTTCTTTCTCAGTAACTCATCGATTTCGTCATTCATATGAGCTAATTTTATTAATTTGTTACTATTCGTTTGAATAGATGAGGGTTGGATCAGAGAAGCTCAATGTATGATTAGTTGCTCACTATGAGATCATTTGACATCGTCATATATTGATCTCTGTTCATAACTACAGTTACATTGCCCTTGTCTGACTTGGTAACAATTAAGTTTGGATTATTCTTTAAAAACTTTTTCGATTGATTATATAAAGCAGTGAAAAATGAAGAATTTCGTTGTGAATTATAGAAACCATTTGTAATAATATTAGTAGATTTTGAGATAGCAATATTTCTTTTATGATTATCGAAATCGATGAGGGTGATGTAGTCTACATCTGCAAGAATACTCTTTAGAGATATCTTTCCTATCAAAGGTTCGATACAGAACTTTGGGCCTAGAGATAAAAACTTTAAAATATCTTGAGGAATATGAATATTAGATAAGTTTTTTACCCACCTTGTCTGAGTGTTTAATTTTTCTTGAAACTGATTATCCTTCAGTTTTTGTAGTTTTGATACATTTTTTTGTTTTACTCTATGGAAAATTATTTGAAAAGATTTGTGTTGTCTACTGGAAAATTCTAAAAAAATTAGTTCATTTGTCAAATTAATTATGTCAGATTTGAATTTTGATAACATAGATTCATATTTGTGAATGATTTTATGATTGAAATCAATTTCTATATTTAGTAACTTATTTCCCAATCTTAAGTTGAAATGTTTGGATGCATTTGCAAATGTAGGGTCCTGTCTGAGGAATAGGTCGTCTATTGGTTTTATGGAGTGTTGTATGTGTGCAGGTGACAACCCTAGTGTTCTGCATTTGAGGAGGAAGCATCTTCTGTTGTATTCCTTTGCAAGTTTGATATTTATCTTGGACCAGTTCTTCATTACTATCACTGTGTCTTGTCCATGTGTAGACCGGATGTTCTGGTAGAAACCCATTCTAGGAGTTACAGAATTTGTAGTTTTATTTGCTGACTGAATACGAATTAAGTGATTGATATTTGGGTTATGCAGCAGGCCAATAAGTGTACTCTTTTACACGGATTCCAAGCTTTCGATAATATTTATTATCATCATCAGGGATGCTACAAAATAGGAAGACACATAGGAATATATAATGAGAAAACAAGACATTCATAACTTACAGTGTAAGTGAGGTTATGCGGCGATGATGTTAATATCATATATAAAGTTATATGAACAAAACGGTGTATACAACTCACAGGAATCAACTACAATCCACATTACATACGTTTACAATGTATTCTTATGTTGAGAATTATGAATCGTGTTTTACTTTGAAAGGGTTGTCAACTAGACATGTGAATGGATGAATTCTCAAATAGACTGACACAACAGATATAGACCACTGGAATTAGTATTACCAAATTGAAATTTACAACGGCATGGAATATTTCCATATATAGATCCAAATAAAGTTTATTGACTATTGAGAATTTAGATGTGTGAATATAGGATGATGTGCATTGAAAAAATCAAACTATGTTATTAGCATTCATGGGGGTAATCTGCTGATTCTCCCTCACATTAGGATTGTCTACAAAAATTAAATAAGAGTAAATCTCACTCAAATGATTTAAATATGTTTTTTTATTTAGAGGATTTTCTGCCTGTGAAATGTGAACCATCTCTAAAAGAGTCTCTTGGTAGTGTTTCTTTTTAGAGATGGTTCCATTCACGAGCAAAATCTAAATAAAAACAATTAAATCATTTGAGTAATTCTCTATTTAATTTGAACAATCTAATGTGAGGAGAATCGCAATTACATGAACTAATAACTAGTTTATTTTCAATACATCATCTATATTCACCATCTAAATTCTCAATAGTCAATAAACTTTATTTGAATCTATATTATTCCATGCCGTAATCGCTATCAATTCCAGTGATACTGTGCTCTATTTGAAATTCATCCATTCACATTCGATGACAACCTCAGCAAAACATTTATTCTCAGCATAAACTCATTGTAACAATGCATTGAATTATTGACCGTTCTGCTAACACGTTTTGTCATATATTAATATATCGCCGCTTCGCACGCAAGTATAGATAATATTTTTTTCTCTGTATCTTCCATATTCTTTACAGCATCCCATGACCGATAAAAGCTTATCCGGCGAAGACGCTGCTGCAACCGCAAATATCGCGAATTAAACATTACGCACACTCCAGATGAGTTTCTACCAGAGGCTCCATCAGAGAAAAGTGAAATGAACGGTCAGGAAATATCAAACTTGAAAGTAACGAGCTCCAAAATGCGAAGAAGGTGTCGCCTGCAGCAACGCTCCATAAAACGACTGTCGAGACGCACGACATCAATATCAAGCATTCAGCAGGAAAATACTGAAAGGTGATTTCAATCGCAAAATCTTCAAAGTACTGATTATCGAAAATTCAAATCGACATATGCGACAAATGACTTAATTTTACCAGGAGCAATCTTTCATTTTTCCAAAGAAACAAAATGTCCAAACTACAAAGGATAATCGATTTCGAAAATAACCTCGAACAGGTGAGTAAACTTGTATATTCATATTCTCAGAAAAGTTTTTCTCACAGGCAAGTTCTTTGACTAAGGAAAGTATGCTCAAAATGCTACTGGAATGGAACACATCGCTACGATTTGGGATTCAAAGTATTGCTATCTCAAAATCTACTAATATTACAAATGTTTTCGCAATTCCAACGAAATCTTCATTTTCACTTTTCAATCGAAAAGTTTAACACTAATCAAACATATTACCAGTGCAAAGAGGCATGTTAACGTGTTATGAACGAGATCGATTATGGCGATGTCAAATGATTCCCTGAGCGAATCAACATGACGTTCTGTCCATCATTAGCGATTAGCAAATAAAGAACTGTATGAATGCGAAATGGCGAGTACTGAAAATTGCGTCTTACAAATCGTTTCGCAAAATTTATTCGCTTCAAAATACGCAGGCCGGCGTTATCTGACCAATAGTAACTTCAAGAGCACCCACAGCATTTCGCTCTTTTTCAGCTGACAAAGCGTATGTTGAGATACAATTACATTAGATTGCTTTTCAGTAACGGTGTTCAAATCCTTCCTTTTCAATAATACATATTTCACATTCAATAATAAATATTATAAACAAACATTTGGTACCCCAATGGTGCAAAAATAAGCCATATGAGCATATGTTATGATGATTGTTGACAAGTCACATGTTCTCCACAAACCACCCTTCAAAAATATGTTGATGATATTATTATGTACCTAGAGATTCTGTTGATGAACATTGTTCATCTTCAATGCTACGACCACACTACAATTTACAATAGAAAGAATGAATATAATAGCGTGACTTTTCTGAATCGTTATTCATCAGATCGCCAGACAATACCATACTCATCGATTGGTATAGAAACCAATGAGCTCTGGCGTTATATCAATTATTGGTCGTATCACAAACAGAGCATTAAGTCCAATTTAATCCAACAGTTGAAAACAAAGTAATCCGGATATCTGATAGTTCCTTTCACAATAGAATCTCAGCATTATTTACAACCTATTCATACAGAATGCATATCCTGCTTCCTTCCAGAATATTTTATATAATACTTCATCCATAGAAGCATAACCAATGCTCATCTCATTAATGCACCACTAATTCCACCAGTCAATATGCAAATTGCAGAACCCTCTCAAACATATTTTATACCTCTTTACCTTTATCAAAGATATCACATCTAGACTGTCCAGAAACTTCAAGTCTTTTCAGAAAACATCAAAATAGCTAATACAAATGTTTTACCTCTTAGAAGAATTTTTCAAAATTGAAAGACAAGACCCCATGCACCAGCTGTTTGATGTAGTTTACTGTATACCGTGTCAACACTGTGATAAACAGTACATAGGACAATCGTCCAGACAGTTGAAGGACGCATCACGCACACAAAGTGACAGTAGACTGCACCCGAGAGATGTGCACTAAGTGAGCATGTCTATAAGGAAGGACATTGTATGGATTATAACTCAGTAAAAATTTTATCCAACAAAGAAACACTACCAAGAGACTCTTTTAGAGATGGTTCACATTTCACAGGCAGAAAATCCTCTAAATAAAAAACAGATTTAAATCATTTGAGTGAGAATCAGCAGATTACCCCCATGAATGCTAATAACATAGTTTGATTTTTTCAATGCACATCATCCTATATTCACACATCTAAATTCTCAATAGTCAATAAACTTTTATTTGGATCTATATATGGAAATATTCCATGCCGTTGTAAATTTCACTTGGTAATACTAATTCCAGTGGTCTATATCTGTTGTGTCAGTCTATTTGAGAATTCATCCATTCACATGTCTAGTTGACAACCCTTTCAAAGTAAAACACGATTCATAATTCTCAACATAAGAATACATTGTAAACGTATGTAATGTGGATTGTAGTTGATTCCTGTGAGTTGTATACACCGTTTTGTTCATATAACTTTATATATGATATTAACATCATCGCCGCATAACCTCACTTACACTGTAAGTTATGAATGTCTTGTTTTTCTCTATTATATATTCCTATGTGTCTTCCTATTTTGTAGCATCCCTGATGATGATAATAAATATTATCGAAAGCTTGGAATCCGTGTAAAAGAGTACACTTATTTAATATTTTTTTTTTATTCCAACCCAAATAAATCCTTATTTATATATATATATATATATATATATATATATAACTTCTCATTATACATAATTTTTTTCAAATTACATATTACTAGAAAAACTCCATCCTCAATGAATTTAATAAATCAAGCCCACCAGATTCAACATTCAAATTTTATCCAACTTCTTGAAATAATCTTCACAGAATAGTTCATCAGCTTCAGCTAATGGCACACAATTATGCATCAACTGCTCAAAACTAATTTTATCAAAAAGTCCACCACTTCCAGAATTGGAACTCATTGCAACGGAAACACAATGCTCAGCATCTAAAAGCATCTCTTCAAATTTCCAGTTCAACTTTTGTCCATCCACAAAAAGTTCTGTGTCACAAACTAAATTTCCTTCAGAAAGATGTTTCCTATTCAGCTGGAATTGGATATCTTGCAAGTTTATAGTTATCCCTACCCCTATTGCCTTGACATAGCTTTCTTTCAGACTCCAGTGCCTATAAAATAGAGACAAGAGTTACTCTTCGACACATTGTATTTTCAAGATGATTTATGTTGATGTGTACCTGTGTTAAATTTCAAATACTTCCACTGTTGACAAAAACCTTTTATAATCTAAAAACGCTTATATGGAATACAACTTGCGTTCCATTATAAAAATAATCTTTTTTTTTTTAATTGATGCGGCCGATACTTGATGAAAATCCATATTAAAGTAAACAAAAGACACTCACTTCACTAAATGATTTTCGCTAAACTGGGTTTACAGAATCACGACACGTGTTTCGCTATAAAATATCTTTTTCAAGTGGAGGTAATACTATCAGTATTATATCCACTTGAAAAAGTTATTCCAATACTATCAAAGGCAACATAACAAGACCTTGATAAATAGTCGACTATTTTGATTGCATCTAAATTTCGACTGTATTTTATAATAATTTAACGAGACATAATTTTAGTGTTAATAATCTGATGAAAGCCCGAGGGCTTTCATTTCTGATTATTAATGCCAGAACAATGTCGAGTCAAATTAATAAATACAAGATAAATTTAGCAGCAATAATAATAGTAGCTTATTAATCAAGGTCGTGTTATATTTATTAAGATTATTTCTTGTATCGAATTCTTTATATCAGAGAGACATTCACAAAATGAAACAATTTGGAATTATTTATTCAAAATATCAACAACAATCAACAAAATCCAAACAGAAACAGCACCAGCTTTATAAATTATCGATTGAAAACACAATTATTGTATGTGACATTTCCACGCGTATGTGACATTTGTTTAGCTTTTGAAGAACTGGCAGTATTAACCGTAGAAACTTCACATTCATTCTGTTTTCTCAATCTGTTCAAAACACTCTGGTGATGTTGTTCATCCATCTGCAACTAAGGTTGAATTGAAGAGGTACTAGCGTGAATGAGTTGCTGCTCTGGTACTCCGGATTTTGCCAGTTGAGAAACTGCAGTTGATCTGCAAGAATGGCTGGTAATTTTCAATTGGTTCATATCTAAACCAATAGACTTTGCTCCCAATTTAGTACATTTTGAAAGTTCGTTTTTCCCAACAGGCGAATTCTTGTACCACAATGAGTTTCCTTTTCTCCAGAATGGATTTGGACAATCAATTTTCTCAATCTAACTGGACAGCACTCTGTGGGTTTCGTTCATTTTTAGTAAGCCACTTGCTGTCTGCGCATTTATGGTTTCCTCCTTGACAGGTTTTTGTAAAAATTGGGTTGTATTCTATCCTACCTGATTCTTTACCATCATTCTGAATTTCAAATTTGAAATGTTCAATCAAAGTTGTACAACCTTCGTCCCCACGCCATGCTAATTCTACTGAAGCAGAGTAATAATTTTTTTTTTTTTGAAGTCCATCTGGAGTTTTTTCATCCCATTTGTCAATAATAGCAAACATATTTTCTATACTTAAGGCCGTTGAACTCCGTTTCCGTTTTTCCTGATGTTTCTGCAGTTCCAGTCTCTTGGCATTACGTGCGTCTCTAGAACTTTTGAATTCGCACGATTGAAATGGATCTATTTTTAGACGCTTTATATTAGCTTCATTTGTATGTTTGTTTGTTTGTAACCGACTCCTTTGGGCGCGATTTTGACCCACTTCCAGACGTCCGAATGATTTGAAATTTGGCAGGTGTACATAATTCCGGTGACAGTGCATTGAGAATTTTTTGTGTGAAAAAAAAAACAAAATGGCGGCTCCAATATGGCGTACGAGTTTTGTGATTATCGTCCGATTCGCTTCAAAATTGGTATCTGGTTTTCGTGGTCGGAGATTATGATTCTTTTGTCAAAATTGAAAAATTCAAGATGGCGGCTCCAAAATGGTGGACGAGTTTTGTGATTATGGTCTGATTCTATTCAAAATTGGTATGTATGGGTTTTTGGGGTCGAATATTATGATTCTTTTGTAAAAATTGAAAAATTCAAGATGGCGGCTTTAAAATGGAGGCCGAGTTTTGTGATTATGGTCTGATTCTATTCAAAATTGGTATGTGGGGGTTTTTGGGGTCGGAAATATGATTATTTTGTCAAAATTGAAGGATTCAAGATGGCGGCTCCAAAATGGCCGCGAGTTTTGTGATTATGGTCCGATTATATTCAATATTGGAGAATAGTTAAAAAAAATTAATAATAATAATAGTTTGAAAAACTAAAAACACGCGTTAATAGAAAACTAAACTAAAAAGTTGAAAATAAATAATAGTTTAAAAAAACTAAAAAACACGCTTTTATAGAAAACCAGACTAAAAAAATATAAAATAAGAAAAAAATGTATTTTATTTAAAAAAAAGCGTGGGGGGTATGGTATCAATAATTATATAGTACATTACACACCTAGGGCAGTGAAGTGAGAAATGTCTCAGATCACAGGTAATTGTTAGCCGAGGCACCCCATGCACCCCACGCTTTTTTTTAAATAAAATAATTTTTTTAGTCTGGTTTTCTATAAAAGCGTGTTTTTTAGTTTTTTTATTATGTTATACTTCTTGAAATACAATACTTGAAGAGGTTTAGCTGTAGAATTCTACATATGCTTCACAGTATATTCTTTATAATCTTTCCCATTTTATTTTTTCATATTCCAGGCCCAATCTTTCAAAATATCATCCAGTGAATGGTGTCGACTCATTTAGTTTATATTGACGATGCTCGCAAAATTTGATAAACTACCTCCATACGCTATTTTTACTCCTCACTGTATTATGATGGATTGTAGACTAGATTACACTATATATTTCTTCGTTTTTGGTTTCGCCAAACCGATTCATTTTCAAACACTTCAACACGATTGATTAAATTTGACGTTTAAGATGTATTTATTCAAAGTACTGTCAGATGCACAGGCTGCTTGATATAATTATCATGCTGAATAGTCGGAGACTATTGTGCACCATGCAAATATTCGCTAATGGTGCGTGTTGATTGGTCTTGTCAAACAGGAAACAAAAGTGTGATTGGTTGATATTTAACAGTCGAAAGAAATAATCAGTATTATCTCCACTTGAAAAAGGTATGGTATAGCGAAACAGTGTCGTGGTATTGTAAACCCAGTTTAGTGAAAATAATTTAGTGAAGTGAGTGTCTTTTGTTTACCATTAAAATAACCTATTACAATATAAATACTTCAGTGCAAAATTTTAATCTTCATTTTATCATGAAGAATGTGAAAATATTATTATTAACAGACAATGTTACAATTTCGTGAAGATTCAAAATGAAAATTTGTAATACTTGGCAGTGAGCTAACATTTAAAATACTCATGGAGTGCAAATGCCTAGTAACTGGTATACATGTGGTAACTCGGAATTGATTTAATTAATATTTCTCTATTTTGCAAAGTACCCTGTAGGATTTTTCGCAATTATCCCTCATATATAATCCAATATTCGTCGAGATATTAGCCATAAAAATAGCAGTCGCTTCCTTATAAACCTAATGTATAGGTTAGTAGTGGTAAGCACTCTTGATTGAATCAGGACATCTTTGAATTTGCTTATTGCTAAGTATTACATATTTCTATTTTGAGACAAAGTATATTTCAACCTAGAAGAAAATTATAATTTGTGAAACTTTGCAATCTGTAGCTTCCAAGCTATAATGATCTCATAATTACAAGACAAGACTGCTCAATAAACAATCATTGGAAATAATAAAAAACACAAATGTCCCAAAATTTTAATGAAATTTATTTTCAATTTGTGTTGATGAAAAATTTCAATGAACCATGAACAAGTAACAGGCTAGATGAGTAACACCTACTTATAATATTATGCACTCAATTACATCGCATTTTAAGATACATCGCATTTTAAGAAGTTTCAGTTCGGTTTTTGTCGTAAAACAACGAATATTTAGCTTGTAAAAATTCTAGTATTCATAAAGTCAATATTTTGTGGCCCCAACGGAAACGCTGCAAGTATGTAGTTGATTTTCAGCAACAGATCATTTTTGTGGATATGTTTTGATTAGTTGGATTGTCGGCGCGTGCTCGTTTTGTGAGTTATTTTGTGTTTAATTGTATGGTTTTATATTTACACTATGTTGATGTTGAAGACAATTTAGTAGTTATGATCAATTTATAAGATCTTATCAACCCAATGGTACATCTCGCGTTTTGTTCTTAATGCAAAATATACGAAATATATATGCTAGGGGATATAATTTTTCATAGCGAAAATACCATTCAGTTCTCAAAAGTTGAATGTTCTTTTGAAAGTTATCTGTGTATTATTTTGCATTCTCAGTATTACTACAAGCAATCGCGGCACTAATGTTGAGCTATCGACTATGCTTTTTACAAGCTTTTACTTAGTTTCACTTGTCAGTTCGTTAGTTAGGGTCAAATCTTGCAAGTGACTTTTGACCGACTTCTAGTCGTCCGATTAATTTGAAATTTGGCAGATGTTCATAATTCCGCTGACAATGCATTATGGAATTTTTGTTAGAGAAAAAAAACAAAATGGCGGCTCCAATATGGCGGACGAGTTTTGTGATTATGGTCCGATTCGATTCAAAATTGGTATGTGAGGGTTTTCGGGGTCGGAGATTATGCATTTTTTGTCAACATTCATAAATTCAAGATGACGGACGAGTTTTGTGATTATAGTCCAATTCGATTCAAAATTGGTATGTGGGGGTTTTTGGGGTCGGAGATTATGAATTTTTTGTCAACATTCATAAATTCAAGATGACGGAAGAGTTTTGTGATTATAGTCCAATTCGATTCAAAATTGGTATGCGGAGGTTCTCGCGGCCGGAGATTTTGAATTTGTCGTCAAAATTTATTAATTCAAGAAGGTGGCCCCCAAGATGGGGAGGACGAGTTTTCTGATTATGGTCATATTTTATTCAAAATTGGTAGGTGGGGGTTTTCAGGTTTGGAGATTATGAATTTTTGACAAAATCTATAAATTCAAGATGGCGGCGACTTCAGGATGGCAGACGAGTTTTGTGATTATGGTCATCAAATTGGTGTGTGGGAGTTTTTGGGGCCGGAGATCATGATTTCTTTCAGCTAGAAACTTACAGTGAAGGGACCTGGTAATAATGATGCTTCGCTAGAAATTAACAGATTAAGGCAAACTAACTAAAAAGCAAAAAATAAAATAACTAATAAAAAACCTTTTTAAATGCAAGCTTTTATTTAGGCCGTGTACTAAATCGTATAAAATAAGTTTAAGTCATCGCTGACAATGATTTAATTATTTTTTGTTAAATTATTTGGTTTCAAAAAGCTTGTCGCGCGAATTGTAATAAAATTAATACTTCGACAAGTTGTTACTTACCAACCAATCATTGTCCAATGAAATTAATTGGTACCTACTTTTATGAATACTTTGTAAAAATTGAATACTTTAAGTTCCTACTTACCAACCAATCACTGCCCAATCAAATTAATTGGTACAACAAAAAATAATTTAATCATTGTCAGCGATGACTTAAACTTATTTTATATGTTTTAGTACACAGCTTGAATAAAAGCTTGTCTTTAAAAAGGAGTTTTATTAGATGATGCTTACAAACAAGTTCCTTGATTGGAGTTGTTTTATTACTCATCTACTCTGTCTTGATCAGATAAATTTGGTTTAAAATTTAATTTCTATATGAAAAATATGATGAATAAAAAATTATGAAGGAAGATAAAAGTGGTGTGTTCAACAATTCATATATAACTGTTAGACATTTTTTTATTCAATAACACAACACTTGGTACACTCACCTGTAAAACATAGCTGTTTGCTCTTTTTCATCTCCAGCACCCTTAATGCAAACCCATTCATTAGGTGAAAACAGTCTAGACATAATTCTGAAAAATTCTTGAAGAGATTTGCCTCCAGAGTATTCCAATTTCATCACATCTACCCCAAGCATCACATCCTCACATTCTCCAACACATACTGTATAATTTCCATGATGTGATATGTTAAAGTTCAAATTCGGCACATTACTGTCAGGGTGAAGAAGAGGTTTTCCTTTTTCGTTTCTCATGAATTTGATTTCATTGTATTGTTTGCCAGAAGCTCCACAAACAAACTTTCTCAACATTAATAAACCTATCAGCGAACTTTTCAGATCTTTCTTGAAAACAAATTTTGTCAAGCGATCTTTTTCTTCAGTTTGTATGCACGATGATGCAAGCAGTATGTCCGAACGTGATGGATTCCAATTTGAAAAATTAAATGCCCAACGTACACTTTTTGTGTTCATTTTGGGACTTTTGATAGATAATCCTTTATTTAGGTGAGCACGATTATCTTGGTAACGTCAATTTCAATTTTGTCCACCTATACAGAATAATTTTATTTCAGAAACTTTCTTGAAAATTCAGATAAGTGATTTTTTATCAGCATTTTTGTAACTTCTATAATTAAAATTAATATTAGCAATAGTTAATTATAATATCTAAGGCACAGGATAAGTCTCATTTTCAATTTATGGTCATTTGTATATTAGTAATAGTAATAATTACAAATACAATTGTATGTATGAATGAATACAGAAAAAAATTATAAAATTGGAAGAACTGTTCGCCAAAAAAATTGCATCTTTTTGTATAAAGGGTTCAGAATGAGTATTTCAGATATATTGAAGCTGTCATTATATACTTTTTGCCCTATCATGATAGCTACCTGACTGGATATGCTATTGAAATGATTTTTCCTTTTGTGAATAAGATTTTTTCCGCGAATGGCTTTGTTTTCTAACATATTTAGGACGAAGTTATTTGCATAAAAACCATTCAAATGCATTTTGTGATAATGGTCTTGTTTACAGTATCTAATGAATCCAACCCATTTAGAAATAACTTAATGTCTTTTGCTTCGTAACATTGGAATCACAAATACAATAAGGGAAAATTATTGGTGCAATATGTTGATGGTAATGTTGAAAAGGGAAACATTCTCAATTGAATAGAAATAACTTTCTGTGAATTGAAAAATCCACGATAAAAATCCTGTTCATAGTTTCAAACAAATCAATTGCAAATGTTACTTTTTATTCGCTCCATCATTTTGACCAGTTATCTCAATCCATTGCTATCTATGATGTCAAAATTAAAATAACGCAGAATATTCTTAAAAAATATCATTTATTTTCGAAATTTAATATTTTTGTCATAAAAATTAATTTTTACGTAAATTTCATTATACATTTCCATCCAGCTTTCATCTGAAAAATAGTAAGCTAGTAAGCAAATTGGGATTTTTTGTCATTTCTAATCTTTATCTTAAAGTAGCAAGCGATGATAAAAAAAATATCTGCGAATTGAAAGAAAGCAAGGGGATGAAAGATGCATACATAGACAAAATCATAAAAGTAGGTACCAATTATTTGATTGGGCAGTGCTGATTGTTTCGTAAGTAAGAACTTGTCAAAGTATTTAATTTTCACAAAGTATTCATAAAAGTAGGTACCAATTAATTTCATTGGACAATGATTGGTTGGTAAGAAACGACTTGTCGAAGTATTATATTTATTACAATTCGCGCGACAAGCTTTTTGAAACCAAATAATTTAACAAAAAATAATTAAATCATTGTCAGCGATGATTTAAACTAATTTTATACGTTTTAATACACGGCTTAAATAAAAGTTTGTCTTTAAAAAGTTTTCGATAAAAAATTCATAATCTCCGACTCCGAAAACCCCCGCATACCAATTTTGAATCGAATTGGACCATAGTCACAAAACTTTATCTTGGGGTCGCCATCTTAAATTTATGAATTCTGACAAAAATTTCATAATCTCCGACCCCGAAAACCCCCACCGAATTGAATCGGACCAAAATCACAAAACACGTCCGCCATCTTAAATTTGGGAATTTTGACAAAAAAATTATAATTCCCGACCCCAAAATCCCCACATACCAATTTTGATTCAAATCAGACCATAATTACAAATCTCGTCCGCCATTTTGTTTTTTTTCTTTAACAAAAATTCCATAATGCATTGTCACCGGAATTATGAACACCTGCCAAATTTCAAAATAATCGGACGACTATAAGCTGGTCAAAATTCACTTGCAAGATTTGACCCAAAGTAACTAACGAACGAACTAACAAGTGAAACTAAATAGAAGCCTGTAAAAGAGCATTAAGAGCATTTAGACCAGGGCCAATCATTTTTGAAACAAAAGAAAATCTTAGCAGTATGTGGATGGTCGGAAAATTTAGGGTAAATTATAAGTAAATTAAGAAAAATCAAGGCGACTGAGTAAAAGTTCCGGAAGGGGGGTGGGGGTAGATATACGATAATGGTTTTTACGATTTGTGGCTGAATATGCATCCTATCGAGAAACTTGGAGAAAACATTATTTTTGTTTTTTGTTTTAAATAAGCTGTAATTTTTTCAAAGCAAAATATTTATATTTCGATTGTATACCAATTTAAATAAAACAAAATCCTAATTTTCAATCGAACAATTTGGTTTAAAATTTTTAATTTTTTCAACTTTATCAGTGCTTATTTTGTTCGTTGAAACATCGACTTAAAGATGTCATGAAAAAAATATGTTGTTCGTATGGAAAAATATCGTTCAAAATGCAAAAAACAAAAAGACGGCTTTTACATAATCAATTGTTCAGTAATTTTGAGAATTTCTTATTTTTATTGCAAATAAGCGTTGAAATTGATGAAAAAGATTAATTTTCATGTAATATAATGTCATTTACATTCAATGGTAGATGCCTGGAAATTTTTGCGACTGGATTCTTCCATTCGCACACAACTGATCCATCTTAATGATAATATCAGCTAAAACTAGCCAGAGAAGTAAATGAATACAAAAGGTCCATTTTGATTTTGATGGAAAACGAAAGGTTTTTCGTTTGCAAAAAGTGTGGAACTAATATTGTTTTATGTAGTGTAGTAAACAAAGGAGAAGATTTATTTGTCAGCATTTGAGATAGAGAGATCTATTATCTCTTTTTAGTGTAGCTCGGTACCACACTTTCCATGCAACAAAAGAACTCCTTTCAGGGTACTTTCAGACATTTTTTCTGGTTGCGATACAACTTCCAGTTTCACCGGAAAAGGAAAAAATTAATAGGTAAAGCATTATTAGCCATAAACATTTATCGAATCTAGCAGAATTTTTTTATAATAAAAATGCAGACAAAAAAATAAGTGCTGAAAATGGAATAAAATTAATAGCATCTATTTACAAAAGTACAAAACAATATATATCTCTAAATGAATTAAGATTTCAACTTTATCAAACAGCGACTTTTGAATCCTCATTTCATTTCGAGAAATTACCTCCAGCTGAACAACACTGCTACAGGGTATATTTTCAAATTCAAACTTGGCTTGGTAATCAATTAACAGCTACGGATTGGGGATGGAAACATCATGTTAAGGTATCATGCCTACATTCACAGAGAAAGAATAAATTGCCGAAAAATTGCTGAAAATTATCTGCTGTAGCTGCGAAACAGGATGCAATAGTAAAAGATGTGGCTGTGTCGCAAGCATGGCTTGAGATGCACAAATTTGTGCTCTAATTGTCATGGTTCTGAAATCTGTTCATATGCTGAAAAACCGTCGTACGAAAAAATTATTGATTCCGAGGACATCGAAGACAGTACACACTATCCAATAAATTTAAATCAAAATAATACTGAACTCAAAAATCTAGAACTAAAAGAAATCGAAGAGTTAGAAGATGAACTCGAAGAAAACGAAAGCTGCATTAGTTCTGATGATGAAGAACAACCTACAAAGAAAATAAAACTATTTTGACATTATTTTTAATATTAAATAAAAATTTAACATTTGTTTTTTGAAGTTTTTACGTATTCGATTATTGTTTAAACAATGTTTTCGGTAATTTCAAAACCATTAACAAATAATTGAATGTAAATGACATTAGAATACATGAAAATTAATCTTTTTCATCAATTTCAACGCATATTTGCAATAAAAAATAAGAAATTCTCAAAATTACTAAAAAATCGATTATGAAAAAGTAGTTTTTTTGCATTTTTAACGATATTTTTCCAAACGAACAATATATTTTTTTCATACCAACTTAAAGTCGAGGTTTCAACAAAGAAAATGAGCACTGATAAAGTTAAAAAAATTTGTAAACCAACTTTTTATTGAAAATTAGTCTTTTTTTTATTTAAATTCGTATACAATCGAAAAATAATATTTTGCTTTGAAAAAATTACAGCTTATTTAAAACACAAGAAAGAACGTTTTCACCAAGTTTCATATTTTTTTTGCGGGAGATAAAAATTAAAAACAAAAAAAACTGTTTCTAGCGTTTTTCTCGTTAATTTTGAGGTTTTGTTGAAACATGATTAATACAAAAGTTTTAGAAAGTTTACATTAAACTTTTTCCGATAAGTTGCATATTTCAACCACAAGTCGTAAACACAATATCCAACCCTCAAAACGTATATTTAGCTACTAGTTCAGTCGGCAGGGAAAAAAATGGAATAGAAAATCAAATAACTATCTGAATAAAAATGCAAATTTTCACTTTCAGATTTTTTCTTTTGAGTTAGGGTCCTTTCACAATATCTATCAGATGTCGTTCAATGTCCAGCGTGGCTTTAGCCATGGAAGTGATTGTTTTCTCTTAGATATTACAAAAAATAACTTCATTATTGTCGTAAATTTTTCAATTTTCAGAAAAATATTTCATTAAATTTTTAATTGAGAATGTTTCCTTTTTCAACATGGACTATATACTTTCTAAATCACATACAGTCATGTTAAAATCCATTAAAATCATTAAAATTATTTTTGAGGTATTCATTAATCCTTCCTTAGTTTTAGCAATAGCAAATCATGCTAAATGCAATTAAATGCTTTAGTTAGGTCATGAATGACAGCATGGACATACCATCCTCAAAACCATTTTTTTACTTGTATAAGTTCATTTATAGCGAGAATTGTGGAAAGATTTTTACGAAAGTCGAATTGGCATTTATTGAATAGATGAAGATAATAAGAGTGAATTTTGTGAATAGCCAGGCCTCCAAGGAAAATTTAATATATATTTTCTCCCTTTTATATATATATATATATATATATATATATATATATATATATATATATATATATATAACGAGAATATGAGAAAATCTGTTACGAATCCAAAGGAGATCAGCCTGTTTCATGGTTTCCCAATCATCAGGACGGCCTGTGGTCTCTTTCAAATTCGTATCAGATATCTCGTAGGTTATTACCAATCGGTACTACAAAATTGAATATATATATAATATATATATATATATATTTATATTGCTCGAACAAAAAGGATATCCAAAATTGGTTAATGCTAACTGAACACTGGCTCAAACCTAACCAGCCACTTCACATACCAGAATATAAATTCATATCTAATTACTGTAAAACAAACTCACTACATGGTGGTGGTGAATTTGAGGTTAACTGCATTTTAACAGACGGAGAATTCGAAATGAAATTGTCATTAAATTGCAGAAAATATAAAATTCAATGCATACAATATGATGAACTATGAAAATATCATTATTAGCCAATTCGTCAAGATTTGTATTTGCTTTTGGTACTGAATACAGGTAAATATTCGAATCTGCGGCTTTATACCTACTGTCCACACAAAATACAAATGTAGCCCATTCTACAAAAAGTATCCTTACACACTACACTTCCTGAAAATAAACATTTCCTCGCGCACTAATGAACTGATAAACGGGTGATTTTTTTAAGAACAAACTCAGGAATAAGCTAATCAAGATTTCAAATCACAGAGATGGAAAATGCATAAATACCGACAAAAAAATGAAAATAATTTAATAATTTCATATAAGATGCTGAAGATGTCAGAAATTAAGTTCTGACATTAAGCGAGAATATAAACAAACATTTTTGGACGGCGCCATCTACCATAGACTACCACAGAGAGAAGCTCTGTTGAAGTAACAGGTGGTGTCCCCTCTAAAATCTAAACAATATCGAATCAGTTCATTCACCAGGGTTTTTAGACATCTTACACGACACACGACACCAATAGTCGTACTTCTCGTGCGTTCAGAGTAACGCCAAACAAATAACGAGAAATTTGTTACGAATCCAAGAAAGCCACCATCGGCCTACAGTTGTTTCATGGTTTCCCAATCATCAGTACGGCTTATGGTCTTTCTCAGATATCTCATAGTGCTAATACCTACCGGCAAATACGAAAATGTGAAATGCACAAAATTATAGAGGTGACACCTATAACCTGTGTGGTGAAGCTTAGACCCCGTGCCATATTGTTTAAACCGATATTGTTTAAACAATTGCAAGGAATTGTTATTTTCCAAACGGACAAAAAAATTATATTCTTTATTGAAATACAAATAAAAAAGGTCCTATAACTTTTCGCGATAAAGTTAACATTTTTGAAGATATGAATTTTTAAAGGTTTGAAAAATCTCAAATTTGGGTACTTTTGACCCATTAAAAATATATATAAAAAAAGAATAAAATATAATAAATATTTTGTTTTTTATTCTTTATACAATAGCTAATGATATCCTTAATTGAAATTTGAAAAAATTTCATTGTTTATACCTGTTTTTTAATTGTTTATTACGCGCGCTCACAAGTATGCATCCCTTACCTTTAGGTATCGCCGTCTCTCTCTCTGACTCATACGCTGCATCGGCCTCTCTGTGTCCTGAATCATTATTTATCATTTATCTTAAAAATTATTACCTTTATCAAAATTGTTAAAGAGAGCAATGTTATTAATAATTAAATTATCTACAATTTGTTTTCAATGAGTTGTTTTCTGAAATCAATTTTACAAAAGTTATTAAAGCTTGAAGCGGAACATGTAATTAAAACTAATTTTTTATCGGTTTATAACAGAAAGTACTCATATTGTATTGAATAACTTCTTCAAACGAAGGTTATAGATGTAAAAGTATGAAATAATGACAATATTGTTGATTATATAGAGCATTTAAAATAAAAATACAAGTTCGTGCGGGTCAAATCTCAACTGATCATTTTTTGTTTTCTGCTCACAATTATTCAGTTTTTCTTATTTCGTTCATATTTCAGATTGTTAAACGTTGTTACATGCCAGTAACTTAATTAAAAATTTTTATCGGTTTATATTACTTACTTATTTGTTATTAGAACAGAAAGTACTCATATTGTATTAATAACTTCTTCAAACGAAGGTTATATGTAGAAGTATGAAATAATGACAATATTGTTGATTATATAGAGCATTTAAAATAAAAATACAAGTTCGTCCGTGTCAATTCACAACTGACCATTCTTTGTTTTCTACTCAGAATTATTCAGTCTTTCTTATTTCGTTCATGATTTCAGATTGTTAAACGTTGTTGCACACATGCCAGTGATTTCGTGTATTATTAACTGGATATATTTTCAGTTTTTATGATTTTTCGTTACAATTATTGTAAGTGTTATGTCGTTTTCAGTTGTTCCGAAGAGAAGAAAATATTCTGATGTTACGCTACCGTGTATTTTTTGTGATTTTGCAAAAAATGTAGTGAAGAATCCGAAGCTTCATACATATATTACTGAACAATGTGCAGACTGTAAAAATATAATATATAAAAATAATATTGATAATAAATAAATACATGTTTCTAAATCTTGTTTCATTATTTCATACTTCTACATCTATAACCTTCGTTTGAAGAAGTTATTCAATACAATATGAGTACTTTCTGTTCTAATAACAAATAAGTAATATAAACCGATAAAAAATTAGTTTTAATTACACGATTTCAGGAAACAACTTATTGAAAACAAATTGTAGATAATTTAATAAATAATAACATTGTTCTCTTTAACAATTTTGATAAAGTTAATAGTTTTTAAGATAAATGATAAATAATGATTCAGGACATAGATAGATAGATAGATATTTATTTGACTACGTTATTTTTACATTTGTAGCAGGTTATTGTTGTCAAATTCAGTATTACTTCACTGTTACTTATACTATACACATAGAGAGGCCGATGCAGCGTATGAGTCAGAGAGAGACGGCGATACTTAAAGGTAAGGGACGCATACTTGTGAGAGCGCGTAATAAACAATTAAAAAACCGGTATAAACAATGAAATTTTTTCAAATCCCTATTAAGGATCATTTATATTTCTAAAAATATCAACTTTATCGTGAAAAGTCATAAGACCTTTTATTATTTCTATTTCAATAAAGAATATAAAAAAATATTGTCCGGTTGGAAAATAACAATTCCTTGTAATTGTTTATTCCAGAATTTCACACCGATCACTCTGTCCCTGATTTTTTTGCGATTCTTCCAACAGAAGTCTGCACCGGTGCCTCAGCAAAAATCACTTTGGAGCGGGAAAAAAAAAAACCGTACTCCGATTCTATCGTGCTTCTCGCCATTCGAAAGGAAATTCTTTTTTCCACGGGGATATGGAATTTCGCATCGATATCTGCGTCCCTAATTTATTTACGATTTTTCGAAGAAGTCTGCACGGTAGCAGCATGATAGAACGTATTTTCGATTACTTCCCTATGGATGTTGACGATCTAAAAACGAAATGAGAAAGAAGCTTTCCGGAATATAACTTTTTCTGTCGTAAAAAGGACCGCTGAATCCATCTCGTCAATCGGACCGCAGCTAAGAGAGCTATGATAAGTGAATCCGAGGTCGACATGGGAAAAAAATGCACCCTCTCGTAAATGTTATTTTCACGCAAAAACCTTTCATCCAATGGGCTTGTTCAAGAAAAAATTATTAATTCAATAATCGAAACTAAAACTCATTTTAAACGGATTCCCAAAATTTTAGATTTTTCCGCGAACGTTTAAACCCTTAAATTAATAAAAGAAACTGAACCGAACGAAAACGGGGTGTGGTTACCTGTGACGTCACACGGCATATGCCATACCTAACGTTTGAAACGCCGCGAGTCGAGAGTCGACTGTGTATATTGTAAGTACCTACCGTGTTGTCGTGTAAGAAGCAAAACGATGGACTGCTTCGTTATTTTATTGCATAATGAGTGAGAAAAAAGTGGTAAATAAATATTGTTTGGTTCCCGACTGTCCTAACGTATCCAAGAATGCCCCAGAAAAATGGTTTATTAATGTGCTCTCTGACATTAAAATAAGAAAAGTTTGGCAGAAAGCAATGCGTCGTGAAGTTTTTGGAACGTAGTTCCTTATCGCGCGTTGCGAAAGAGGGCTAGACGGAATAAATTAAGACCAAAAGTTGTAACGAGACTTTCGCTATGGTTATAAGCCGTGCGGCGTGCGCGTGTTTCTCTGTCTGTCTGTCTCTCTCTCTCTCTCTCATAGAAAGCAAGCCAGTTATTTTCGTTTCGTCTTTCCATTTCACATTGAACAGTGTGGTGTCGCGACGATTATTTTTGTTGAGTGTATACAGGTTTTTTGTACATAATAAATAATAAAAAATTATAACAATAATGAATCCTGACAGTGTTTCTGCACAAGTTCCGGATATTGCTGATGGAGTTAGGTAAGTAGAGATTTTATACAGACAATAAATGCTTATGTATTTTTAGCAAGTACGCATTATAACCTCTCTTTACTATTGTGTAACCAAGTCATAGCGTTATAATCTCTCCATTATTGTTTGTTTAGCAAGTGTACGCGTCATAACTTTAATAAATTTAAAAGCAAATTATATTTTAATATTACAGTATCAATGCTTATGTACTAAAATTGAGCCTACTGATCAAGTTTATATTACATTATATTTGTTAATAATAAAAAAAAATTATTATAACTTAAAAAAAAATAAAAAATTACAATTCCTTCACTAATCAATCGAAAGGAACTTCGTTCCATCCGGGTGTCCCTTGACACCTCTCAAGTTTTTTGTATCTAACAAATCGCATGTGTATTGCTGTGAAGATCATTTTAAAGTAAGTTATGGTGTCTTTATACAATAAGATCATTGTAAAAATATTAATAATATTTCCGAAACATAATCTAATTAAAGTCGTTACTCTCGCGTAAATAAAATAAAGATATTTCACCAAAATTCTTATTTTACGAAAGCTTGTGATTAGCTAAAACAATAATCCTTTTTTTAAAATAACCTTAATATCAATGCATCTGGCTTTCTCAAGTGGATGTTTTCAGACTCCAATAGGGTGCATAGTTCTCAGTTTGTTTACATTTCGTCGACAGAAGAAACCGATGTGGTTGTAACAGAACTTTAGGATAGGTACATACATAAGTAAATTCTGTTTTAGTTTTTAGCGATTTGTATTAAACCCTTATTACACTATGCCTTTTGCGTGCCTATTTGTCTGCCTGACTGCCGGTGGCTGAAATTTTAAACAAATACGCATGCGCGTGAGATTATTTTGTTGATTGTTTCAGGCATGAAAATAAATAGGACTGGTTCTATTTTTTCTCCCAGAATCCAGGGGATTTCAAGGACATTTGTGGAAATGTCAGGTTTGCCAACACAGTAATTATCTATTGGACTTGACATAACCAACAAATAAATGAAATTAATCACATAGTTTTCGTTTTGTACAGTACAACAGAAAAGAAGAAAAAATCTTATACCAGGTAAGGAAAAAGTTGAAGTAGTCCAGGTATACTAAATTACTTAATCTTTGAAGGTAAATGTCAATTTTCCTTATGTTTGCAGCTCTGAAATTAGTGCCTGAAACAATCATCAAAAAGGCACTGTGTAATAGTGCCAGTTATTTGGGGAAATTTAGCCAACAAATAGCTATGAAAATAAGCACAAAAATAGTCACGAAAAAGGAATAGTGTAATAAGGGTTTTATTTTTGAAAAACTTGAGAGTGTAGAAACTAGTTTTTTTCAATACTGAACTTTGTAATATAGATATAAATATTAATGCGGTTAAAATAAACGTGATTTATAAAAAAAATTGATAAAATCTAAAATAAATTACATTGAAAAAAAAAATGTGTACCTATTGCTATTTTTCTATTTTATCTCACAGTTTGAATATATTTAATAACAAAATTTGTATAGTTTTAAAATTAGTGATAACTTATAAGCTCTAGCGTTTAACACAAATAACTTGTTTTAGGTAGAGGAAGATATAGAAAAGTATATGTACATTAAAACAATGAACAGTGGAAAAGTTAGACTATAACCTGGAGTAGTGCAGAGATTTTTTGACTGTCAAAAAATAGAGTTATGACGCATAGTTCAAAGCCACGGTCACAGTTTTTACAAACTAAAGCAGAGCAATCTGTCATTAAGACTTTATTGTCAAGCTCAAAAAATAGAACCTCCGAAGAGAATCAAGTAGAGGAAGAAAATCAAATGGATCAGACGAATGAAACTTATATCTAAGGAAATAGGGGTTCAGGCTTGCATTAAGGCTTATGTATGTTCTAAGGTCAATGCAGAGGCGTTTTTCTATACCAAAAATGGCTGAAAAGAGAAAATCCACTAGCAATGAGATGGTTCCAAAGAAATCGCGAATGGAAAAAGTCGGAAAACCCATTAACGAAGATATTTCAATATCCACTAGCGGTTCTACTTTTACATTTACTTCGTCAGAACTAAGTTTGTCAGATCTGAATAACTCATTTTATCTAGATACTAATAGGTCAGAAGAAATACAACAGAGAACATTTTATTCGATAGAAAAAAATCCAAAGCTTTATTTATTGAGTTCCGAGTAATTCATTATTTGTTGTAAACTTGTTAACTAAAAAATGTGAGCTGGACAAGCTTGATATTTTTTTAACATTAAAAAAAATCAAACTAAATTTACCTTATAGAATATTAGCAAACGATTTTGATGTACCACTTTCCAGAGTATGTAGCATTATACAAAAAACTATACCATTATTAGCTGGTTACTTTTACCCATTTGTGCAATGGATGCCCCTATCTAAAGTTAAGAAAAGACTTCCTATTCCCTTCAGACGCAGATATAAAAATGTACAATGTATTATAGATTGTTTTGAAATTTCGATTCAAAAACCAAGTGATCCGATATTACAGAGTTTTACATGGTCGGAATATAAAGGTTACAATACAATAAAATATTGAAGAATCGACATTTTTTAATTTATTAGAACCAGGCGCTGAGGTAATGGCAGATAGAGGCTTTAAGCATCTTGAAGATCAACTTGCAACTACTAAAAATAAACTAGTTAGGCCGCCATCTGTTTTATCTGGACAAAAAAGTTCTAAGAAAGAAGTTAAGGAAGCAAAACGAATTGCAAGCTTGAGAATTCACATAGAATGAGTAATATCTAGAGTAAGGGAGTTTGCCATTCTTCATGCCACGATTAACTTAAATTTACTGAAATACTTGGACCTAATAGTGCAAATAGTCTGTGGAATAATCAACATTATCTCATTATCTAATTAAATAAAACCAAAAATATATTTTACATTATTTTATTAAATATATTTTCGTACCAAAACTTTTGTAGTTTTTGCATAATAAATTCAACAAGTTCTTCATCATATCTGCAATATTTTATTGTAATTTCTTTTGAAGTTTCAAAATGCGGATGTGACAACAAAAATTCCACGTTTTCTTTTACTGAGATACATTTGAAGTTGATATACACATTTTTCCTTTATGCTACCATCTAAATCTATATAATTCAAACATGATTTTTCGGTTGTTGGGCTCTTAATCTCAACAATAAATTCCTCGTTAATGGCGTCAGGGAAAGCACCCAACTAGTGGATTTTGTTGCAAAAGAAAAATTCCTACTTTAAAAAATGTTTGTCCAGTTTTCATTTCTAGCGATTTTAGGATATCAGTTTCTAGCTTCAATCCTCGTTTCATTGCGTTTGTCTGAAACAATTTTGCTCCTAGGATGCTTTCTACTAAACAACCGTCTAAAACTTCACATCTTGTTACATCAAAAGCTTTTGATGCGGTAATACGTCCATACCTCATTTCCTGCCGAATGTTACTATCACTTTGTCCTCGAGTATCTTGTTCTACTTCTAAAATTAAATTGGCGCTCATTTTGGTTTTACAAAATTCAACAAAATTATTTGCATTCTTCTCTTGTCCGGAATTTTTAAAATGAATAGCAAGGCTGTGAATAGATAGATCATTATATTTTTCTGTATTGTAGTAACGCATTAAACTGTTTTCTATTTTTTGCCTTTTAGCTTCGCTTACATATTCTTGTAAGAGGGAGTCGTCATAACAAGTTTGAATATTTTTCCCAAAATCAGAGGTTGAAATAAATTATTTGATACTCGGTCCTGTTGATAATTTTGATTTTTTCCCATAACAAGTTGTTTCTGTGGGAGAAGGTTCCTCGCACATCAAAAATGCCACTTCATGCTTACATCCTCCCTCCGAAGCTGGACCATCATGGCATTTTGCATTCACCACTACCTTTTCTTTGGTATTAATTGAGCAGGATACACTGTAATTTCTAGATTGTATGTTATGTTCTGGCGTGATTTTTGCTTTTAGTTCACAAAGTGCTCCTTGTTGTTTTAACTGAACGTACCCAATGGCATTATCACCATAACTCTGTCTACCAGATCTGAAACAAACGACTTGTAAAAATTAAAAAATAAAATAATTTAATGTCTTGGCTATTTAAAGAAATGCAGGTTTTACACATATTTCGCAACGTTTTTCCAACAAATTTTAGACTATGATTATATTTTTGTTGGAAAATGCCTTTTTTAATGTTACGCCCTTATATATAAAAAGTCGTTGTTTTGAATTTTTTATATTAATTTTCAACATACTCCTGAAATACTGGCTAAACTCTGTTTATGAACTAATGACCAGTTTGAGATAAAGAATGTTGTCGTTTTATAGAAAAAAATTAACACATTTTATTGTATTATTATATGCCTATATAAAAAACTATTTATAGATTTTGTTGAATTCTAGTATATCATTTTTCAATACATACTTTAGGTATTAACTTAAAACTAGTGACGAATGTTTGATATGAGGAGGTGAAAGTTTTTCATTTAAGTTTAAAATATTTAGTTGGTTAGCCCAAAAAATATTGGATTGTGGTACTAATAAACTAATAATAACCCAAACCTATACCAGCTTTTTTATACAGGATAAAACTTATACGGGCCAAAACATTAAAATTTCATTACAAAAAATGCTATTATATTTATATATAAACAGACTGCTGTGTTATAAGCCTTGTGATAAGAGTAACGTTTTACAAAAATTATATAAAGTTAACCCACAACTTAAAAAATACCTAGCATGAATTTTGACTCAGCCTTTATACAAAACTTATATATTTATATGTACTATATTTTTGTAAGTCATGTAAAATAATGTAGGTACTTTCAAGTATTTTCACTCTTGTATATGAACGCAACATAAAATTGTAATTACTCTATTTTATTTTGTATTTACCCTGTATAAAAATAAGCCCAGAGAGTAATGACCATTTTGAACAAATATTTGGGTAATAGTTAAGTTTATCCAATTTGTTGATATGAAAATACGGATTCGTCAATTTAAGTGAGTCTTTCCCATAAGATTACTTAGTGCCATGTTTTTTCAGTGTATTTTAATTAAAAAAAAAGTGATAAGAATGTTTTGTTCGACCCTGGTATTGCGTGACCGTAAAAAGCATAAGTTAAAATATTGAATTTATTTTACTTACCTTTGCAATTTTATTCCTTGCATTTCCACACTTATAAAGTTTTTGTTTTTATTAAAATAGTCCATCACCATAAAGATATCGACTTCAGGTAAATTTGCAGAATCTGCTTTAATAAATCCAGTATCTACTGAATACATCTTAAATAGCAAAAACCACTAATACTTTTAAAATTTAAAGATATTGCAGCTGGAAACAACTTTTTTATGTGAAACGCAATGGTGTACTGCCGAATATCAGTCCACAAATGCACGGTGACGTCACAGTCGGTTCTGTCGCTTTTTAACGGAGCTCCATTTTCAACCTTCAATATCTAAGTAGTGGGGCAAGTTCAAGAGCTAAAAATTTTACCAGTTATTTTGATGATTGAGTTTTACAAAATAACGTAAAAAAAACCGAGAAAATATTTCATTGATAACAAGCCTATTCCAATAAATCGTATACCATCAGATACAGTAGAAAATTTCCTATCGAAATAAGAAACATTCGCGGAAAAATCGCTTCTGTATGGACGATTTGGCCATCGGCATATGCACATCTTTTTTCTGAAGTCAATCTTTGAAATGAAAATTTTTTTTAAATTTTTTTCCTGAGTTCCAATCAAGAAAATTCAGAGGAATAAAATGTTTGCCGTGATGTTCTGTGTGCATTCTGCAAATTTTTTTGAAAACCTCTTTTACCCCCCAAAGTGAACATTTTGGGTCCCCCTTGGTCAATAGCATAAGCCTCACAGTTAGCCGGCTTGAAAAAAAGCTCTCACACCTACTGTGAAAAAAACAGATCTATACGTGCAGAGGAAGTTGTTGTCATTTTGTGTACCCATAATAATCCTAGAGTTTGGCCAGTAACAATATTATTCCTTTTATTGTCTTTTTCAGAATTGCATCCCGAATCGCAGGAAACTCACTTCTCAATTAGTATCAATAGAGTGTAGATTCCAATTAAACATCATCAAATTTATTTTTATGACATCCAAATTTTCTGAACTTAGATTTCTAAACCTTCTGTTGATATCATTACCATTACCATCATTATTACATATATTAATTGAAAGAACAGAATGATCTGTAATTTTTGAGCAATCATGCACCCTTGTTGAAACATTGGTTTGATTAGATAGAATATAACCCACTTGTGTTACACTATCATTAGTAACACGAGTTGGTTCAGACACAACTTGGAATATCCATAAGTTGTTAGCAAAGAAATGATTTGTAGAAACTTTCCGCTAGAAGATTGATATTAAAGTCACCAACAAGTATAAAACTATAATTTGTAGAAGATAAACTGTCACAAATTCCTTCGAAGTCTTCAATGAATTTAGCATCTGAGCTTGATGGTGAGTGGTAGAGGCAACCAATCAACCATACTGAAGATATTAAATTAATTCTTAAGATTCGACACCAGTAGTTTCCATCCAACACAAATGTTTTGAAAAAAGAAAAACCTATATTATTTTTCAAGTAAAGTATGTCTGCTTGAGGAGTCACAATGGATACATTTGTAGTTTTCAATTTGTATTTCAGTATCTTTAATGTCACTTGTTCTTGTTTCACTCAAAAGAATAATCTTGGGAGCTTTCTTGAATTTCATCACAATTTTTTTAAACACTTTGTGCATTAAGATATATGGATATATTAGGATAGCAATCTAGTTTTTTTCTCTCATTTTCTTTTTTAGTTATAATGGTTGGTTTATTGTTAATATATTTAATCATTTTTTCATTATCACCCCCTCTTAATATTTCCTGAAGGTCAGCCTTGACTTTTAGATAATAGTCACCTTGAACTCTAGTTTGATCCCCATATATTCGAATACTTGGAATCCTATCACTAATGGGTTTTTTGTTTCTCAAGACATATTTAGCATCCTCCACTGATTTTAAAACAACTTTCATGGGTTTTATTTTAATTGGTAAGAATGTTCCTAGTCTGAACACTACCATTTCATCTTGATTTACGGGCATACCTTCCAAGATCTTATGTATTGTTGAGATATCTTCAGAATTACGCTCTTGTTGAGACCTCCCATTCGGTTCAATAACGTTAAATATAATGATGGGTATGTTCCGTAAATCGCCCAGAGTCACCGGACTGGTAACTACTTTTCAGTTTATGGTTAGCACCAATGACCGTTTTTTACGGGACAACTTTATTCTATCAACTGTCACTTTCCTTTGATTTGCTTTAGCGCGTTGATTTCTGTCTTCGATTCTTGGTTTATCTTAACTCCACTATTTGTTTTTGAAATATCGCAGATATCCGTAAACACTCCTTTACAAATTTAATGAATAAAAAAAATCATGTTTTTCATTACGCTGGAGCTTTTGACAAATATAACTAAAAAACAAACACGCTGTTCAAGTCCAAACAGCCCCAGAAAATAAACAAAATTACAAGTGACAATCAACTCACCGGACTCACCGATCCCTAAACATCGGTCGTTTTGGTGACAGATAATCAACCAAACTTCAGGAAAAATTTACCGGTTTTTCAGGAATATAACATTTACGGGACACAAAATAAGCAACCAAAGTAACCAAGTTGATTTACGGAACAATGGGTATGTTCCATAAATCGCCCAGAGTCACCGGACTGGTAACTACTTTTCAGTTTATGGTTAGCACCAATGACCGTTTTTTACGGGACAACTTTATTCTATCAACTGTCACCTTCCTTTATTTTGCTTTAGCGCGTTGATTTCTGTCTTCGATTCTTGGTTTATCTTAACTCCACTATTTGTTTTTGAAATATCGCAGATATCTGTAACACTCCTTTACAAATTTAATGAATAAAAAAAAACACGTTTTTCGTTACGCTGGAGCTTTTGACAAATATAACTAAAAAACAAACACGCTGTTCAAGTTCAAACAGCCCCAGAAAATAAACAAAATGACAAGTGACAATCAACTCATCGGACTCACCGATCTCTAAACATCGGTAGTTTCGGTGACAGATAATCAACCATACTTCAGGAAAAATTTACCGGTTTTTCAGGAATATAACATTTACGGGACACAAAATAAGCAACCAAAGTAACCAAGTCGATTTACGGAACATACCCGATATTGGAAGCCCGATTTTGCTATCCATTATTTCCGCTATCACATCTCTATCATTTATTGCTGAGGTTAGTGTATTCTGCACTACTCTTTACAGTTCGTTGATTTCACTTTCCATGACATCAATTTTCAATAGCAGTTTGGGAATGAGTTTAATTCCATTTTGACTGTCTTCACAATAAAATCTGAGAAGTCTCTTCCCTTTGAGGTCCATTACTTTCATTTCACTAGCATTCAATCCAGTACATTCCTATGGATAGTTCCAGGTAGCCAGTGTAAGTAGGGTGGTTTTTCCTAGTCCTACACTTCCGGGGAAAGGAGCAATTTATACCCAGTGTTCATAAAGAATTTTCCAACCACAAAAAAAAAGAGGGGGGATTGATATGGCTCTTCAGCCTATAAGGTCTTTTGTACATTACCCATCATCTATTCTAGACCCAGGATTCTGAGTGAAACAGTTTTCTGGGAGCTAAATTCCTGATATCTGAGGAACGTAAGCCTTTTGCAAAAAAGCGTTTGGGCATCTCAAAGCAGGTGTTTTGCAGTTTCAGCCAAGTTCTCGCATTTATCTATCTATTTTTTTGAGATGATACCTCAGAGGATAACGTCCGGTGAGCAGTCCCGCTACCCGTTTCAAGTCTTTCTTGTCCAACTCAAAAAGCTGTTTAGCTTTCTTTGGCGATGGACACAGAAGCCTTTTTGCTTGTCTTTGTCCTAGACTTCATTCCAGTAGGTTTTAATTTGGTCAGCTTCCCAGCTTCCTTAATGTGGGCTTCGCAACGACCACAGAATGGATCTGGGCCAAGAAATTGATAAAAAAAAGATTGCTTCCTTACTACTAAATATTGGACTTTCAAACACAAGTCTTGGCAAGTTAAATATTTAATAGTGAGCAAGCATTTTTTTAAATTATATTTCTGTAGGTGAATTGAAGGTATTTTAATAAAACTTGCACCCCATAAATCTCAATTATTTTATCGGCAAAGCAGACAAACATAATTTGTATTTGTTCCCAACTTTTTCATATTTATGTTTATATGTATATAGACGTTGCAAAATAGCAAAGGTACAAAACTTACCAAAGACCAGGTATTTTATAAGTTTCAGGTATATATTACTATAATTGCTAAAAGTGAAATATTTGTCCAGGAACAATTTCACACTTGTTTTCTTTCACGTTATTCATTGAAAATATGGTCATTGTGAGGATTTTCTACTGTCCAAGCATAAATATTATGAAAATTATTCCCTATTTTTGTATAAATATTGCTTTGTCTGTAGCCAAAATACATTTTTAGCATATGAAACAAAATTTAAAAAAAAGATGAATTCAAAAAGTAAATGGATAATAGACATAAAAGTTTTAAATTTGTGTTTTTTCAGATAAACCTATGGATACTATCACATTTCAACTTCAGCTTTGCATCTTGGGGGTGATAATTTATGAGTGCATTATAAAAATATTGTGAGTACTATAATGCATACATTGCAGTCATTACTCTCATTTCGGACGTCCATCATCTTAATGGATTTGAAAGTATTCACAATGTTTTGATTGGTTGTATCTGCAATCTTCAAGTGAATACTTTCAAATCCATTAAGACAATGGACGTCTGTAATGAGAGTATTCAAGTTACCATATCATCTACAATCTTCAAACAAATGTTGGAGTATTTTGTTAAAAAAATACAATTCAACTTCTCTTCACATCAATCCACAAAGTTTGGTAAAATTTAAATGAATCTATTAACTTACCATACAAAATTGCATTTTCAGGTCCTCTTCCATTCATAGAAGAAGTTGCACTCAGTGCTGCCCTACTGAAGAGCGGAGTATTGCATTCATATTCATTGTAATATTCTGAAATGAATGAATAAGTAATGAAATAAGTGTAATCAATCTGTCCTCTCCACCTAATTATTATTCCAAAAAGTGGAATGGAGTCTTGACAAAACAATACTGAGATCTATAGCATTTTATGTCAATGGATTTTAGAAAAGATTTTGAACCAATGATACTGTTAGCTCCACTCAATATTTTGAATTATTTTATATTTTTATATCTACGGATGTAATAGATGAATTGGAAGAAAACAAAAAAGAAAGTCCATGTGATTATTTTCTCGTAGGTTTGTTTTTTCTTGAGTTTTAGTGATAAGGAATTTAGTATAATTTTGCCATGTAACTACATGTGCTTTCGAGAGATGATGAAATTAATGTAAAAGAGAGTTAGCGGCGTTCAGACAAGAATTTTTAAATTCTAGAAAAAGATATCCTCGGGCAGGGATCGAACCCACGACCTCATGATTACCAGTCAAGTGCTCTCCCAACTGAGCTACCGAAGACATACGTTCGCATCTGCGATCGGGATATCGCTTTCTAGAATTTAATGTTAGTGTGTTTTATGAAAATTAGAAATGGAAGGGAACTCATTCGCTATCGAATGATCAAGATTGTGTAGTTCACTCCATTTTGCTTCATAAACTATATAATTATGGATTTAGAGGAAAGGCGCATGATCTGAAATCATATTTAAGCAATAGAAAACAAAAAGTAAGCATAAGACCTAAGCAAAAAAATGAAGAATTTCTATCAGATTTTACTGAAATTGAAAGAGGGGTTCCACAAGGGAGTGTATTAGGTCCGCTACTCTTCATAATTTATATAAATGATTTCTCGGAACTATTTAAATACTCAAATACTAAAATTGTTAGTTATGCGGACGATTCAAATCTCATACTACCAGATGATAACTACATTCATTTGGAAAACACAATACAAAAAAATATTTCTACCGTATCCACATATCTAAATGAGAATAAATTACATCTAAACACGGCGAAAACGGACTGCATTATTTTCAAAACAAGTTGCAAAAATATTGCCATTCCGGAGTCGATGCCTCTAAGAAATGTAGAAGAATTATACTTTTCTACTGAGAGTAAAGTGTTAGGCATATATATAGATGACAAATTAAATTTTGAAAAGCACATTGACAATCTGGCAAATAAACTAGCATCTAAATGTTTTGCAATAAGAGTTTTGAAAAGAAACTTAAATTTTGAGGCTCTAAAAACGGCATACTATGGAGTCTACCCTTTACTGAAGTATGGAATTTTAATATGGGGTGGAAGTTCTCAATTACAACGTATTTTCATCATGCAAAAAAGAATTATGAAAACCATGTTGAATATGAAATACAAAGACTCCTGTCGTGGGATTTTCAAGCGTCACAAAATGCTCACCGTATATGCCATCTATATTTAGGTATGTGTTCTTTTTGTAAATAACAATAAATCAAAATTTGAAAGTGACACAAACAAACATAGGTACTCCACAAGGCACAAATCTAATTTCGTTATACCCAAGCACAGATTAAAAAATACTGAGATAAGACCACATTATGTATGTATCAAATTTTATAATCATATACCCTCGATGATCAGAGAAGAGAGCACCAACAAAAACACTTTCAAAAAATACGTATTTGATCTATTGTGTGACATCGAACCGTATTCAATAAAATAATTCTATGAAAAATAACTTTTACCATATCATATATTTTTTATTTTCCCTTCTTATCTATATTCTATAGTATATTATATTTTGGTATTGTGACCAGGTATTTTATTTTATTCTTTTGACTGTGATATTTTATTAAATATTTAATTCTAGTGCAAGTTAAGTCATTTCAGAAATTTTACTTTTAAAGGCAACTTCTACATATATCTGCAAATTATTATGTATATATATACATATATATATATATATATATATATATATATATATATATATATATATATCTGTATCTACGTGTATTTGTACTTATTGACTTGAGTTTTTCAACTGTTCAAATTGAAGCTTTAATAAAGTCTATCTGTCTATCTATCTATCCAATTTACCTTTCACCTTGCGTCGTCGACAATTTGCGGTTTTCAGCAGGGATCAGGTGTGGATCTCCGACCATTGAACAATTAAGCCGAATTTGAAAATTAACAAGGGAAATTTGTGTCTGTAATGTATAATGTAAAAGAGAGTTGGCGGCATGCAGACAAGAATTTTTTATTCTAGAAAAAGATATCCTCGGGCAGGGATCGAAACCATGACCTCATGATGACCAGTCAAGTATTCTCTCAACTGAGCTACCGAAGAGGTACGTTCGCATCTGCGATCGGGATATCGCTTTCTAGAATTTAATTTAATTAACATATAACATTTTCACGCTTCATTGAAAAATTATACAGATTCAAGACAAAAAATTCACTTTGTCCAATTATTCCATTTGAAAGTTTTTCTTTTTCACTGCGTCCTCCCAAAAAGAGTGAATCATATTAGTTATATGTACTAGAAATTGAAAGTTACATAGGTCCCAGAAAGATGAGAGAAGTTCAACAGAAATATTAGTCATTATAATTACTAATGCCAAAGATCTTTCAAGCTATACAAGAATGACTCACTAGCTATGGGCTTGTCCCAAACCAGTAATAACGATCATTGACATTAGCAATATTTAACTTAAATAATACAGAATTTCATCAAAAGAATACACAAGGCATCAGTTTGGAAATGAAAGATTGTACCCCAAATTTCATCCTACAGCCGACATTATTCTCATAAACAATTATATATCATATATCTAATAATTAATTCTATATATACAGTATACTTACGTGCTGAAATTAATTTGGATGAAATGCATAAAAATAAAGCAACATTCAACAACACCATTGCTACAGCATGGCAGTACAACATACAACATACAACACTAACACTTTATAGAGAATCAACGGGTGTGTCAACTAGGCAGTTGGCACTTGGCACCATAGACAATATAGACTATAGACATAGTTTAATGGCTATGCTTGGCACCACAGAACTCATAATTATATATCTTATAGAAGATATATAAATATGAGTTCTGTGCTTGGCACTTACCCACCATTTCCAAAGAGAGTAAACGTTATCTTGTTTACTCTCTTTGCACCATTTCATCTGTAATCAGTGTCGCCAACCAACACCAACAGAATAGGGAACATGCATGATTTTATTTTAATTTTTCTTTGCTACAGTTCGGTCTTCAAAAATTACATTTTGTGAAAATAATTTCTCAAATTTCAAATTTTTTTCGAAATTTTCAAGTTTAAAGGTGCTCCTCAACTCAAACTCGACCACCAAACACTAGCGCTAATTGCTAATTGTGGATGTTTCACGAATATTGATAGTCAGTGCGAATTAACACGATCCAATAAAATTGATCAATAAATTGAACAACAAAATTGACCAATATGGGTTATATTTACACTGTGACGAAGTCACTGTTTTTTCGATTTTCTACAACAACCAAAAGCTCCTTGTACAGATTTAAATTCACACCATCAGTAATAATTGGTCTAAAAATACCATTCATGTTCGTGATAAATCCGTGAATCACCCCTAACCCGATGAATAGGATAAATACCCTCCGTAGATCACGCCGATACCGCGAGCGTGGTTGTGCAGTACGGGCGATTGGTAATTGCGCGCGCAAGCGAATCGAGAACGAATGATTGAAACAACTTCGATCGGTATTGGAAATAAACGTCGCGGAGCATATTTAGTTCCCTGGCAGAAGCGAGAGAAACCAGACCGTCCGTTCTCGGATCGCACGCAGCTTGTTGACGTCACGCCTGGGTAAATATACGAATTATAAGTTGTAGCAAAACTTTTCAAAGTCCACAAATCGAAGCGCGCATAATTGTGGAGGGGAGACAACTCGAGGAAAGGAAACCGACGAATATTCTGGGCAACGATTTATCAAGGAGTGAGTTGATCACCGAGCTCGACAGAGAGTACCACGGCAGACCTACAGACGAGTTGAAGAAGTCGCACCCGACCAGTGGACGATACCAGACGAATTCCGAACCGAAGCCTGAGCCGTCGTGACGCCCGTTTCCTGACGTCATTCCGTTGGTAAATATAAGATCACAAGTTCAGCAAGTGTCCGCCAGAGCATAGGTAGAGGGGGAAAAATCGCCTAGGTCTCCTTCAAACACACTTCGAAGAATCAGAACCGTTTGAGATCGAGAACTGATCACCACGCGGATTAGTGCCTCCGAGAGTAAGCCGAGTGAGTGGAAAGTGCCAAAGTACCGGTGAGCCTGCGCATGGATAGTAAGGCAGTTCGACGAGTGTACCGTGCGCGTGAAACATCGTGTTAGTTTTCCAGTTAGCCGAAGTGGATAGAATCCGTCAGTTGGGTCCTGTTCTAAGGACAGACCACACTAACGGTCGCGCAGGATAGGACTAGGAGTAGGAAACATCGTGTTAGTTTTCCAGTTAGCCGAAGTGGATAGAATCCGTCAGTTGGGTCCTGTTCTAAGGACAGACCACACTAACGGTCGCGCAGGACAGGACTAGGAGTAGGAAACATCGTGTTAGTTTTCCAGTTAGCCGAAGTGGATAGAATCCGTCAGTTGGGTCCTGTTCTAAGGACAGACCACACTAACGGTCGCGCAGGACAGGACTAGGAGTAGGAAACATCGTGTTAGTTTTCCAGTTAGCCGAAGTGGATAGAAGCCGTCAGTTGGGTCCTGTTCTAAGGACAGACCACACTAACGGTCGCGCAGGACAGGACTAGGAGAAGGAAACATCGTGTTAGTTTTCCAGTTAGCCGAAGTGGATAGAATCCGTCAGTTGGACCATGTTCTAAGGACAGGTCACACTAACGGTCGCGCAGGATAGAGCTAGGGGTAGAAAACGTGAAGTTGGTTCCCTAGTTAGCCGAAATTGGATAGAATCCGTCAGTTGGACCATGTTCTAAGGACAGGTCACACTAATAGTCGTGTAGAGTAGTAATAGGGTGTACAATTACAATAAAACGAAGCCGAGATATGACGTCAGAACTAAAGTAAAACATCGTACTACACACGGAACAAGACGAACTGCTCACCCATTCATTCCGTAACCTTGGCCGCCCGTAAAAGCTTTGTTGCCTAAAAATTAGAACTAGAGAAATACCGTTTTGCCTTCTGGTTTTAGAGCTTGTGCACTACTAACCCCCCCACCGCATGTGCTTTTGGTTGTTAGCATATTCCTGAGTTAAGCTTTGCACCCTTCCCGCTTGCGAGTAATTCTGCTTGTTTTGTATTTACTTGAAACGGCGGTCAGCCGTACTGCCCCTGTATATAAGAGTTAAAATAAATTGTTTTCCCTGTGCACCTTTGAGTACGTTATTATTTGCACAACAACTAATCACCCCGCAGCCTACACTCAGGTAGCAAACCCAGTCAAGGGCAAGTAAAGTCTGCCTTTCTGGCCTCGTTAAGTCTTGTCACTACTATATTGACCCCTGGAGTGTTATATTTTCTCCACTGAGGCTGCCCGGAGCAGTGTCCTTCACACTCAATTGAAGGTGGCGCCCGAGGAAAAGCCGAAACTAGTGAAAACCGTCAAAGTGTGATAGGGAGGGGAAAAGACCCTTTACAAATTGGCGCCCGAGCAGGGACCGTTTTTTATAGTATACCAAGACCCCTGATATAGGAAAACTGATTAAAAACCGCCCCCAAGTTGAACCGATAATCCGAAGCTCATAGACAGCTAAAATACCCTAAAACCAGTCCCTTAGGGTATACCGCATCGAAATAGACCGAAATCGCCGGACCTGTCATTTCTGACAGATGTCAACTTCGACTCAATAGAGAGTCCATCGGCCGAGTGACCCCTCGTTCAATAGGTTTTTGGGGGTGTAGAATCGATTGCTGCCACCCGTTTACCGTTCACTTCAACCGTTTAGAGATAGAAAGCAAGTCCGTATGATAAAAACCGTTGATACTCATCGAAGTTAGTTCCTCAGAGGGTACCAAATCAAAGTCCTTTGAAGGCCGCTGACCTGTCATTTTTGACGGATTGTCCAACTCGGCTCAGAAGAGAGCCAGACGGTCGTGCGATACCTCCTTTAATAGGTTGTCGGACGCGCAGAAGCGATCCTCACCATCCGTTCATCGAGCAGAGGTACCGTTTCAGAGATACGAATATAAAGAGGGAGTTGAGTTCCGACTGTGAACCAAGTAAGACGTGCAAGCTGAGAAGTGGAGTGTCGACTTTGAGACAAGTAAGAAGTACGAGTTCCGAGTATTCACCTAAGATGCCGACAGGACTAGGAAGCCCCACCTCCGTGCCAGTGACCACCACAGGGCCGGCCACATGCCCACTGCCTCTGAGTCCAGGTACAGGAAGTGACCCCAACGACACCCGCGTCGGATGGGTATATCAACTACGAAAAGAGGAGCTAGACACCGAGCTCACTAGATTCGTTGATACAACCGGCACCGTCGACGAAAAGCGAAGGAGAATCATAAAGTTTCTCCGAGAAGGACGGCAGCATCACCGCCCGACCGTCACCCAAAACCGTTTTCGTTTCCCACGACAACACAGGAGCCGTACACAACCACCGCCCGTCCAATGTACCCACAATCACAGTGACGAGCACGGAAACCGATCATGAGCAACGGCTCACCGGGACTCTCGTGGGAGCACAGGCCGCCCCACTGCCGCCTACCACGAGTTTAGGGATGGCTCCACTAAGAGTAAGGGACTGGCGAGTGACCTTTGATGGGACCACTGACCCCGCCGCCTTTCTCGAAAGATTAGAGGAGATTCGAGAATTCCAAGGCATCGCTCCTGACCGCCTCCTACAGGCTATGCCAGAGTTATTGGAAGGAATGCCCGCCATGTGGTTCAGGAACAACCGGGCATGCTGGCCAAGATGGGGAGATTTCTGTATCGCCTTCCAAGACTTCTTCTTTCCAGTTAATTACCGAATCGATCTGGAAGCCGCCATAAGTAGGAGAACGCACAGCCTTCGAGAAAATACAGCGGCCTACATCACCGACCTGCAGACTCTGATACGCCGCCATGGTGGAATTCCGCCAGACCAGGAGTTGAACTGGCTGTACCGCAACCTGCACCCAGAATTCCGTCGAGAAATCAAGAGGACGGACGTCAACGACGTGCAGGGGTTTGCCAAAGCTGCCAGAGAATACGAGCTTTTACGAGCAGAAATCGAACAAGCTCAGAAACCGGTCTCAACACGTTTATGGCACCCTACCGAACCCCATCGGCCCCACCAGCGGTAACAAGACTCATCGCCCCAGTAGCCACGCCGTCTCCAAGGATCCCCATTAATCAGCAGGCCGCGGCACAGGCCAGCCCAGTCAACCGCCGCCCCATCGAAGATAGCCGAGAGTGCTGGCGATGCGGGCAAACAGGGCACTTCAGGAGCCAATGTCAATCCGCTCCAAGGATATTCTGCTCCCGATGCAAGCGAGACGGAGTAATGTCTCGTGATTGCCCATGCCCACGGACGGAAAACCATTAGGGCGCTGTCACGACTTGAGGCACGTGCAGCACCGCCCCCAGGACGCCTCACCCACCGCCAACATCGCTACCGCCGACCACCGACCGCATCTTTCCGTCAAGATTCCCGGTGGTACCGCTGAAGCGCTGATTGACACAGGTGCCGTAATCTCCTATGTCGGCGACAGGATAGCTAGGCAGTGGGATCTGCTAGGAGTACCGAAATGGCCAATGGAGAAACTGTAACCGTGCCCGCAACGTATCACGTATAGATCCGAGTTGGAGAACACCGTTTCGAGGAATCTTTTGGACACCTGAGTGGACTGTCATCCGATATGGTCCTAGGAATGGACATATTGAGGAAAAGGCAGTTTGGACTCAACCTAGGAAGCGGGCAAATTTTGGTAAAGAACCAACCCATTGCAACGGAAGCTCGGCCCGTACCGTGCTTTCCCATTGGAGTTACTGAGCCAAGACCGGCCCTGACACTTTCCAGAGAGGAAGAAGACCACTTACACGAATTCCTACAAGACGAATTACGGCCATTTGAGGAAATTCATGGGGTAACGCCGCTGGTGGAACATAGGATCCGTCTCCCAAATCCAGAGCCAATAAAGCAGCGATACCGTCCCCAGAATGCAGGATGTAATCAATACAGAAGTTGACAGAATGCTACAGGAGAATATCATTGAGCCCTCCGGGAGCCCATGGAGCTCACCTGTAGTCATAGTGCGGAAGAAGGACGGCAAACCGAGGTTCTGCATCGACTTCCAGAAAGTCAACTCCGTCTCCATGAAGGATGCTTACCCGTTGCCGTTCATCAACGCTATCCTGGACAAACTACGCCACGCCCGATATATTTCCAGTATCGACTTGCGACAAGGATACTGGCAGGTCGCACTATCCGAAGACAGTAAACCGGTGACCGCCTTCACTGTACCTGGCCGAGGACTATTCCAGTTCCGTGTTATGCCGTTTGGTCTCCACGCCGCCCCTGCAACATTTCAGCGACTAATGGACACCATTATCGGACCGGAGATGGACCCGTATTGCTTCGCATATCTGGATGATATCATCGTGTTAGGAAACACGTTTGAAGAGCATCTCGCTAATCTGCAGGAAGTGTTCCGTCGCCTTCGTGCTGCTAACCTGCGAGTCAATCCAGAAAAATTCCAGTTTGGGAGGAGATCACTCAAATATCTCGGACATCTAGTGACGTCAGAAGGCATCAGGACAGATCCCGAGAAGGTGGCCTCCATTGTGGAACTATCCGCTCCCACCAATGTGCGAGGTTTGAGACGGTTCCTCGGAATGGCATCATGGTACCGACGATTCTGAAGTAGCAGCACCCTTACATCGGCTATTGAAGAAGAACCGCCGCTGGCATTGGGCACCGGAACAAGAAGAAGCTTTCCAGAAGCTGAAAGCTTGCCTAACGGAAGCCCCCGTCCTCACCTGTCCCGACTTCGACAAACCGTTCACCATGCAGACAGATGCTTCCGACCAAGGCTTAGGAGTAGTCCTGACTCAGACCACTAGTGACCAGGAGCACGTCATCGCATATGCCAGTCGCACTTTGACACCCGCCGAGAAGGCATACTCTGTAACAGAGAAGGAATGTCTAGCTATCGTATGGGGGATCGAGAAACTCCGCCCCTATTTGGAAGGATACCACTTCACAGTAGTTACCGACCACCAGTCGCTCCGTTGGCTCCACTCTATCAAGAGCCCTGCAGGACGTCTCGCTCGATGGAGTATGTTCCTGCAGCAATACGACTTTGAAGTCAAATACCACCGCGGAGGGCTGAACAAAGTGGCAGATGCCTTGTCGAGAGATCCACGAGGCGAAGAATCAGGAGAGAATACCGAAGACATAACTGCCGTTGGACTAGTAGCCGACTGTGCCTGGTATAAAAAAAAGAAGGAAGAGGTGCGACGAACCCTGAGGCGTTCCCAGACTACTGTACCGGGAAGACCGCTTGTACCGTCACTTCTGGGACTCCAATGTACAACCGAAGCCGACCACAAGGGGGTCGATATATTGCGAGAAATGCACGACGCACCCACCGCTGGGCATATGGGAATAGCCAAGACAATAGCTAGGATCGCAGCCCGCTACTACTGGCCAGGCATGTTCCGCGATGTTGCCAAGTATGTCCGAAGTTGCGACTCCTGCCAGAGATACAAGCCGTCACAGATGAAACCGGCAGGCAAGATGCAACCGTCAGTCAACCGTCAACCCTGGGAATGCGTCAGTACAGACTTAGTTGGCCCGTTACCCCGCTCAACTCGCGGAAATCTTCCTCGTGGTGTTCCAAGACCGGTTCACGAAATGGGTGCAGTGTCGGCCAATCCGCAAGGCTACTGCCAAGGCCGTCACCCAGGCTATGTACAAAGAGATCATCACCCGCTTCGGATGCCCAAAAGTATCCTCAGTGACAACGGAACCCAGTTCACTGGACACCTATTTGAGGATATGCTGAAGGAGCTTGGAATCCACCACCGCCGAACACCGCCCTATACGCCGCAAGCCAACCCCGTGGAGAGGGCCAACAAGACATTGAAGACGATGATTGCACAGTTTTGTGATCAAGACCACCGTAAATGGGATGCACATCTTGCCGATCTCATGTTTGCAATAAATACCGCCCGACAGGACTCTACCGGATATTCGCCAGCGTTCCTGAATTTTGGAAGGGAGATGGAAGTACCAAAGGCGATATATAGACCGTTAGTACCTCTCACCCCGGAAGAAGGAGAAGTCAGCCAGCAGGAAGTCGCTATTCACACCGAAAGACTGCAACATCTACAGGAGACATTTGAGATGGTCCGGATAAATCTTGCCAAACCTTCACCACCCAGGCCGTCACTACAACCTCCGAAGACGAGAATGGCGCTGTCACGTGGGCGACCAGGTGATGAAAAAAGACCACCACCTGTCATCAGCCGAAAGAGGTTTTGCCGCGAAACTGGCTCCAAAATATTCCGGTCCATACACCCAGGTATTATCACCGGTGGTGTATAACCTGAAAAATCAGGCAGGCAAACGGTTCTTACGGATCTATGTTAAAGATCTGCGCCCCGCCCATAGCCCAGATCCCGAGGTGGACTAATGGACATGTTACCCCCGGAATGTCCACGTCACACAGCCAGCCGTCGAGAGGAGACCAGCCCAAGACCGATGTCAACGGTATCCTGACCCGCATGTCCCCGATGCGGATGCTCAGCACCCATTAGTTTGATGCCGTAGACAGACCCGTAGGATCAGGATGCGGACGCCAGCATCCAATCCAGGAAGTTTTTTTTTATTATTGTGGTATACCTATTTTTCTAATTTTATTTTTGACTGGTAATTTTTTTTTGTTGTACAATGATCATTGTACACAGTAGTCCTGTCAGTTTTTTTTTCTCTCTCGAAACCCGGAAAGAGTTTATTTTGTTTCTTATTTGGAATTATTTGAGGTCCACATTTTATTATTGATAATCTGTATTTTATGTATCAGGTGGACCTACCCCGAATAAAGGGTTCGACTATTAGGGGGGGTAGGCACCTGGCGGGCTATACTGTCATATTCCGAATGGACCTGTTCTTTTTTTTCTGTTAGAACATAAGGTTGCTAGCCGTCTAAGTTTTGAGAATGTTCACAGAGTTAGTTTTCGGGTCCCTCTGACCGTACAAACGCATGTTAAAAAGAAAAAAAAAGTTTTTTTTCTTTTTCCCCGAAGTGGGAAGGGTGTGTGACGAAGTCACTGTTTTTTCGATTTTCTACAACAACCAAAAGCTCCTTGTACAGATTTAAATTCACACCATCAGTAATAATTGGTCTAAAAATACCATTCATGTTCGTGATAAATCCGTGAATCACCCCTAACCCGATGAATAGGATAAATACCATCCGTAGATCACGCCGATACCGCGAGCATGGTTGTGCAGTACGAACGATTAGTAATTGCGCGCGCCAGCGAATCGAGAACGAATGATTGAAACAACATCGATCGGTATTGGAAATAAACGTCACGGAGCATATTTAGTTCCCTGGCAGAAGCGAGAGAAACCGTCCGTTCTCGGATTGCACGCAGCTTGTTGACGTCACGCCTGGATAAATATACGAATTATAAGTTGTAGCAAAACTTTTCAAAGTCCACAAATCGAAGCGCGCATAATTGTGGAGGGGAGACAACTCGAGGAAAGGAAACCGACGGATATTCTGGGCAACGATTTATCAAGGAGTGAGTTGATCACCGAGCTCGACAGATAGTACCACGGCAGACCTACAGACGAGTTGAAGAAGTCGCACCCGACCAGTGGACGATACCAGACGAATTCCGAACCGAAGCCTGAGCCGTCGTGACGCCCGTTTCCTGACGTCATTCCGTTGGTAAATATAAGATCACAAGTTCAGCAAGTGTCCGCCAGAGCATAGGTAGAGGGGGAAAAATCGCCTAGGTCTCCTTCAAACACACTTCGAAGAATCAGAACCGTTTGAGATCGAGAACTGATCACCACGCGGATTAGTGCCTCCGAGAGTAAGCCGAGTGAGTGGAAAGTGCCAAAGTACCGGTGAGCCTGCGCATGGATAGTAAGGCAGTTCGACGAGTGTACCGTGCGCGTGAAACATCGTGTTAGTTTTCCAGTTAGCCGAAGTGGATAGAATCCGTCAGTTGGGTCCTGTTCTAAGGACAGACCACACTAACGGTCGCGCAGGATAGGACTAGGAGTAGGAAACATCGTGTTAGTTTTCCAGTTAGCCGAAGTGGATAGAAGCCGTCAGTTGGACCATGTTCTAAGGACAGGTCACACTAACGGTCGCGCAGGATAGAGCTAGGGGTAGAAAACGTGAAGTTGGTTCCCTAGTTAGCCGAAATTGGATAGAATCTGTCAGTTGGACCATGTTCTAAGGACAGGTCACACTAACAGTCGTGTAGAGTAGTAATAGGGTGTACAATTACAATAAAACGAAGCCGAGATATGACGTCAGAACTAAAGTAAAACATCGTACTACACACGGAACAAGACGAACTGCTCACCCATTCATTCCGTAACCTTGGCCGCCCGTAAAAGCTTCGTTGCCTAAAAATTAGAACTAGAGAAATACCGTTTTGCCTTCTGGTTTTTGAGCTAGTGCACTACTAACCCCCCCCACCGCATGTGCTTTTGGTTGTTAGCATATTCCTGAGTTAAGCTTTGCACCCTTCCCGCTTGCGAGTAATTCTGCTTGTTTTGTATTTACTTGAAACGGCGGTCAGCCGTACTGCCCCTGTATATAAGAGTTAAAATAAATTGTTTTCCCTGTGCACCTTTGAGTACGTTATTATTTGCACAACAACTAATCACCCCGCAGCCTACACTCAGGTAGCAAACCCAGTCAAGGGCAAGTAAAGTCTGCCTTTCTGGCCTCGTCAAGTCTTGTCACTACTATATTGACCCCTGGAGTGTTATATTTTCTCCACTGAGGCTGCCCGGAGCAGTGTCTTTCACACTCAATTAAAGGTGGCGCCCGAGGAAAAGCCGAAACTAGTGAAAACCTGTTACGTTTCATTTTCTCACTAGATTTACTATTGCTCTCATACCCTAAAGACACACGGTATATACGTGATATTTTATTCATTCATATTCACATTCCACTTATAACTTCAAAAAGGATATTGTCAGAACCAGATATTCCTTTCTTCGTTCCGGTGATCTTTCTCCGGTAGTGCAAAACAAGTGATAATCTACAATAGAGAAGGTGCTGAAATTCGATTCTATTCAAAGCAGTGCACAATGTCATTACGTTTATTGTTCGGGCTAGCAAGTACTTGGAGATTGTCGATAGTGATGCCTTCCCTTTGATATCTCTTCGATATGAGCTCATACATTTGCAGATACATGAATCATTCGGATACTAGCCAGACTATGGGTCATTTTATTCCATCGAACCAACTGTGAGGTAAATATCTAGTTACATCACACATGCACTCCGAATATGGGGAAAACACTTTTCTTACGTGTTTTTGCCTCCTGAACACGAATCCGGAAGAAAAATGCGGCGGTCTCATACCGTTTCAGAGTTACATCGCTTTTTCCGGAAAAAATCCTCCTTCTTTTTAAAAAATTTAACACCGTTTTCTCAAAAAATAAAATCCTTTTTTCCAAACTTTACAAAATATCGTCGTTTTTATCGAAAAAATCCTCCTTCTTTTACAGTTGCAAATGAACAATTCTAATTTCTTTGACAGATGACATTTATTACCTTTTTTAATTTTTCATGTTGGTAATAAATGAATCGGACTGTGTAAGAAGGAGGATCTTTTTCGATAAAAACGACGATATTTTGTGCAAAGTTGTGCCGAAAATAAGTGATTTAGGGTGTATTGTTTATGCTGGTTAAAAGAAGGAGGCATTCTGAGTGAGTTTTGTGCGAGAAAACAGTACTTGAAATTTATTTCGGAAAAAGCGATGTAACTCTGAAACGATATGAGACCGCCGCATTTTTCTTCCGGATTCGTGTTCAGGAGGCAAAAACACGTAAGAAAAGTGTTTTCCCCATATTCGGAGTGCATGTGTGATGTAACTAGATATTTACCGCCGCATTTTTCTTCCGGATTCGTGTTCAGGAGGCAAAAACACGTAAGAAAAGTGTTTTCCCCATATTCGGAGTGCATGTGTGATGTAACTAGATATTTACCAACATCAGGAATACCAAAACTCCTTGTGAAATGACTTCATATGAATTGTTGGATAAACTTTCTTCGTTTTGCAGTATTATCGGGTGAGTAATTTGTTGCCTCATAGATGTGTCACTTTTTTGTTAATGGCAACCCAATTTTTAGGATCATTTCTGAAGACGGGGTATAATTGTAGACACAATAATTGAATTATTGTTTAATCCAAGTGAAATAGATCAGAGGTTTTCTAAATTTCGAGTGTAGTCTTTGATTGGAGAGTAATTTTTAGACTTTGAAATGTTACAAACCTTATAAAATAATGTCAAGAAACATTTCTCTACAAAAAATACTTTTTATCAATGAGTCAAATAGCATATAGGGGAGGTAGGTCCACCTTCGGACGCGTACGTGTTGGACAATGGTTCACCGTCTTTGTAGGATGACAATTCAACAAAATATTATGCAGTTCCACATACATTGCTGTCAGTTTGAATCTGGTTGTGATCGAGAACTTCTGTTTGCGAGTGGAATTCAGAAAAAAAAGTAAAAAGTTACTTTTCCCTTATTTTTTAATAATTTAGGTATTTGATATTGGGTATTAGCTATGTCCTGGCCGTTATATATTATTTATTTTGTACAATTATAGGGATATTTTTATTATGAAATGAATGGACAGGGTCATGTTGTGACTTTGCTATATCAATTTCTTTGGAGGTTACGTTGACTACAGGTTCGGACAGTGTAGAGGGTGAATCTCCGAGTGTACTATATTTCTATATAGTACACATTCGGACATCCAAACGTGAACTTTACTTCTATATTATCGCAGTACTTATATAAAAGAAACAAAATATATTTTTAAGTTTTCTTGTATTTGAACGTGAACATTTTAGTTTGAATAAATGTTTTTTTTGAATAAGAAGAGTTGTCCAATCCTGTACTACCTTATGTCCGAAGGTATCCACCCATAGTACCTACACATTCGGACACTTTTCAGTAATTGACATTTGATTTTTTTATCTAAAAAGCACTACTTCTGTCCAACAAATAACATTTTTTTTTTGAAAAAGTATATGTTATCAATGTAAAACAAAAAATTCTAGTTTTTTTCAAAAAAATGCCACAATTCACGACATTTTCTGTTTTTTGTCCAAAAATGGATCTTTCTCCCCTTCTGAAAAAATATGATTTTAATCATTTTGACTTGTTTTGTACAGAAATATAAAATATTCCAATTTCTCCCAGAGTTCCAGATACCTACATGGTTGGGATATACCTTATTCATCAGAATAAAAGAAAACAAATTCCTATATTTGATTATTGAAAATAAATCTGGAAGATGTGTTTATAAACATTTATTTTCTGAAATAGTTACATATAAAATACATGATAAATAAGAATTCTCTCAAATGTAGTACTTCTGGATGAGTTGAAACCTACGAATACCAAGGTAAGAATGTTTTTGAACAATCACGGTTCAAGCAACTACAAAACCATCTGGCTTGAGGGGGACTGTCTGTTAGGGGGTCTATATATTGAAATATCAAAAGAGTGGTTTGGTAATGAGAGATAAATGTTCATTTGAAGTATTTTTCCAAATTGATTCCAATCATAGTTTTATATAATTTTGATGGTATTAGATAAATAATAGAATTTTATACTTCAAAATATTGGTTGTTATTACTGCTGATAAGTGGTTATAGTGCCTAGTTTAATGACTATGTTGATCAGTGTTGATTTTAAAAACTAATTTGGAAAGTTTTGACTCATATAAAAAATTAAAATTCACAAAATTCCAATTCATATAGTGAATAATAGGTTCATCTTCAACCTGTCAATAACAAGTTGATACCTAGATTGTACATTGGGACATTTATTGGTCTCTGTGCTTATTTATAAAAGAATCTGATAATATGAAAAATTGTATTGATAATATGAAAAATTGTTTGCATTCAACATCTCATGTGCCAATTGTACCAAGTGTAATAAATATTTACATACTGTTTGCACTAGTTACACAAAGGTTGAACAAAAAGGTTTATATTCATTTTAAACGGACCTTTTTAATTTCTTGAAGTATTCTATAATATATTCAATAACCATACTTGAGAATCATTTATAATTTCGATGCGATTCTACTATATTTTTCTGTAGTGCGGATGTTCCTTCTCAATTTTTAATTTGATGAAAAAATAATATTGGTTTAATATATCCATATGCAGGTATATTTATTAGTTTTCAGAGAGTTTTAATAATTCAATGTATTCCAATAAATATACCATCTACAGAATGCTGACTTTCACACTGATAAAAAAATTATTCTTGTTTGATAAGCGCCACTGATTCTTACCTTGTTATTCTTGTCACTTGGAATTAAAAATACATTTATATATTAACACGTTGAGGACGTCAGTACAAAAAAAAAGTCACTTAGTCGGCAATATTTTTTTTTGTTACTTTCATTCAAGTATGACTTATTGTATTTATATATATATTATAAGTTTTGAATTCAAATTGGTTTCTTGAATGATTTAATTTGCGGCATCATGTTGATCTCACGCCGTCTAAATAGAAGTCATTGTATTATTGAGCCGGCATGGTACCAATGTAATGTCACATGATGTAGTAGGCGTTGTGGTCATATGTTGGCTAGAAACAATTTATTGTTGAGGCTATGTACAAAGTAAAAACAATGGTAATTTTTTGAATTTTTCACTTTTATGCCCATGAAAACCATCCCAATTGATATATCTTGGTTCAGCTCATATAAGTTGGTCACTAGGCGGTGCTTGATTGCCTACCATTTATTTAGCTTATAGCGAGTCCGATGAGATATACGCTGTCTGAGTGAAAACATGTTGTCGCGGCATCACATTAATGCTTGCCTGCCCTGTATAAAAACAAGCGTGGCATTAGCATGATCTCATGCCGTACTCAGCGTGTTAAAAGATTTGTTACTCAACACAAGTTTGTTTTGAACAGTGAAGAATACATACAGTATATGGATAGGTATAAAAATTGTATGCTGTACTCTCAGTTTTTTAGATACCCAAAATATATTCAATAATGTGAGCAAATATCTTTCTTAGTTTATAATATGTATAAAATTATGTTTTTTTTCAGAATTCAGCAATACAAAAGTCTTCCATAATTTGGTATAAACTTTTTAGTTCATAAACATTGATAACCAGCATAGGGATTGATTCTGTTCATTGTCGAATTAATGTATATAATGTAATGGATGAAGTGTAAAATTTTTCAAAAATTAAATTTTTGTATGAATGATAGTTGTAAGTGGTTCCAAGTGATAATATTCATTAACCACAAAATTCCTTGTTCATATTTACGAAAGAAAAGTTACTAGTGGCCAAAGGATGTATGAGAAAATTGTTTATGAGTATTTCAAATGAAAGATTAGTTTTCTGTTTGTTATTTTGTCACTTGCCACCTTCATCGTATCAACCCTTCAAGTATGTTCAACTTTTTTTATCTCCCCATAAATTCACCATCCCAATTATTCCGTGGGGAATAGGATTCACTGCTGGATTATTTTCAAACATGAAAAATATCCCTAAAGTAAATGGGACTAACCAAGAAGTTCACATTTACGTTTCTGAAAATGGTTTATTTTCAGATACTAACAATTCATTGTCATGGAAGTGTATCTGTTGAAGAATTATACTCAGAGTTTCATAGTTCATTCTTTGGCAATAAAAAAAGATATGGAATGAAATGGTGGGACGAGAAGAGTTTTTTTTCATTATCATGATACAAGTAGACTTTTGTATACAGTAATATTTATCAGTTAATATTTTTAAATCACATTTTGTAAATGTTTACATATTGTGTAAGTTGTATTTCTCCAACAGAAAATATTGAACGTATTTTTTAAACTGTTATAATCATGAATCTCCCAAAGTAATTTGTTTACAGTAAATAGGTCTACGAAGTGCAATATTGTGAGATGGCATGTCATAATCCATGTTTATATTGTGAAATTCATTATTTTTTAAATATTCATCAAATTAAATAACCCTAACAAAGCTTTAACTCTGCTTCAGAATTTCAGAAATAGCACACACAATTTATCCAATGAAATATTCTATCTGCACACAATCTCTGATTTTTGTGAATTTTTCAGAAAATTAACTTGGTGTACAACCCAAAAACTTGTTTGGTGGACTATTCAACATATTTTCTCTCAAAGCTGAAAGTCGAATTGAAAGAAAATAGAAGAATGTATACAAGTTATGAAGACTAATGTTGAATCATTTCAACATAACTTAGCCATTTTGGCTAAATGTTTGGATTTATTTTTGTGCGCTCTTTCATTGTGCTCTTTAGTACAGCATATACTCAATCTTGAGATTAAATATGCTCTCAGTGTATCTATTGATAGTTCTTCCTGATGGAGTCTACAACCTAGAGAACTTTTAGGAGAGAAATTTGTCAATTTGCCTAAAATTTCCGAAAGACAATTTCTTTTTAGTTCACTTTCAAAAACCTCAGATATTGCAGCCTCAACATCATGAAGAAAATTTATCAGTTTTTTAGAGGGAAATGTTAAGAATCCTCGGCTCTTATTTTTTATGAAATAATTGAACTTTTCATCTCCCTCTCCCAGTACCGTTTCCACACATTCTCCGCATTTGGTGTTACTTCTTATTTTTTTTGCCACATATCCACAGAAATAAGCGAAAGCTTCATCAATGTTGGAGAAGTCTTCAAATTCGGATATATTTTCTCCTATTTCAATATCGAAAATGACTTTTATCTTTTTTTCTTTCAGATCTCCAACATGAAGAAGAGATTTCATCATTTCCCCTCCAGTGACATTACTTCCCCTGGGTGGTTTTATTAGCGAATATAGGGACATCAAGCGAAATATTTGTCCAACTTGGATTGATTCAGGATGAGTATTGCATCCACCTGCTGCTCTCATCATCCCAAAAAAGTGCTGAAAATCACAATTGCAGTCGATAGATTCGATAGAATTGATGTATCATAATTACCTCCAAATGATCTTGATTCAGTCTGGATGTCATCAAGTATTTGAAACCAAGTTCAGATAAATACTTCATCAAGTCAAGTGTACATGAGACTGTTGCTCTGAACCCTTCATAAGTAGAATCTGACAAGAAAACAGCTTCAGGAGAACATTGTTTCCATAAATCCAAATATATCAAAAATGTATCTAGATCCTGTAAATAATTCAATGGAAGGTTATACATGTAATTTATTATGTGGCTTTTATGTTAATTGTATGGTCCAGATGGATGAACTCATATAACAAATACTTTCAAAATTGATTTTCCAGTGCTTTTGTGCCTCAAGATTGCAAAATGTATATTATTTTTTCCCAGGTTGATTTTAAAATGTGTTTTATTATATATGCTCTGAAAAACTATTATTAAAGTGGTCATATAATGAAAATGTTTCAAGAATATTTCAATCCATGTGTCCATTTTGTGGCTCTTCATACGATAACATTTCTCCAGATTACTATTTTAATTATATTTACCTCATATTCTTGCGAGTTAAGTTTCAATGCAGTGTCGGGTGTTGATGAATTCATAATATCAATGAGTCTATTGATTTTTTGCAATAGATAATTGTTGGATCAACATTCCTGAATATATTTTTTTTTTGATATATGCCCAAAGCTAGAGCAGTGGTATTGCTATACAACTGGAAAATAAACAAATTATTAACGGTTTTTCTATATTTTCATTTGATTATACTCATTGAAAGGTTACCTGAAATGCTAGCCTTGTATTCATCTTCTCTCCATATTTTGGGTAGATATGGCTTGCTGTCAACCTGAATGCCATTTTGAATTCTTTAGCTGACTCATGTTGAAAAGTTTTTCAAAATGGGAAAACATAACAACCTTGGGAATCTTAAATAATTTGTTTATGATATGTGATAAAATGAAGTATGGCAGGCATACCCTAAATTTTTTTTCTGGATTAAATTATTCCTCAAACATTTCACGAGATGGGGAAAATCTGAGCACATTCTCAATTTCAGGGATTCATCCATGGGGTGTTCACACCAAGGTTCCAGGCTATTCTCTACACCAAGGTGTTTCCACATTTTCGGTTCCAGCTAGCTCCATCACTGGTCTTTAACATCAATGTAAAGTCCTGCATTCTCACAAAGAATGCACACTCCAACATTATTTTGGATAAAATCTCCCGGTCACATCACCTCCACTAAGAAAACAGGCCAATGCTTGAGCCGTGACCTGCAAATGGTTGGAACATTATGACCAATGCATGGTCTCCAAGATTGTTTTCCATTTTCTTTGGAGTATGATCTCCCAAATCAACAAATTCCATCGTATTTTTGTCAAATTTTTTTTGTTTTGGATATTTTGCATTCATCCACCAATAAACATCCATGTTTTCATACTCCTCCATATGTTTAGTTTTTCCTTCAACATGGAAAAACTTCTTTAAATCAAATGTGCGTCTATGTTTCTAATGTACCTAAAAGAATTGAGACATTTAATATACAAACTTGTGTAGGGTTTAATTCTGACACTGAAAAATATATTTAGTAGGTATTTATGGAAATATCTGAAATAAAGTCAACATTATTTTTGTAGAAATATTATTTCCAATTTCACGAAAAAAATCTGTGAGGAGTTTATAACTTTTTTGGAATTAATTGTGATAGATAAAAAAAATCCACGAGCATTACTGGAATATATTAATAACTGACCAGATAATACCAACCCAAAACCCAAACCATTCCTCAAACTAATAATTATATACAGAGTACCAAACCATTTCAAAAGTTTACAGGTTCTTCAAAGAATTAAAAGGCATTTGAGGTGCTCTTCCATAGCAAATCAAAAATATGTAATACAATCAACATGATTTTGTGAGGAGTAGCATTGATTTGAAAGAATTAAGTGTTGAACATTATTTTATGTGATTTGGAAGATTGTTATATTTCGAAAGTCTGGTGAAATAAAGAATTCATGGTTTTGTATAAATAGTTCTCATAACATATCTATTATTCCTAGTAGCATGGTTGTGTATTTGATGACAAAAGTTATATATTCCCAAAGTAAGAGGGCATAAATTATGCAATATTTTTAAAATAAATGCCATTGAGAAATAGAACAGTCTATCATTTACAGATAACCAATTCAACACATTCAGCATCAATTGGTAGGTGTATACCTGTTACATCTGAGCACAATATGCATAGCTCTATTCTTAAGTTTTTGGAGAGCAGCAATCTTATTATTATTCATCAAGTAGAGCAGACTAGCACAGTATTCATTGCGGTTGTATGATTGTTCTATAAACTGTTATTGAAGTTTGAACAGTTAGATTTGATGTGACTCTAGACAGGAAGAAAAGCTATTTACTGATTTTTTTTTTAATAATTAAAATGATCAATTAATGGCTAGGTATTGAACTGGTCTATGTCAATTTGACTATATTTATATGTCATTATCATTGCTTTAGTTTTTTGCACATTCAGCTTTAGTTTATTAATATTCAAAAATTCTGATATGTTGTTCTAAGAGTTATTAATCTTTTCAATTGCCGTATTTAGACTTTGGTCACTTGCAACTATTATAGTATCATCTGCAAAAAGACTTTCACATAGCTAATATCGTTCAAGTAGAGAATGAATAATAGTGGTCCCAATCGCTACCCTCGGTACTCAGAAGGCCCTCTTAAAATCCAAAAAACTATTACAATATACTTATCTTTGTCTATCAATAATTTCCATTTTGAAATTGTTGCTTGTAAGACTGTTTAAAGAGTGGTTGGCTAAAATCCTGACTGATAATCCATTAGTAAATGGTTCTTCTTTATATATTTTATTTGTGAGTAAATTGCCATTTCTAGTCGTTTTTCCATATAGGGTAGCGTATTGAGTGGTCTGAAATTAGCTGCCTCAGTAGTGTTAATAATTTTTTGGAATTGGTATAACTGTACTAGTTTTAAGTTGTTCTGGAAATTTGCCAGTTTCAAGATTTGTGAAATTCAAAATGACATGACCAATTACTTGAAATATACTTTTCAAAACCCTACCATTGATTACATCAGAATTACATTTATCATCTATTTCACATACTATACTTTTCAGTTTGTTGAGAGTTTTTCAAAGTGTGATATTCTACTTTCTATCTGAGGAAGTTCTACTGCTGACCATGGTGCTGTGTGAATAATAGATTTTATTTCTGTAATGCTATCAAGGAAATATATGTTGAAGTTCTCTGCCTTATTTGCATCATCTTTTATTGAGCTGATGCAACCATCTATGTTAAATGTTATAATACTTGGAATTTCAGGATTATTTGGATGTATAAGTGTTTTCAATGTTTTCCACATTTTTTTGGGATTACGTATATTTGAGTCTATTTTGTTTTCATAGTATAGTTTTTTCTTCTTTTTAAGTGTATTCACTTCTGCACTCCTACATTTCTTATAGTTTTCCCACTGTATTGTTTTTTCGTTCATATTAGTACTATTTCTAAAAGTGCGATAAGCTTCATTTCTGTTATTAGTTAGATTCATTACCTCATAGTCAAACCAGGGAAAATTATTATATTTGCAGTTGATAGTTTTTTGTGGCGAAATTTTATTCACCTTTTGTTTCAGATTTTCTATAATTTTTTTATAAATACAATCAATATTATTAGAATTAAGTGGCCATTCACATAATATTAGTTTATTATCCAATTCATCTAGTTTAGTCTAAGAATAATTCCTGAAAGTTATTTTCTTTATATGAAGACTAGTCTATTACTTTATGCCAGGGTTGGAAAAAATAATGATTTTTTCAATTAATCCAAAAAATTATGAATTTAAAAAAATCACGATTTTTTAAAAAAACGTATAGTTTGATTGAATTTTGCGAGTGCTATAGACTGAGCCTAACGTAGATACTAAATCCTGTAGTAAACCAGCGATTGACCGAAATGTTTCAAGTATGGAACTAATAGTTTGAATCAGTTTTATTGCCGGTAATAGTGAAACTAAAATCGAAATCAAAACCGTTCAAACCTGTAATGTTCAGAGGAAGTATGTCACACCACTTGAGTGGTGGATGGCACAAAAAGGAAAACGAAAACCAAAAACAACAGTGACATATGATTTATTCGATTATTAAGGCAACTATTTGGGATAACCCCTTCAGCATCGGTTGAAGGATTATTTTCCACATTTGGAATTAGTTTTTTTGTTCAAATATTATAATAATGACATTGATATCGATACAGCACAGTGACATATGATTTATTCAGATACTGTTAGACCTTAATTTTTAAGTTTGATAATCTGAAGTTAGAAATAAATACCCTTGATTAAATCATTGATTTTTACTGAAACAATCATTTGATTTAAATTAAAATGATTAAATCATGCCAACGCTGCTTTATGCACAGCTTATGTAAAACCTAGGTTCCACATTGATCAGTTAGATTCAGTATCAACAAAGGTAATTCATGAAGTGGGTGTAATTCGAGATTGGTTATGATGACAATCTGCTGCTTTCCTATCTTTGGAGAATCATAGAACCTACTCTGCATGTTCATCTTAACTCTTTTGAATTATTGTTAGGACAATTGAACTTTTTTTAGATCCTCAAATTGAAGGTGGGTCTGAGTACTAATAGATTTAGAAAAACAATGATTTTATGGAGAGCATATGAATATTAGGTAATAATAGAATGCCAAAAAATATACCTGCAATCAGCTGAGTTTACTTCATCATTCAGTATAGTAATTGAGATTCATTCCCTCAAGATTATTTTTTAATTGTGATATCTAGATTAATATGCTCCACATGATCTATTGAATATCAGCTTGTAAAAATTAAAAATGTCAGCTTGTAAAAATTAAAAATGTCAATCAATAATAAAAAATATTTATCTTTACAATTTCATATGTTTGATACACTTCATAATTACCAAACTAAGCAATTCAAAAGTTTTATCAGGAATGAAATTTAAAAAAAATCTATTCAAAGACATTTATTTTTTTGTTCTTTCAAATAGAAATCAGTATTTAGATTAAGGTATTTAGATTAAGGTCCCTATTAGAAACACTGATGTTTCTTGGGGTTAAGATTATAACTATTGAAGAATGCATATTCTGTAATCACAATGGTTCAAGGAATATTCTATAAAATTGTCTGGACCTCTGCATGGGGTTTCTAGTTGAAGAAAAGGAAATAAAAATATTTATGATCATCGTTTTCAATTTCGAGCCATACTCGACCAGTGTCAATCAGATGATTCAAAATAATTTAAAAAGTTAGTAGTCTAATGTTGATTTGAAATTGTAAATTTTCCAAATAATTGTTTTTTATCAATAGAATGTTTTTACTTACCTTGAGAGTGTGCTTGGGCATGGCAATTGTAGAATATTATTTTCCCTCATGTGGTTATAGAGCTTTGGGCTCTTTATTTTCATCAGGATAAAGGAGTATATCCAGTCAAGGGTATAACGTTTTCCTGTTTTTTTACATGCACTTGCCTCACAACAAGTTTTAATCATATTTTGTTGCACTTCTGGTAAGTCCTTGATATAATTGTCAATCTTTTTCGAGTCAACCAAATCTTTTTTCATATTAATAACAATTGACTCAAGTTGTTTCCTCCTCCTTCTCATATAAAACTGTTGCTTAATTTTCATTTTTTTTGATACGGTACACTTCTTCTGTTTATGCCTTTCACCTAAGTTTATATTTGAATTTTGAGCAAGCTCTACATTCATTTGCATTAGCAGAAATGAAAATTCTACAAGAGCTACTCTGGCATTTGCAAATTTGTCTCGTATCTAATCTTCTCAAGTACTCTTCTAAAGCATTTACCGTAGTTATAGATTCCACGATATCTACAGCTTAGTTTATCGCATGAGCATATATAGAGCCAGCAGAAAGAACTACTAATAGCTCTAAATAGGGAATGTTGTTATCTCCTATGGCCACTTTGGAAAATACAATATGGTTTTCTAATTTATGAAAACTCAGTAATGAGGAAGACTAATGAAAATGTCATTCCTAATCAAATAAAACAGATTTGTGACTATATCAGATTGAGTATTAGGAATGTCTGTTTGGATAGTGAGAGGATTGCCAATATAGGTTTTGGAATAGGAGCAGGTGGACCAGGGTCAGTGCTACAGGACGGACCAGGAATTAATTTCATCGGATGTTGGTATGGTTTCACTGAAAATTCAGAGAAAAATCAATACCAAATTTATTTTATTATAAAAGTACATATTGAAACAATTTTACAATAGGAACCGTCATGTTTTACTGTTTGGATCAATTAATATTATCTTGAGCAATTAAGGAATGTAAATAGTCAAATAACACCTTAATTATAAGATTTTCAGCAAAAGTATAATCAATTATTGTAAAAAACTGTTGCAGAATAATATAGGATTATAGATAACTATTCAAGTTGTACCCATTTCGAAAAGAAATTTCTCCACTGGATAACCCCTCTGAAAAATAAAAAGAATTCAAGTCAATTTATCTTTGAAACAACAAAAAGGTCTTGTAACCTGAATGACTATAATATGGATTAAAACCTACCTCTAATGGCCAGTGATCAAAAACATGATAAAAAGTGATGATTGAAAAAAACCTGTTTTTGAGAAGGAACAATTGGACGCTGAGTGATTGGGTGGAGTGTTTTTTAGAGGATTTGTTAGTTTAGTAAGTATTTAAGTTTTGTATCCTATTGACAGGAATGAGAACAACTATACAACAATAAAGGGCCACAACTGATATAAGTCAATATAATGGAAATTAGATTGGGAAATTTGTCGAATAATGATGTATTGGTGCAAATATCTTTTTGAATACTCGTTTTTGAGAGATGTAGCTTGTTGTTATATGCTTGTTTCCAAATGATTGTAAAGTCTGATAACTGTCTGTGAGTTGACACGTTAAGCCCCAACATTTCCTTGGGACATCGAGGTATCAGGATAAAGACACACAGCAACATTTAGTTTCATGCCGGGAAGGTGCTATGTACTACACGCTTCAATGTTAACGTTATTGCAAATTAAGGCGCTGTTTGTGGGAAAATTTCAGTATACAGAAAAGTTACATCAATGTTTGTGTTTAATTGCATTATTTTAGTAAATAATCATTCATTATGAGAAATTACAATCATTGATTGAATAATACAATCACTAAATATATTTTTGTAACATTGTGTTCCTGGGTGTTCAGTTGTGCAGATGATATATTTCAACCGATTAAAGTGGGGGGTATTTAAAAAAGTTAACACCCAGCATTAACAATAATCAGACCCTTTGGTGGAGCATTTAGTGCATGTCAATTAATGGCATTGCTTATTTATTTTTGAGCAACATCATGTGTATTATACCAACTTTGGTCCAATTTAGAAAAAAAAGTAACACTAGATTAGAGAAACGCGGTTGTTTTTTTTTGTCCAGACCGGGTGTCATCCATGTAAAACCTCTTTTTTTTTCAAAAATCAGCTGCCCAAATTGATTTTAATGGTATTGACATTTTAATCAACAAAACCTGGTCCCAACAGAAACGATTCTTTCCAGGGCTTAACGTGTTGAAGAGTAAGCATTACAGGACTTTGTTGATCTGCCCGAGATATTTTTCTGCAAATCATGTGCTATATTTACTTTCCTACCAGAAAGTCCTCACAAAACATATAATGGGTCAGGTGACTTGTTCAGATGTAATATTAAGTCTATGGTATCATTAAAACGAAATGCTATATACAATGCGGCTTTTAATAGTCCCCCCCCCCTGTTAACTTTTGAACGGTTCGACGTAGAACGATGAAAAAAAAAAGGTATTGAATGAAATCACCGATACCACTTTTTGAAATGAAAGACATTGTGAGTGCCCGATAAATGGCGATGGGGGGCACATCAACTTACAAATTTCAAATAGCATGGGGGGTCAAGTGGCACATCGTTGGAAAGATAACTCAATTCCCTTTTCAACAATCTAGTTTTTTTTTCAATTTCGTTAATACGTTTTTTTACAATATGCATGTGAAATGTCAAGTATAACAAAATTTCAAATGCATATTGTGAAAAAACGTTTGAAGGAAATTTAAAAAATAGGATGGTTGAAAAGAGACTCAGATAATCTTTTCAGCGATGTCTACATGCTATTTGAAATTTTCAAGTTGATGAGCCCCACCAGCGCCATCTATCGAGGGATCACAATGTCTTCTATTTCAAAGAGTAATATCAGTGATATCATTCAAAATAGTTTTGGTCCCATTCTTCTATGTTAAAGCATTCAAAAGTTAACATTGAGGGGTGAAGGGGGGAGGCTATAAAAGCCGCACTCGCAATTGTGATTCCGTAGAACAACTATAGTTGAAAGAAAAATAGAATTACCTTTTCAACGATGTGCAAATCGACCTCTATGCCTTTTGAAATTTTTAAGTAGATGTGCTCCCAACGCCCTCTGTCGAGTAATTGTTATGTATCTTCTCTCAAAAGTAGGACTGGTAATACCATTCAATAAATGTCATGTCTCATTGTTTCACATCAAACCGATCAAAAGTTATTGAGGTAGCGGTACCATTAAGATCGCACTTATTTTGACATATCAAATGCCTATTGTGAAAAAACATTTAAACGAAATTCAAAAAAAAACAGGATGGTTGAAAAGAGAATCGAATTATCTTTTCAACGATGTGCCACTTGACCCCCCATGCTATTTGAAATTTTCAAGTTGATGTGCCCCCCTCGCGACATCGGGCAATCACAATGTCTTTCATTTCAAAAAGTAGTATCGGTGATATCATTCAATACGTTTTGTTTTTAATTGTTCTACGTCGAACCATTCTAAAGTTAACAGGGGGGGAGACTATTAAAAGCAGCACTGTATATAAGAATAAATAGCTATACTCAATGAGTATTACTCATGTACTCAATATTGAATGAAACTGAATACTCACATGCGTAATGGTTTTGCATCCTTCAGGAGCTTCTTCTCTCCAATGCAATGGCTGGGAAAATGTTTCGAGCAAATAAATGCAACAGCAGGGAGATATTTTCCGATAGAATCTGACCATTGCTTGCGTTTGCTCTCATCCTAGAGAATAGAGATTATTTTCAGCACATAAACCATCAACTGTTTTATTTCTAGATATCTTCACAACTGAAGGCACAGTTATGAAACTAATATATTTTGCTGTCCTGTGTTTATTTCAGAATGCCTGATTTTAGATAGATTTGTTCTCTGGACCTTATGGGATACGTGATTCCTTTCTTTTATTTTTATATTCATCAAATATCACAAAGAAAAAGTTTTAAATAGTTTTTGTTTTCTGGATTATTCAGTACTTATGATTTTTTTTGAATAGGGTTTTGAATTCATTTCAAACTTTCACACTTGCTTATGTTTATATTAGTGAGTACTTATTTGGGTTCATTTTAATGTGCAACCACATTTATATTATTGTGGTGCAATTAGAATATTATTTAAATTTCAAAAAAATATTTTTTAAAAAAATTTTAATTCAATTTTACAATATGGATGGACTATGAAAATATCATTTAGTTTTAATTCGTCAAGATTTGTACTTGCCTTTGGTACTGAATACAGGTGTATACTCGAATCTGCGGCTTTAGAGTGTCCACACAAAATGCAAAAGGGGCCCATTTTACAAAAAGTATCCTTACACACTACACTACTTAAAAATTAACACTTCCTTACGCACTAATAAACGACGTAATTTGAATGAACGAACTAAAAAATGAGATAGGCAAGATTTCAAATCAACGAGAACGCATACACACCGACAAAATAGAAAATAATTTCATATAAGATGCTAGAGATGTCAAAAATAAAGTTTTGACATTGAGCGAGGAAATGTTTGTTTACATTTTTTGACGGCGCCATCTACCACAGAGATGGCAGAGAGAAGCTCCATTGACTTCAACAGGTGGTGTCCCCTCGAAAATCAAAACAATATCGAATCAGTCCCAGCACCAGGGTTTTTAGACATCTTAGCAAAAGCCAACGGCACATTAATCGAGTGGCTAAGAAAAGGGCCCTGAATATTGTCGAAACAGTAAATACGGAGATATTCCTTGACAATATTGAGAGGGAGGTTAATGAACCTATGCCGAGTTCTGTAATGTCTGTATCTCCCGAGTGTTCTGAAGAAGAAAATTCCCATAATGGGGAGTTTGCTGAAAGGGGTGAGCAGGTTATTCCACTTAATGAGTTGGTAAGAGAAGAAAGTAATGATATCCTGTCTTCTTTGGAAGATCATGGAAATAGTCCCTTATTCGTAAGTGATACTTTTATTCAAGCTTCAATATCAAGTATACCGCCTTCAGCATGTTCTGAAAATTCCAAGGATTTCTTATGTGGTTGGGCTTTACAAAACAACGTGACACATACCGCTTTGACACAGTTATTGAAATGGCTCAAAAGAAATCCTGATTTGACAGATCTTCCATCAGATGCTCGTACATTACTTCACACTCCTAGTAGAAACTGTTTAGAGCAAATGGGAAGCGGTACCTTTTACTATTTTGGTTTGAGGTCTGGAACAACAAAAATTTTCAAGAAGTATAGAGATAATAATTTAAGTTATAGCCTCGATTTCAACGTAGATGGCTTGCCTATTCACAAAAGCACGAAGGAATCTTTTTGGCCTATTTTATGTAAAGTAGCTGAGTATTCCGATGAACACCCATTTCCAGTTGCAATATATTCCGGCCCAGTAAAACCTCCTTTAGAATCTTTTTTTCTTAAATTTGTAACAGAATTGAAAATGTACTTGAGTGATGGACTAAGTATCAATGACATTGTTCTCAACATATCTTGTCGATATTTTTGCTGTGATACTCCTGCCAGGAGTTTCATAAAAAATACCAAAGGGCATAATGCTTACGAGGGCTGTGATAAATGTCAAGTGGAAGGACAATATTTAAATCACAAAATGACATTTCCCAATCTGAGGGCTCATTTAAGGTCGATGAAAGTTTTTATTGGAGGAATATGGTGTAGTCTACATAAAGGTCCAACTCCTTTGAGTGAATTAAATATTGGGATGGTATCAGCATTTCCAAATGATTATATGCATAGCATTTGCCTAGGGGTATGTAGAAAACTATTATTTTTGTGGAGAGATGGTAGTAGAATTTATCGCTTCAAATTAGAAAAATATAATTTGTTAGAGAGTAAGATTACTGAATTGTCGAAATGTTGGCCACTTGAGTTCAATCGGAAGCCGAGGTCTTTACAAGATTTGGAACACTGGAAGGCTACAGAATTTCGACAATTTTTGTTGTATGTTTCTCCATTACTTCATGATATATTGCCAAGGAATATTTCTTGTAATCTTATGTTACTTAAATTTGGTATAACAATTCTACTGAACTTTGAACTCAATGCTGAATATAATGAGTATGCAGGAGCCTTATTGAAGTTGTTTGTTAAAAACTCTATGAATATATATGGTAAGGAATTTTGTATATACTGTAACGAACCTAGGCCGGACCTGTCGCCTCACACGTTGCCATCGACAGCGATGAGATCATCCCCGGAGATATTCGAGAACCATCCAGTCGCTCTTCCGCGGAAAACAACGGTCAATATTGGAAACAATTGGAACATGCCGTCGCCAACTGCCGGAATTCGAAAGATCGGGAATCCTGTGACGGAGATAAATAGGTAGCCCTCAAGATGGCAAGAACAGTCTGAACGAGCCCATACCATCGAGCTATACAGTGGCGTAGTAATATAAATTAAGTTGTAGATTAAGTGTCAAATAAATCAGTTAAACCAAGTTAAGTTTATTTACGTTACAATTGGTGTCGGAAGTGAGATTTTGAAAATAAACAAGTGATCGTGGAGTGGATAGTCAGAAAAATAAATTGATAGACCTTTTTGTACGCCCAAAATAGACAGTGGCCCGGTTTTCGCGAAGTGGACAATTGTGCGTGGGAATATAAACTGATACACTGTTCGCGTGAAACAGAAAATAGACAGTGGCCCGGTTTTCGCGAAGTGGACAATTGTGCGTGGGAATATAAACTGATACACTCTTCGCGTGAAACAGACAATAGACTGGTGGCCCGTGGAAAAGAATTCGCGAAGTGAATTTTTAACAAACTGATAAACTTTTCGTGTGAAACAGACTGATACCTCGTCAAAGACAAAATGTGTTCAAGAAAAGTGCGCCTTGCGGACTTGAAGGTAGCGGAATTGAAACAGGAATTGGAGGAAAGGGAACTGGAAACAACGGGTAAAAAGCAAGTACTCCAGGAAAGACTTGCAGAAGGACTTATACAAGAAGGTGAGGACCCCGAAACATTTTTATTCGAAGTTCCCGGAGGTGATTTGAGTTTGGTAATGAATAAACTCGAAGAAACTACTAAATCCGTGAAAGAAGAACTGCAACAAAATTCGAGGACTTTGGAAGAAAATGCTAGAAATCTGGAAGAAAAGCTTCAAGAAAATTCTAGAAATCTGGAAGAGAAGCTTCAAGAAAATTCAAGAAACCTGGAAGAGAAGCTCCTAGAAAACACAGAAGGCCTAAAAAAAGAACTCTGTGGTGTGGCGAATCGTCTAGAAAAAAGAATAGGAACCGTCGAGGCAGAGATGGACAAGAGAAGGAAATAATCAGCGATGAAATCAAAGACGGAATCGAGGCAGAAATGGACAAAATAAAGGAAACGATCAGTAAGCTGGAAAAACGAATTGATAGTGCGCCCTCCACAGAGATGGTTAACAAAAATGCAATGCTGGACTTGAGTTTGAACTTGGATAAAGTTCAAGAGGGTATACAAGATGTCAAGGTCTTGATAGTGGCACTACATTGCATTACGTGGAGAAGCGACGAATATTCTACAAACTCGGGGAAAGAGCTGTAGCACTAACACTTGCATTACGTGGAGAAAGCGACGAATATTCTACAAACTCTTACCGCCCAAGAACAGGAGGACTATGATCAGCTGATTAAACATCTAGAATTACGATATGGGCAGGCGCATTTGGAACACGTATACCACTCCCAACTGAAAAATCGCTGCCAGAAATCGGGCGAATCCTTACAAGAATTCGAAGCTGACATTGCACGCTTGGTTCGTCTCGCATATCCAGCCACACCGGAAAATGTAATGGAGCGATTAGCGGTTCAGGCATTCTTGGATGGACTCCGTGACCAAGAAACCAGACAAGCGTTGACACTAGCTCGTCCAACACATCTCGTAGACGCACTGGCACGCGCTTTGGAATTTGAGGCAGCAAAACAATCCTGCAGAAACCAAAGTAAAGTTCGAAGTATTGAAGAAGACTCACAGGAGCATGCTGACTTGGAAGCTGCCATAAGAAAAGTGATGAAGGAAGTTTTGCCTGAGAAAAGACAGATAAGATGCTGGAATTGTGGCAAAATTGGACATGTGCGTAGCAAATGTCCAACATTCGAAAACACGACTCCGATGCAGGAAAACTAAAGAAGGTCGACGAGAAGGGGCAATCGTCGGCCTGTGTCCAGCAAGCCCCGGTTAACAACGCATATGTCGCTATCCTGAAACGACAGAACAGAGGTGTTTTCGTAGACGGTCTCATCAATAACGAGCCTTGCACCATGCTGCTAGATACAGGTGCGACTAGGACAATTCTCGGACCTTCCTTTGCCAGAACACCGGAACGGATTGAACCGACAACTTGGAAGCTACGCACAGCAACAGGGGAGCCAGCTACTGTATATGGCGAGCTACCGATTGAAATAATTTTGGGCAGCACTAAAGTGAAACATCAGGCACTTGTAGTGGACATCGAAGACGATGCAATCATCGGAATGGACATCATGAATTCCAGAGGGTTTGAATTGGATTTCAAAGACGGCGTCCTACGTGTCAATGGAGAAGAGCTGGTGCTTCATGGGAGAAGTGAGGGGTTGATCCGTGTGTTGTTGGCTGAAGATGTAAGCGTACCTGAGAGGGCTGAAACCATTCTGGAGGCTCGCCTGGACGGGAGTACGAGCAGTGGAAACGTGGTGATGTTCGAGCCCAAACTTCATGATGAGAAAATTGGACGAGGGATTGCACTAGGGAAGACCTTGTTGCGTGCTGACAAATTTGTGCCCGTAAGGGTCATGAATGTCAATTATTTTCCAGTGACCTTGAAGAAAGGAACAATATTGGGGCACTGCTCGCCAGTTTCCTCAGTGATCCGGAGTGTACGAGGTACGATTAGCCAACCCAACAACTTGCCCACAGAACTAGAAAAATTAGTTGCCATCTCTTCCAAAGATATAAAACCAGCTCAACAGCCCAAACTAAGAGATTTAGTTAAGAAGTACCAAGACATCTTCGATACCGGACAAGGAAAAGGGGTCGAACTAATGTGGTCCAGCACAAGATTGATACTGGGGGTGCCCGACCGATCCGGCAATCAGCAAGAAGACTTCCTCTTGCCAAGAAGGAAGAGGCTGACAAAATAGTCAGCGATATGGGAAAAGAAGGAGTTATCGAACCATCTGACAGTCCCTGGTCCTCTCCAGTCGTACTGGTGAAGAAAAAGGATGGATCGACACGCTTTTGTGTAGACTATCGCCAACTTAATAATGTCACGAAGAAGGACAGTTACCCTCTCCCGAGAATAGATGACACCCTAGATACGTTGGCTGGTTCCACGATTTTCTCGACCCTTGATCTGAAGAGTGGATACTGGCAAGTAGAACTGGCTCAGGAAGATCGAGAAAAGACTGCTTTTACCATCGGCTCAGGATTGTGGCAGTTCACCGTTATGCCATTCGGGCTCTGTAATGCTCCCGCCACATTCTAAAGATTGATGGAAACAGTATTGAAGGGACTCTCATGGAACACGTGTCTAGTGTATCTCGACGACATAATTGTGGTCGGCAGATCGTTCGAGGACCACGTGAAAAACTTGGAGGAAGTATTCCTGCGACTGAGGAGTTCCGGATTGAAGCTGAGCCCTAAGAAATGCCATCTGTTCCAAAAAGAAGTACGATACCTCGGCCACGTTGTCTCTGGGGAAGGAGTAGCAGTGGATGACCAGAAGATCAAAGCTGTTAAGGATTGGCCTATCCCAAAAGACATTCACCAACTTCGAAGTTTCCTTGGTTTATGCACATACTATCGCCGATATGTGCTAGGATTCGCCAACATCGCTAAACCACTGACCAGGCTCACGGAGGGCCAAACAAAGTTCCAGTGGTCCGAAGAATGTCAAGACTCATTCAGGAAGCTGAAAGGAGCTTTGATCAACGCACCTATACTGAGCTATCCCCTACCCAAAGGGAAATTCATTTTGGATACGGACGCCAGCAACGTGGGACTTGGAGCTGTCCTATCTCAGATCCAGGAGGGACAGGAGAAGGTCATTGGTTATTTCAGCAAGACGCTTAGCAAACCAGAGCGCAATTACTGTGTCACCAGGCGAGAGCTGTTAGCTGTTGTAAAGGGAGTGGAGCACTTCTACAAGCACGTGTATGGAAGAAGATTCCTGTTGAGAACTGACCATGCAGCTCTCAAATGGCTCTTACAGTTCAAAAATCCTGAGGGTCAAGTAGCACGTTGGATCGAGAGACTCCAAGAATTCGATTTCGAGATCGAACATCGAGCCGGAACTAGCCATAAGAATGCAGATGCCTTGTCGCGAAGACCATGTCCAGATGACTGCTCACATTGCCGACGAGCAGAAGAGAAAGAAGCAACACTTTGTAGAACCGCGGCAATGGATGACAACTGGAATGACAGCAAGATCCAGAAAGACCAAGAGAGAGACCCCGACCTTGGCTTGGTCGTCAGCTGGAAGAAGGGCACAATGGAACTCTCTTATTCTGGACAATGGGATCCTGAAACGTGTGTTGGAGGCCGATATTGGTGGGGAAGACAGACGCCAAATCATTGTTCCCAGGAACAGAAGAGAGGAAGTGCTGCGGGAAATCCATGATGGAGTCGCCGGAGGACATCTGGGAGTGACGAAGACCCTGCAGAAAGTGAGGCAGCGGTTTTACTGGGCCAATTGTCAAGCTGACGTCCAGGACTGGTGCAGAAAGTGCGCTGTATGTGCTGCTAGCAATGGACCTCGAATACGACCCAAGGCCCCGATGCGTCAGTACAACGTAGGCAGCCCGTTCGAGAGAATCGCCATTGACATCGCCGGCCCGTTTCCCGTATCCGACCACGGGAATAAATACATCCTTGTGGCAATGGACTACTTCAGTAAGTGGGCGGAAGCCTATGCCCTGCCCAACCAGGAAGCCATCACCGTCGCCGACGTCTTGGTGAAAGAATGGATATGTCGATTCGGTATTCCAATGGAGCTGCACTCGGATCAAGGCAGAAATTTCGAATCAACCTCTTCCAAGAAATATGTCTACTGCTGAACATCCGCAAGACAAGAACCACGGCCCTACATCCGCAGTCCGATGGAATGGTGGAACGGATGAACAGGACGATCAACCGCCACTTGTCCAAGGTTGTCTCTGACCATCAAAGAGACTGGGACCAGTATCTTCATTTGTTCCTGATGGCCTATCGATCCGCAGTACACGAGTCAACCGGTCAAACTCCTGCTAGTATTATAATGGGCCGAGAACTGCGACTGCCTTGTGACCTGAAGTTTGGGATACCGCCAGGACAAGACACTGCGGGAGAGGACTACGTCAGCAAACTTCGGCAGAGAATGGACGACATCCACGAACGAGTCCGGTTGAACATCCAGAGTGCCAGCGATAAAATGAAGAAGACCTATGACATCAAGGCCGACGCTGGAGGATTTAAGGTTGATGACCTGGTTTGGCTGTACAACCCCAAACGTCGTCGTGGACTATCACCAAAGTTGCGGAACTCGTGGAAGGCCCGTATAAAATCGTGAAAAGGATAAACGACCTTGTGTACCGAATCCATAAGCCACCCGAGGGAAACCAAGGGTCGTCCATTTCAACAGGTTGGCTCCTTACGCTGGAAACCATGACAAGTTCGCACCCTCAAGCCACCGGAGGATGATATGACGTTCGAGAAGTTTATGTCCTTGTATTCAAACGGGCAGAAAGTTCTACATGGGGTACTAGAGAGGAGTCACGAGACCTTTTCGAGGTGCCTGCTGACTACGCACTAGCGCACTGTGTGGCAGAAGATCTTCGAATGTCCAGGGGCATCGCCGTAGTGTTCTCCAAGAAATTTGGTCAACTCCAAACACTGCGGGAGCAGAATCCAGAAGTTGGTGGGGTGCTACAGTTGAAGAAAGGCCAGAGAAACATCTACTACCTAGTTACCAAGAGGCATTCCCAAGATAAACCGTCCTATGAAGATGTCTGGAAGAGTCTCACCAAACTAAGAGATACTATGGTGGACCAGAATCTGGCGGATCTAGCAATTCCAAAACTATCCTGTGGTATTGATGGGTTGGACTGGAGAGTCATGAGAAGTATGCTGGAGGCGATATTCAGATCCAGCGGCGTCAGGATTTTGGTTTGCTGTAACCCTCTTCCACGACCGATCATGAAGACCGTGGAGTGTTACTTCCATCGAACTTCACGGTGCAGATATGTGGAGTCATGCAGATATCGTCACACTCCAAGGATGAAATTTCGGGACGAAATGTCTTTAAGAAGGGGGCAATGTAACGAACCTAGGCCGGACCTGTCGCCTCACACGTTGCCATCGACAGCGATGAGATCATCCCCGGAGATATTCGAGAACCATCCAGTCGCTCTTCCGCGGAAAACAACGGTCAATATTGGAAACAATTGGAACATGCCGTCGCCAACTGCCGGAATTCGAAAGATCGGGAATCCTGTGACGGAGATAAATAGGTAGCCCTCAAGATGGCAAGAACAGTCTGAACGAGCCCATACCATCGAGCTATACAGTGGCGTAGTAATATAAATTAAGTTGTAGATTAAGTGTCAAATAAATTAGTTAAACCAAGTTAAGTTTATTTACGTTACAATACAATGTGCATTCTGTGATACATCTTGCTGATGAAGCTAAACTCTTTGGGTCTCTGAATGAGGTTAATTGCTTTCCATTCGAAAATTACTTGTCCTTCCTTAAGCGTATGCTTCGTAAATCCAATAATTCCTTACAAGTTGTTAATAGGGTATCTGAAGGCAAAGAAATGAAAATGAAGTCGCACAACAAGAGCACCCATGTAATGGGAGAATCTTATAGATTACAGGGTGATGATAGACTTTTCTTTAAGAAACTTCATTTCGAGAATTGTGTATTCACTGCCAAATTTGGTAATAATTGTGCTTATTTGAAAAACAGTGAAATTATTTTAATCAAATCAATTTTTATAATGTCTGAGGAAACATCCAATAATATTTATATAAGTGGAAAAGTACTACAAATCATTAAACCGATGTTGGAGTACCCGACAGATAGTACTTTTATACATCTTTTTGAAGTTACATTACCAACGGATGATATACCGAATGAAGAAGTGACATTTGATGTCAATGAAATTAAGTATAAAGGTATTCTGTTGAAGTCAGGAGATATATATATATTGCCTCACCTATTATTCATTGTATTATTTGAATGAAACGTTTTATGTTGTGAGTTAATAGATTAAATTGATAAATTTTTTTTTATTTTGATTTTTTTTAAATGCATTCGTTGACAGTGAATACCAAGGAAATTCTAAAATGGAGATTTGGACAACTGAATAGGTAATAGATTCAAAATCGAAGGAATTTAAGTTTTTTTATAATTTTCAATAGAAAATGTTTCCTTTTCAACATTTATTGTTGTGTTTAGTAGAATAGAATAACTTTCACGAAGATATATAACAAGCATATTTGTTTCTGATGATACATCATTGGAGTTCTGAAGTATATTTCAAGTAAGTTTGATCTCTGTCAGTGGTAGTTGTTCAATCAAGTTGATTGATATTGTAAATTGATTTTCTTCCATTTTCCATGTGGACATCAGACAATTTTTGCAGAAACTAGGCTTATAATATAATTTCTGTTTTAGGATTTTTTACAGACTTGTCAGTGGCTCTTTTTGAACTTGCAACAATTTATATGAAATGATATTGGTTTTCATGTTTTCGAACTAAAATGATTCCTAAATATTGGGATTGAAAAAATGTATGGAATTGTACACGAAAATATACAAGGTGGTATATGGTATTCTGCTTCCTCATATGCATTTTTCTTCTTTTTTTTTCAGTATTAGTTATTTAGTCGTTGAATTTCCAGACGAGGACACAGATGGTGCCATTCCTATGGCTATAATTTCAAGTAGTTGGGTGGTTGAACTAGGAGGCAATTTATATTGTTACTGGCCCAACTACTTCAAATCTGATCTACACAAAGATAAAGCCATTCAAAATCACACACCATTATCATTGGAAAAATTAAGATGATATGTCTGTATTGGTGAAATACATGGTTATTTATATAATTAAATCTTTCAACAATGCAATGAGTGAAATGTTTGATACCCACTTAAGATGATAATATATTTGGTATATAGCAAATGACATAATTTCATATTTTTTACTTTCAGATGATTATCAAAAAGCCATGGGTAAACTCCAAAGATTGGAGAATAATTTGGAAAGTGAAACAGAGTCGGAGATGAAGAAGCGTAAACATAAAAAAAAAGTTTATTCTGAATATGAAGATGACTACAGTGAAGATGATCTACACATCCCAGTTGCCCCTCAACCAAAAAAAACAACCATTTCAAAACCAAAGAATGTGATACAATCAAATAACAACTATTTGCAGCATAGTCCTAGTCAAAATCAGTATGATATAAGAAAAAGTACGAAGGATAATATTTGTCCTCAAAACTCGGGAACCCCTACAACCAAAGAGAAATCATTTTCTTCATGCAAGGGATGTGAAGAAAATAAAGGTATCTAATATTTTTTTATAGTGATATGAGAAAAAAACTGATTTCTAGTCTGTGTGGAATTTTTATTTGAACAACTATTGTATATTGCATTGCAGTGGTTCACAAATGGAATTATGTTCTATTCTGATACGCAACATTTTTCTAGCACTTCTGAATGAATTACTCAGACGAATGGAAAGCATGAGAGAAGATATTAAATACCTGATGAAATTAGCAACAAAAAATGAAAATGTACAGGTCTTTGTTGAAGAGTTTCCCCAATTTGAAGAGATTGAGGACATAAACAAATTCAATGAAGAGTTGTCGGATGAAAAGGTCTTTGTAAATGCTGTAAGTTTCAATTCAGAATATTTGGAATCTTTATTTCTACATTTTGATTTTAAGTGTACGAAATTTCAACTTGTTGGAGGGAAAGATATGTATGAAACTACAAGGAAAATACTAGCACTATTGATTAGTCACAAATTAGCTTTATCGATGAACTGGAGTGGACGAAATGAAAAAGGTGGATTCAAAACACTTACAAACATAATTAAGCTTATCCATGGTAAGAAAATCTCTTAATCAACAAGAACTAATGGTCAAAATTACCCCTCATTTTGTATAAAAGTATATTGATAATTTGAGTTTTTATACAAAATTATGACCTACAAAGTCTTAGATTGAATATACTTCTGTTGAATCAAAACAATTTTTAATTTTTTGTCAATTTGACCACTGGTTTTTTCAGACAACACCTCAAATAAAAGCATGTGTCTTCTATAGTTACATCAGAAAATTTTCATTTCAGTTTCAGTAAGGAAAAATCCACTGGCAATAAATGCAACCCTAAGCGACATTGAAAATGTCATTAAAGTTTGGCTACGGAATGCAGCGGATAGGGAAGGAGGTCGAAGCAAAAGAAAATAATTAGCTGAAAAAATCTATCTTAAGAATGCATTTTTGTTTTTTTTAATGGGATTATATCTTTTTTATAATATAAATTTTATATTATATTTTTAAATAAAAATATGATGTCAATATTTTTTATTATGATTTCATTTCCGGAGAGTAATTCAAAATAGCCACAAAATTGTTCCTAGTTGTTTCGAACAGTTTCCTCGATATTCCTTTCCATCATATATATATATACATTTGGAGTCAACGACCCAAGAAAACTCCAAAAATCAATTCAAATGAAAAACCAAAAAATAAATAATATATATATATATATATATATATATATATATATATATATATATATATATATATATATATATGTATATATATATTTTCTTTGTTTCTTGACCACATATGTTCATTTTCTAGTTTCTTGGAATGAAGGTCTTAGTCAACGTTTCGACATTGCCTATGTCTCTACATACATTCAACCACGATCATTCTAAACGAGAAAATGAAAAAATACATAGACTGAATAAGACCCTTACTCCAAGAAACTGAAGAAAAACAAAGTAAAAATGTTGTTCAATTATTTTATTTTAAACCTGAAGATGACAGACAATTTCGAAACGTCGTTGATTAAAAATACATAGACTGAATAAGACCCTTACTCCAAGAAACTGAAGAAAGTATATAATGAACAGGTAAAATAATCTCTTTGGTGTTCAGCTCAAAGTAAGTGCTTTTATAATAAACTGGTAAATGAAAGGAATATGTGCTGGAACAATAACGGCAAAAGAGCCGTTATCATGCAGTAATCCATTGACGGACCAGTGCCTTGCTGTAGTATTTGCCAGCACTGACGCCGTGCTGGGCCTATTAAGAAGTTACTGGGATTGTATCCCTTGGCCGGCTATCGGCCGCCGGGACGCGGGCTAGCCGGGCCTTTATCTGTTGCCGCGTCTGGCCCAGACAAGCTGATTGTTGGCAGCGGGCATCTTGCCATCACAGGGCCGTTTGTTCCATGTTTGCTGGGTGTCGAATTGGCGGAGTGTTGAATCCTCTGCGGGGTGAAATTTGAGTTATCACTTTACCGACAGAATTGTGTGCTGTTGCTGTAGTTTGTTGTAATATTGAATTTTATGCTCAAAAAAACATTTTTTTTATTTTCCCTCTACAATGACATTGATTAGAAATATACAGTGCTTCTCAAAAGTCCCCTCCCCCCCTCTTATTTTTGGAACGATTATACATAAACAAGTGAAATTTGGAAACTGAATATTAAAGGTTGTAAACGTCACAAGGCCATTGTGACCAATAATTTTAAATGGAACCCTACGGCAAGCGACACCTCTTTTAAAAGGTATCGAAAAAACCTATTCAATGATACTAATTTTGTTTGTGTTTATGGCAGTTTTGGCAACTCGCTTTTAAAAAACGCAAAGCTGTGATGAATTAAATCAGTTGATACTAAAATTCAAAATTCAAGCTCCGCCTCTGGATAGTTGTCAAATAAGCTGACGTTTTTGTTAGTCTCCCTAATTCGACGTTTTTGTAATTGTCCAAGTTTTTGTACATTCAATAATTTGTGTATTGTTGATCGAACGTTTAACTGTTTTAGCAGCTTTTGGTACTTTTAATATTTTTGTACATTTTAATAATTTGTTAAACTGTTGTGAGCCGAACGTTTAAGTGCTTCAAGAAGCGAAATGGTACGTGCTTTAGGTGATAAAGTAGCAGCGATCCTAATTCTTGGTGAAACTGGACAAAAAATATTCATGCAGCGGAACGCATTTTTAATGAGAGGTATCCCGATCGCCCTGTTTTGAGGACTTATTTGAGGGAGCTTCTTCGTAAGTTTGAAACAACGGGTAGTATTAATGATGCGAAATAATCTGGCAGACCACAAATTTCTGATGAGAAAAAAATTGATATACTGGCAGAAGTAATATTTGATCCTACTTCTTCAACAACCCACGTTGCATCTACCTGTGAAGTCAGTCGAAGTACAGTACACAGGGTGTTAAAAAAAAAACAAATTTCATCTATACAAATTAAAAATGGTTCATCAACTCTCAGACGACGACCCAGACTAGAATTTTGTGAAAATATGGAAACTAAAATTAACCAACAGCCAGACTATGTCAAAACAATTTGTTTTACTGACGAAAGTACTTTCTATGTAAATACACAGAATGTGAGGTATTGGAGTGACACAAATCCTCACCTGTTTCGTGAAACACATACCCAATTTCCCCAGAAGGTGAATGTTTGGGCAGGTATCCTGGGAAACCACATCGTTGGGCCTCTTTTTTTAAATACTAATTTAACTGGTGAGGTGTATCTGGAGCTGTTGCAAAACGCAATAGAACCGTTAAACCTTGAAATTTTGGAAGATAATCCAGATGAATTCGGCATTTTGGAAATAACATTCCAACAGGATAGTGCTCCTCCACACTATTACGGAGCAGTAAGACGGTATTTGGGTGAGGAGTATCGTGGTAGATGGATTGGACGACGAGGTTCAACGGAATGGCCAGCTCGATCACCGGACCTCACATCTTTGGATTTTTTTCTGTGGGGGTATCTTAAATCGAAGGTTTACGCCACTGAACCTGACAATATTGACGTTTTAAAACAACGTATTGTTGCAGAATGTGAGGCTGTTTCCGCAGACACATTTGCAAAAGTACGAGAAGAGTTTAAAAATAGGATATTTCACTGTCAGGAAGTAAATGGAGGTCACTTCGAGCAATTTCTTTAAGTAGATACTGATTCTTAAATCTTTAATTGATATCATACTGAATGGAATTTAAATTTTAATGTTTACTAATGAGCTATTAAAACTGCCATAAACACAAACAAAATTAGTATCATTGAATAGGTTTTTTCGAAACCTTTTAAAAGAGGTGTCGCTTGCCGTAGGGTTCCATTTAAAATTATTGGTCACAATGGCCTTGTGACGTCATCTTTGACGATTTCGTCATCTATCATCACTTGTAGGGGAGTTTACAACCTTTAATATTCAGTTTCCAAATTTCACTTGTTTATGTATAATCGTTCCAAAAATAAGAGGGGGGGAGGGGACTTTTGAGAAGCACTGTATGAAGTCTCTATTAATAACAAAAATGCTTGGTTACATGCATTCGTATCACTTCTGTCTATCCACGTTGGCTCTCGACAGTAGCGGTCGCGCAGTGGCGGAACTTCTGTAATGCATGGAACAGATACGAACATACAGCCCCCTTGAAAGGAGTGACTTTCAAATAAATAAAAAGAAACACTCATAATGTTTGAGAGTACGAGACGAGCTATTTGTCTATTGGTAACAGGCATATTTTTGTTACAGCACGTTTTAAGATGCTGTTACCAGTTTTCACGGACACCACTCGCACTGAATTGTCTTTCCCTGGATGCACTTCGGTAATCCTGCCCAGTTTCCACTGCTGCGGAGGAACGTTGTCTTCAATCATTATTATTAATCGATTCTTCAGATCTCCAGGTGCGTTCCCAACGCTCCATTTCGTGTATTCAAATAATTTTCAGACCATTTTTTCCAAAATTGTTGTACAAGCAATTGTAAGTGCTTATACCGAGACGTGTAAGTACTTCGGATGGCTAGTAAATCAGGTTCCGGTAGAGCCACTAAAGAACTTCCAATCAGAAAATGTCCTGGTGTTAAAATGGCTGTATCATCAGGGTCTTCAGTGAGTGGACAAAGCGGACGTGAATTGAGGATGGATTCGATTTGGGATAGTAGGGTATAAAACTCTTCATAAGTCAAATTAACATTGTTAACAACACGCTTGAGATGAAACTTAGCTGCTCGTACAGCACTTTCCCATAGTCCACCAATATGTGGTGATCGTGGTGGTATAAAATGCCATTTGATTTTTAAATCAGTGATGTAAATTTGAAATTTTGATTGTTTGACAATTGCTATGCATTCCTGAAGATGCCGATTAGCCCCTACAAAATTGGAACCGTTGTCAGAGTAGATATCGCTACAAATACCCCTTCTTACTACAAAACGCTTGAGTGCATTTAAAAAACCTTCAGAAGTTAAATCGCTAACCAATTCCAAATGCGATGCCTTTGTGGCAAAACAAACAAATATATGCCTTTATTAACTTCCTGTTGCGTAATTTGCTATCCCTTATGATGTATGGTCCAGCATAATCTATACCACATACAGAAAATGGTCTGGATGGGTTCACTCTTGGAGATGGTAAGTCTCCCATGAGTTGCGTTATGAACCGAGGCTTAGCACGAAAACATGTGACACATTTTTGTATTTCATGCCTTACTGTACTTCTACCACACAGTGGCCAAAATGTATCTCTTATGTTAAATAAAACGACTTGACAACCTGCGTGTAGATTTTGCGTGTGCTCGTAACATACTACCAATGACGTGAAATAGTGCCTACCTACTAGGAATGATCATTGGATGTTTTCTGTTGAAACTCAGATTTTAGTTTGTTAATCTACCAAACTCATCTAGAAAAGGGTTCAAATTATATAGTTTACTATGTTTATGAACTAACCTTGATTTCGAAAGATGATCGATTTCTAACGAAAATTCTTTGTTCTGAACTATTTTAACTAACGTTCTTATACTATTTTCATCGTTTGTTTAATTGCCACTTAATCTCTGTTTTTCATCAACTCTACAATTGTGTATGAAATGTAGTAAGTATGCAGAGTGACACGTTTCAACTTGTCGAAAGACGAAAAAAGTGTTACAATTCTCCCTTGTGTTTTTTCGCTTAGATTGATCAACACTACTGTTTTTGTTTCAGGTAATTCACCACGAAATTGCGTTAATTTAGTAAGCCACTGTTGGCGATCCAATGTTAAGAAGGATGGACCCTCCCACCACAAGGAAGATTGATTAAGTTGTTGAGGAAGAATTTCACGGGAGATCAAATCGGCTGGATTAAGCTTGGAAGGTACGTGTAACCACTCGTTATCTCGTGTTAAGTTCTGAATTTGTGCGATTCCTTTTGAAACAAATGTTTTGAATTGACTTGCATCTGACTCCAACCAAGACAGTACGATAGTAGAGTCTGACCAAATATATATATATTGTTTATGTTCGTTTTTAATGACGTTAATACCTTTTTCGATCATTGCGCGGAGAGTACAGCAGCACAGAGTTCCAAACGTGGTGAGGAGTATTCATTGACCGGTGCCACCCTTGATTTTGCACATATTAACCGAACTAATATATCAAAGAAAAAATTTAATTCCATTGGGAATTAAGATTGCAATTTGATGATATTAATTTCACTGATAAAATTCAAATTATTGTAAAATCGTAGCCACATATCAACCATATTACAGTTAATGATAGACCATCCTAAAGAAACAACAAACGATAAACAATATATAAAGCATACTAATTATGAAAAACTAAAGGCTTCTTTCAGTAACATATCTTGGGAATCGGTATATTCGGCATCTCATCCAGACACTGCAACTAAATTTTTTGTCAGCTACAATATAAAAATTACAGGAATAAACTGTCATCATTATTAGCTAAAAAAAAATTAAAATTAAACCAAAAGGTTAAATTAAAACCAAGCATGACTACTACAAAACACAAATAGAATCGAACTCAAGTAATACAAAAAAGCTATGGGATATAGTTAATGAAATCAGCAGATCCACCACTAAAAAACACAACAGAATAAGTACAATAAAAAGTAATATGGGAAATGTTTTAACAAATGAAAAAGAAATCGCAAATGAGTTCAATAATGAATTCGCTACAATAGGTAGAAAACTAGCTAACCAAATCAAAAAAGATCCGAATTTCGTTATTAAAAAATCAACACAAGTCAACTCTTTTGTTTTACTACCAACGGATCCACAGGAATTGAAAACCATAATACACGAATTAAAAAAAAAGAAATCTGTTGGGCTTGATGGTATCAAAGCAGAAATACTTCAATTATTGGCTAACGACATTGTTGAACCACTAGCATATATTCTCAACAAATGCATGAACATTGGCATATGGCCCTCTGCATTCAAAGGCTCTGTTGTTATACCACTGTATAAAAAAGGAGATAAAACTATGACGACTAACTATCGACCAATCTCATTAATGAGCCACATTTCAAAGATATTTGAGATGATAATCAAAAAGAGGTTGAATTCATACATGAACAAATATAACATCTTGTCTGACAAACAATTTGGATTCAGAGATAAAATGTCCACCCAAGATGCCATCCTAAGCTTAACCAATTACATAAACACTGCCCTGAATGAAAGCAAACCGTGTTTGTGCATTTTTATAGATCTATCAAAAGCTTTTGATACCATCAGTCACCAGCTCCTAATACAATCTTTGGAGGATATTGGCCTTCGCAACAATTGTCTCGAGCTTTTCAGAAGCTACCTTACCGATAGACACCAGGTTGTAAGGGTGAACGATATAATCAGTGAATCCAAGGTAATAGAGTACGGGGTCCCACAGGGATTTTTTTCCCATATAAATGGACTATTTTCACAAAAGGGCAGTGGCGAAATCATCGGGTTTGCTGATGACACCGCTATCTTATACAAAGCAGAAAACTGGGATGATCTGAAAATAAAAGCGCAAGCGGATTTCACTGTAATTAAAAATTGGCTAGATCACAGATTACTAACACTTAATCTTGATAAAACAAGTTACTTACCCTTCAGTTGTAACAAGTCCAACACTCCTTCATTTGACTGCTTGACATTCAATATACATGGTGAACACGTTGTCATAAAACCTGAAACCAAAATTAAATATTTAGGAGTATAAAATTGATGTTCATTTGAGATGGAACCATCACATTACTTACGTAACAAAAAAATTACAGACCTTACTATATAAGTTAAAAAAACCCTTAAAACCCTATACTTTGCCTTAGTTGAGAGTCACCTGCGATACGGGTTATTAGGATGGGGTGGCACAACTGATACTCACCTGAACTCTCTGGAAGTAAAAACCAAACATATAGCACAGATTCCATCACATAATTATAACACACGACAACGACATCACTTCCTTGTTCCACAAATGACAAAATCACTTTGCCAACGAGCATATCCCTACATTGCTCCCAAAATATATAATTCATTACCTGAGAATTTGAAAAATATTAGTTCTGTAGCAAATTTCAAACAACAACTCAAATCTCACATATTCAGCAAACCTAGAAAGATTATACATATCACCATCGTTTCTTAAATATATTCAAAGTATACGCAAACTAAGACTTATTCACTGATTTCAACGTTGTCGATATAAATAATTAGAGCGTATAAGTCATTCCAAATTTGTTTTCCTAAATCCACGTGTTGTAATTTTATTACTCCAACGATACTCTCTAGTAATGTACTTGTACTCTTATAATTTTATGTACTTCTATATTCTTATGTACTTTTAGTTTTTTAGGATTTTTTAATTTTATGTAATTTTATTATCTTATGTACTTCTACTATTTTAACGATTTCTGCATATTATGTACTACGTATAATTTATTTGATATTTATTGTTTTCATCTCAAAACAAGTGTTAAATCACTTACTGAGTACTCACATTTATTCACAGTTAACTCTCATTTTATCTCTTGTAATCCACATTTTTAATTTACCTTTGAATAAATGTATTTGAAATTGAATTCAATTGGAACAGGTTCGTCCCAACCTATAGTTAATTTCCATAGTTTTTGAATAATCATTTTCGACATTATTATGACAGGTCCGATTAAACCTAAAGGGTCGAATATCTGTGACACGATTGATAATATATTTCTTTTTGTAATGAAATTTTAGGTTCGGTTTTGTATTGAATATAATCCATTGTCGAATTCCAAAAAATACCCAACGTTTTAGCATTTTGCTCACCTATTATATATTGTGAATTATGAGCACATTTGGAAATTTCTTTCAGAATATCTGGATTATTTGCCAACCATTTTCTAAGAGGTAGACCCGCCTCTAAAAAATTTCATTTACCGTAAAGATTAGATGTTTTGCCGCTTCAACGTTTTCTGCTCCGCTGAGCCAATCATCCATATAAAAATCGCATTCTATGGAACGACTTGCCTTCGAATATTTTTCATAATTTTCGATTGCTAATTGTTTGAGACATCTAGTCGCAAGGAATGACGCACAGGTGGTCCCGTAAGTAACCGTATTCAATTTATAGTGCATGAGCTGTTGAGTCGGTTCTGAACGCCAGACTATTTGTTGCATATCGCGATCGTTCTCATCTACGAAAATTTGTCTATACATATTTTCGATATCCGCGGTGAAAGCAATGTTGTGCAATTCGAAAATTGATACAATGTCTTCCTGTATACTTGGACCGGTTAATAATATATCATTTAATGATAAATTTGACTCTGATTTTGCGGAAGGGTCAAATACAACGCGTAACTTGGTAGTTAGTGATGTATTCTTTCTCACGCTGTAATGTGGTAAATAAAATAACAAGTTTTCGTTATTTGTGTTCATATTGACTTGAGTCATATGTCCGAGTTGCAAATATTCATTCATGAAGTTACGTGTATTGAACTTTGAGTTCTGAGTCCCGTGAAATTTTTTATTCCAAAGCGTAAAATCTTTGAATACTTCGCTCAGTATTGTCTTGTAATAATGTTCTATTTTCTCGTGTCGGTAATCTAACAATAAATCTTCCATGTCGTCTCGTTAAAATTTGATACAAAATGTCGTTTACATTCTAACTCTTCTTTAGAATATTCCACATATTTTTTATCTAATCTAATTTTTTATGCAAAATGTCTGATCGCGTTAAGTTACAAGAAACTCTTTGTTGTTGATTCGATATGTTTTTTACGCTTCCGGACACTAACCAACCTAATTTAGAATTTTGAAGCGTTGGCTTGCCCATTCCTAAGCATATCTGTCCTGTTGATAAAAGATCAAAAAATACTTCGGCACCTAATAGCATGTCAACTACCGCCGGCTTGTGAAACTCAGGATCTGCCAAATCAATACCACTAGGTATATCTAGAGCTGAAGCGTCGAAACGAATTTGTGGTAGATCATCAGTTATTTTGTCTATTACTAGAAATTGTATATATTAGTCTGGAAGTATTTGATTTGATTTTTGCCTTTGCCATATAGGATACGTTGGATGATGCAGAATTTATTCCAGTGAAAGGAAATTCAACCTTAACATATGAAAGATTGAGTTGCTCACATAATTTGAGTGTAATAAAATACGATTGACTGCCATTGTCAAAGATGGCTCTACACTTGTGAGGTCTCATTTTATTGTCATAAACGTTAATTATTGCGGTTGATAAAACGATGAAATTATTATTTCTTGAATGAGTTTTTGAATGTAATGTCACAGTAATCATTAGATATTCCCATACGATGGCTGGTAAACAACATGTGTCTAAGTGCTCCTCAAAAACTAACGAATTTGTGTTTCTGTGTTGCAATAAAAAACCAAAAAATGGTTACTATATATGTGTTAGATGCCATGGAGTATTCCACATAAGTTGTTATGATAAAATTGCTCCGAAAGCATACAAAAATAATAACAGACTTGTTTGTAAGGAGTGTGAAATTTCAGTAGACAGTGATGATAGCAAAGATGAGTTCTATACAAAACTCATTGAAGAGCTAAGATCGGAAGGCATACATAAAGTAGAAACAATTGAAAAATTGAAAAAAATACGAATTATTCTATGAGGACGCTATAACAATGGAAAACGATCTCGTGAGTAAAATTCAAAATCATATAAAAACTATAGATGCACTGCAAGATGAGCTGATGAATTTGAAGCGAGAATGTAGGAACATAAAAAGTACAGTTTTTATCAGCACCCAAACGCAGACCGAGATAAACCATATAGAACAAAAAAAAGTGGACACACTAGTAAAAAATGATTCTATTTCAACTCAGTCGGACAAACGTGATAATACAGTGATGCCAAATGATACAAATTTCCTTGATGATGGACATAATGATAAAATGGAAACGAAAACTGATAAACAAAAAAAGAGAGGAAAACCAGTAAAACGGCCAACCAACAGGAAGAAAGAATACAAAGAAGAAATGAAGATGATTTTAAGAAACAATATAAAAGAAAGAAAGAAGCTAGAAAATGACAAGGCGCTGAAAATCGATTAATATGAGGCCACATCCACTGGCAATTTGACTGCAAACCTCGATGAAAATTCGTTCAATATTTCAAATGACTCCAACCGTGTGAACCCATCAATAGAAAAAGTAAACCAGACATCGCTTATGGAGGAAATAGAAAATGCAACTATTCTCGAGGATGCTGTGAACGAGGCCATACACTTACCCGATATAAGCATAACAAATGAATCAGAGGTAAGGATAACAAATGAATCAGAGGTACCAATACCATCCCTTCCACTGAGAAAAATCCACATATTTGGAGACCAATATGCCTCGGGTTTTTCTAAGGTACTCACCAAAATTGACACTGGCCATAGATGCTGTGTATATGAAAAAATTGAAAACGTAGAGATCACTGATCTTACAAAAAATATATTTACCGAAACTATTGATATTGGTAGGGAAGACTTGATAGTGATAATGTTTAATACTAGAAATGTAAGCAATAGGAACTCTCTATACAAATTTTTGAAAAATACATTAGGTCTTAGCAAGTTCACCAACTTGATAATAACAACAGAGTGTCATTCTCTGAATGACAAAAATATCAATAGAATAATTTACAATCGAATCAAACAGTTCAAACAAAATAATAAAAATTGTTCTTTGACACTCTTATCTGGACAAGAACAAAAAGGCAGTAAATTTGAAGTAATTGAAAAATTTAAATTACCTCAAATGAATCACTGCAGTTTTTTCGAGGTGAATTCTCACTCAAGGAACATCTCAATCAAATCCACGACCAAATAATCCTCTAGGTTACAAACTAATCCTCAACAAAATACTTCACTGATTCTATTAAATATTCAATCTGTTCGAAATAAAATTGATGAACTCTCAATATTTTTGGAATCTGAAAATTTTCCAACATTTCTACTCTTGACTGAACATTGGTTACTAAATGATGAACCATGTTTCATTCCTGATTATCTCATTGTCTCGAAATTCTGTCGGAAAAAAATGTTACATGGTGGAACAATTATTCTCATTCATAAAAATATGTCAGACGAATATTTCTTAGTTGATATACACAAATATGACAACATGCTGGTTGAGGGTGAATTTGAGTTCTCAATAGCTTACAATAAAAAGAATAATTTGTATATAATATGTATGTATAGAGCGCCTTCAGGTGTAACAAGTGATACACACATATTCCTTGAAAGGCTGGAACTAATATCCTACAAAATTTATTCATCAGCTTCGATCTGAAAAACCATATTGGAGAACCAACTAGAATCACAGACAAGTCTGCTACGGTAATTGATTATGTTTGCTCAAATTTTATTGACAAATCTGATACGAGAGTTATTTCTGCAGGCTTATCTGATCATGAAGCAATTCAACTTAACTTTTCACTCAATAGAGAGAAAAGACATGTTAAATTCAGAGAAGATAGAATCTTCAGCAAACAAAACTATAAAAAATTCAAACTATCATGCGAACAGACAAATTGGAACATTATAATAAATGCTTCTGATCCTGTTACTCTCTTTCAAGAAATTGTAAGTAATAAATTTGATGAATGCTTTCCACTTAAAAAATTGAAAATAAAAAACAAAATGCCTTGGATAACAACAGGATTAAAAGTTTCTGCAAAAAACTTTAGATCCCTGCGTACACTTAAAAAATTTACATCAAATACAAGCTTTTTGCAATATTTTAATAAATATAGGAGTATTTATAGGAATGTAATCAGAAGAAGAACAATCAAAAAACAAACCTAAAAAGAAATGGGCAATTATTAACGAATTACGGGGAAAAGGAAGTATATCGACAACAGCGGAGATTAGTAACATGAACCCTAATACATTGAATGACTACTACTGCTCTATTGCAAAAAATTTGACAGCCAATCTAACACCTCAACTGGATCCTTTGAGCTATCTCGACAATACTTCCTGCCAAACCTATTTTAGATTAATGCCTACAAATGTTCACGAGATAAAACAAACACTAAGGGAAATAAAAAACGATAAATCCTTCGGATTGGATGGATTAACTAGTAGACTATTACAAAACCTACCATTCGAAGCGCTATCCGCACTAGCAGATGTAATAAATAAATCTTTTGAAACTGGAGTATTTCCCTCAGGCTTAAAGACGGCACTTGTTATACCTCATTATAAAGATGGTAACACTACCCTCCCACCAAACTTCAGACCAATCTCGTTCCTATCCACAATTTCTAAAATCATAGAAAAATTTGTTAAGAAAAGATTGTCATTTTTATCAAATGGAAAAATATTAAACGAATGTCAATTTGGGTTTCAGAATTCTAAAAATACTAATGACACAATTTTCTCTTTTCTGGAAAAGGTATACATGAGCTTGAATGAAGGTGAAGCAATTGCAGCAGTGTTTTGCGATTTTTCGAAAGCTTTCGATTGTTTGATTTGTTGAAAATATAAACAGGATGTTCATAAAATCATGAAATACTGCTTCAGAAAATGCATCACTATGGAATAAGAGGAACATGTCTCGATTGGTTTAGGTCATACCTCGAGAATAGATCGCAAATAGTGAAAACTAACGATGTATGTTCTGATCTTTCGACACTATATTGCGGAGTACCCCAGGGATCTGTTTTGGACCCCATCTTGTTTTTACTGTACATAAACGATCTCGCTACAATAAATATTGAAGGATCCTTCACAATTTTCGCTGATGATACCACATTGTTATGGCATGGGAAAAACATTAATATCTTGAAACAAGTGGTCTCTTCAGATTTAAAGAAAGTTAAGCAATGGTGTGATTCAAACTTGCTCTGCTTCAATCTGGATAAAACCAAAATTGTTAACTTCAAATTCAGCTATGATAACTTACTACTTGATGGTATTAATATTGAAGAGACACTTTGTACTAGGTTTCTTGGCCTGCACATTGATAACAAAAGCTGAAATTCAATGAACATGTCACATCTTTGCGTAAGAAGTTAGCTTCCGGATCTTTTGCTGTTAGAATTGTTGCCAATGAACTTGACATATCTACAGCCAGATCCACATACTTTGCCCTTGTAGAGTCCCATCTAAGATATGGCATTGCGTTTTGGGGATTTTGTAATCAAACACTCCTAAATCAGGTATTTGTACTGCAGAAGAGATCTTTTAGGTACTTGTGTAGGGCTAACTACAGGGATAGTTGTAGACAACTTTTTGTTCAACAAAGAATTTTAACAGTAATAAGCATCTTTATTCTGGAAGTGGTATGCCTGATTCACAAAAAATATGTTACTGATTCTTCTGAAAATAGACCTTACAATACCAGACAGAGCTGCAATATCCACCTGCCAATACCTAAACTGAATTTAAGAAAATACTCTAATATGTATGAAGGGTAAATAATATTCAATCACTTGCCACAGTTAACTAAATATTTTAGATCATTAACTCTTCAGAAGATCAGTTAAAAATATGCTTCTTGAAAAGGCTTTTTATAGCCTGCAGGAATATCACGTGAACATGTCTCAAATACCGTAAAGTGATGCTAAAATAATTATTATGTAAACACTTTTGTTTTGTTTTTCTCTCTCTCTCTCTCTTTTGTGTTTTATCTGCTTTTAAACTACTTTCAACATGTACGACGGTGCATATATATATGTATATGTGAATACATATAATATATGCTTGACGAAATTTTGTATATATTGTGATGCAATTGCTTTTATAGTATGCAAGGTTATTATTATTATTTATTTATTAATTATTTTTTGTTTTGTCTATATTTTCATATCTATCTGTTTTATATTCAATCGATTTCAATACTTATATGCTCTACCAATCCTTTTATTAATAACTATATTTTTTATCTTACTTGTCAATGAGAAATTCTTGGACAATAAAGTATATATCTATCTATGTGTTTGAACTATATGTCCCGATTTCTGAACAACCCTGTACATCCTTCTCGATACAATTCCTATTCGCGTTTGTACTAATAGTTATCCTTGAATTGGCAGTGTCTTCTACTGTATTTATTTCGTTTAAAGCTGTATTGCTGTCTGGATTTTGTACAGTTTCAATATGTAATAAAGTATTATGTTTTTTGTTACAGATTTTACACGAACCAGCCAAGCAATCATAAGAGAGATTACCTTTTCTCAAGCAGTTAGTGCAAATTTCCAACTTCTTTATTTTATTTAAACGCGATGTGGTTGGTAATTTTTCGAATTTATCACATTGATGAATGAAATGGATACCCTTGCAAAATGAGCACTTATTTGAGTTTTTTACAGTAGAAACTAATACTTGTGAATGTGATTTGTCGGGTGACTTCTTGTTCGCAATGACTTGTTGGTTTTGTATTTGACCTGCTTTGTTATCAATAGATTGCATCGATCACTCATAAAATTGCGCCCATTTGTCATAAGATCAAGCAAATTCCGGAAGAGGAAGTTGTGGCAACTTAATGTTAAATTGTGGATAGCTACCTATCGAACTAAGCTGTCCGTTTGAAATGTTTGGATCGGTAGCGTTGTTTGTAGCCAGAGGACTATCATTTTTGAACAACGTATCTGCTCTCACAAGAAGAGCATAGTGTTTGTCTTCGAATTGTTTTCGGATTTCGTCATGCTCTTCTGTGTTTTGACTATCAAGTTCCTCAATTTTATACTGTACCCTTTGAATTCCGAAAACCATTCGTTTATTTTCCGATTTTCAATGGAATTTCGGTGACTTTGCTGTCAGATTTGTCCTTTATTTGATCAAAAAACTAGCAAATCGAGTCTGTTGACCCTTTAAAAAGCTTTTTATATTTTTAGTCTCTCTGCCGCCATTTAGATGGTTAGCTATGAGATGTGCTTGAGTTTATAAGATTAATAATATGCTTGAATGTTACGAAATAGCAATGAAGAGTAATATCTATATTTGGTATTATCAATAATCAAATTTTAAATATATTTTAAATTGTTTGTGTGTTCTGACTAGTCTGATAAAATTTTATAAATGTATGTACTATAGTTGTAGAATTTTCAATGATGAATAAATTTCTTTCTTTCTATATAGGATATGGGATATTAGAATATGGAAAGAAAAAAGGGAATGGAATCACTGCTCACTGTAACCTTTCGCTTGTCCTGTTGTTGACGATCGACTTGATGCCGGAGATTGCAGATTGTCGCCTGTGATCCGGTTCGAATTGACCAATGTTGAATCTTCTGCAGGGTGAAATTTGAGTTATCACTTTACCGACAGAATTGTGTGCTGTTGCTGTGGACTATAGTTTGTTGTAATATTGAATTTTATGCACAAGAAAACGTTTTTTTTATTTTCCTTCTACAATGACATTGATTAGAAATATATTAAGTCTCTATTAATAACAAGAATGCTTGGTTACATGCATTCGTATCACTTCTGTCTATCCATGTTGGCTCTTGACAGTAGCGGTCGCACAGTGGCGGAACTTCTGTAATGCATGGAACAGATACGAACACGGAGAACGTTATTAGTTTTTATAAGTAGCTCATTCATATCTGGGCTAGATACTATTATAGATGTATCGTCTGCGAACATATGGTATCATCATGTATTGTTTGAATAAAATCGGTTGTCGCCGTTTCAGTGGAATGCCCTTTTCTGAACCCATGTTGTTTTTTATTTATTATGTCAAACTTAGCTAGGAAGCTACTTATTCTTTTTGATATACCTTTTTCCAGAACTTTGGATAAAATGCTCAAGAGCGCAATGGGTCTGTAATTTATGAGCGATAGTCTGTTTCCTTTTTTGTGGATTGGTGATACTAGTGATATTTTTAGTCGACTTGGGAATTGCCCTAGTTCAACTGCTTTATTCAAAATGAATGTTAAGTATGGTGCTATGTCTGAAGCACATTTTTTCAGGAGATGAACTGGAACTTCGTCATTTTCGGTAGCTTTCTTGTTTTTCAATTCTAGTATTATTTCTTCTATCTCCGCAGCAGTGAAAGGTTCGAAGAAGAATGAATTATTAAGTTCGGAACGGGACGTTGTGCAACTCATAGACAAATTTTCGCTGAAATGGTTCTCGAGTTGTTCATCTATAATTGATACAAAAAAGTGTCCAAATATATTAGCTATATCTCTTTCATTAGAAATTTTTCCCCGTCGTGGTTAAGTTCAATATTTTCCGGTAATTTTGTCTTGTTTAGGCGTGAATTTACTATATTCCAAATAGCTTTAGTTTTATTGTTAGAGTTTTCTATAACATTTTTATAATAACCTTGTTTCGCCTCCTTTACGTGTTGATTGTATGATTATTTGGAGTGTTTATATTCATTTTGTAGATCGATATTATTGGGATATTTTTTCCGTAAGATATTCAAATTTTGTAAATACTCTGATTCGAATTTGAGTTGGTAGGTATACCAAGGGGCGGGATAATTTCAACTTTATAGAGGTTTTTGGAAAAAAAGCTTCGAATGCAAATGAAAAATGTTCCCAAAATAGTTCGAAAGATTCGTTTATAATTGGGGTCTCCAAGCATCTTATTTCAAGTTTGGTTAGGTAATGTTTGAATTGTCTGATATTCAGGTCAGTAAATTTTCCGACAATTTTTTTTTCGTATTTTCAATAACTGGATGGGCGAGTTTGATAATTTGGGCTGAATGATCTGAAATACTGGGATCAACTATTTGAAATTGTATGTCATTTTTTGAATTCGTAATTATATAATCGATTGTTGAAGCACTTATTTTTGTGATACGGGTAGGCTGTGTTATAAGTGATTCAAGGTTATGTGACTCTAGATCACACAATATGTTTTTGTATGTGCTTGGTTGTAGATAATTTATGTTGAGATCTCCGCAAATAACTATTTGTTTATAAGTATTGCTCAGCATATCAAGAATCCTGCAGAAATTTATAAAAAATGAATCTATATTTCCGTTTGTGGATCGGTAAATGACCATAAAGCAGACTTCATTGTTTACCGAGAGTGCGCTGCATTCAATATCTAATTCGAGGGAAAAACTTTTGACTTGTTTTATTTCTTTGCACAATTTTAGATGTTCTGGCCTAGTGAGTATAACAACACCTCCAGGACATTTAATACTTCTGCAGAAGCTTGTGGCTACTTGGTAGCCACAGACTTTTGTTATTAATATTTTCATTTGTTTGCCAATGTTCAAAAATTAGAAGGAAATCTGGCTTGTGCTCTCCTAAAAATGCATCTATGATATTTAACTTATTATTTATGCATTGTACGCTGAGATGAATAATTTTTAAAAAGATTGTAATCTGGAAAAATTTGTTTGGATTCTCCTGTTTGGTTCTGCTGCGAGGCTTCTTGTTGGAAATTTGTATTTTTCTGGAATTTGTATCTGTTCACCATTGTACCATCGGGCTATATTTCGGGGTTGTATACTTCTCGAACATAGACAATCGGGAATGTTACAAGCATGGAGCACGTTTTTTCATTTTTATTGAGGGGTTCGCAATTGAAGGGTATATGCGGAACAGTTTCTTTTAGAACTTCTGATAGATTTTTTGGTTTGGTTTCAGGGGACAGTCTGTACACATGAAGGTACCCTAGTTTAGGAACGGATTTCACTGTGTTAACGTTTTTATTCGATCCTACAACAGGTTTTCTGTGGGGTCGCCGTATCGATGAATAATCGTTTATCGGATTATTTTGTGTTTCTTCTAGTGCTTTTTTTGTAGCATGATTTACTTCGTCTAGTCCAAATACATGTCGATTTTTATCTGAGCCGTTTTTTGGGTCTGTTGTTTTTACGGTGATACTTTTTGTGGGGGCTAATTGCCAGTCTGGTTGATCGTCTACTTGTACAGAATATGAGGCAGATGGCACTCCTGTCTTCATTGTAGATTCGGGATGTTTCATTGATTTCGAGGCGATGTTTGCGAGTTTCGTTGGGGCTACTGCTCTTAGATGGCACTTCTGCTTCTCTTGGTACTGCAGTTGGGTGCATTGTTCTTTCTTCTTTCAAGCGATTGATAATGCATTCTAGGTCATCGATTCGCTTACCAAGCAAATTTTTTCCTCTAGAAATAGTTTTTTACGGTTCACTCCTTCCAGGTCATAGTACCTCCCTAACGCATTTTTGTTTATCACATGCAACATAATCGCAATCTGTATTTCTGGTACAATAACTATTTGGTTCACTGTTATTTGGCGATGTATTTACATGGTTTTTGAAGAACTTGCAGAGTATTTCATTAGTCACACTTTCTGGTAATTATTATGTCAATTAATTCTGCTTTTCGTAGTTTATCAAGCTCGCGACTGATAAGAGTGATCTACTCCGGCCGCCATCATTAATACTTAAGGTATTTTCCCTTTTCCAAGAAGCTTGTTAACCTGTCCTTGACAATCTCTTCAACTATTTTTGATATTATTGGGGTAATTGTTATAAATCTATAATTATCGCAGTCATTTATAGCACCTTTCTTTAGAATTGGGGTTGCTCTACATAGTTTGAGGTGGGCTGGAAACTATCCCTTCTCCATGCAGGTATTAACTAAGTGTGTACGTGGTCTGCTTAAGATTTCCGGAATAAATTTGATTATTTTTGAACTATGTTGTACGCATCCATACTTGAGCTATTCTTCAGAGCTTTTATCACACTTGTTATTTCCTTTTCATTTGTTGGGCTCAGGAATACTGACTCTTTAGCGCTGATTTTGACAAGTATTTGTTTGATAATATTGTCAATCATTGTGGAACTGAATTCATTGAAATCACTTGCAGTAAGGTAGGTCTTGTGGTTGATACTGATAGTAAAACAATGACAATATTTGCAGTTTTGTGTGAAGTGTGAAATAAAAGCACAATTTTCATTGAATGTTTATAATTTGTTCATATATAGTAAACATGATTACATATATGAGAGACAAAAGAAAATGTGTTATGGTTCATCTAATTGATTATTAATATTGTAGTCATATCTGATTTTTTTTCTTCATATTCAAGAAGGTGGGGGCGGCGGTGGGGAAGTCAATAAACTATTAACATCGATTCCCGGAGGTGGGGGAGGGGGACAACTATTTGGTGGCCAAGCAAAAGGTGGAGGAGCCCAAGGTGGCATAGCCGTTGGAGGCGGTAAAGCTGTCACTGTGCCTGTAGCTCCTGGTGGCGGAGGCTGACTCGTCCAAGATGCCATTACCTGTGGTGGGCTACATGCACCTGGAGGTGGAGGAGGTGGCAAAATGCCTGGGGGTGCTGGTGGCCATGACATTGTTGGAGGACCTGTCCAAGGAGGGGGAGCCATGCCATTCATCAAAGACATTGGAGCTCCAGCCATTGGCGGGGCCATCAGAGGTCTCGGGGCCATTTGAGAATCGAAGATATTGAAACCTGTTGAACAAAAATAAAAAGAAGAAAAAATATAAAAAAAAACAAAAACATGCATATATGGCAATAAGGACTAAAACGTTGAAAATAATAAGAATAAAGTCATTATCAATAGGTTGAATTCCTGAATCATTAAAGTTAGTTGAGAACGTGAGAATTCATACTATAACCGATACCCTTTTTTACAATACCTGTTGTTTTGCGTTGATAATTATTGTTGGTTTGTAGAGCAGTTACAACTCCAGGAGGCGGTCCTTCACCCAACTCTGCCATCAGCGACATATATTCCTCATCAATTTTCGCCTTGTCACCAGGTATCGGTGGACCGCCTTGACCAGGACGTTTGGATCGACAATCACGAGCTATGTGCCCGGCTGCACCACAACTCGAACAGACTATACTGTTAGTAACATTAGGTTTGTCAGGACACTGAAAAAAAAAAACTCGTGTTAGAAATATTCAAGATCGCCAGATTTTGTTTTGTGAGAGTTGAAGTACTCTGTCAAGATTTGACAATAATAAGTAATTTTCAAGTGGAAATAATACATTATATTATCTCCACTTGAAAAAGCTATTGTATAGCCGTGTCGTGGTTTTGTAAACCCAGCATAAACGACTAGGTCATAAAAATAGATGATTGTAATGAAATTATGAATTGTGTGAGTTGCGTAAAAGGTAAACTGACAAAGAAACCATTTTCGAAGAATTGTGAAACACGGTCAAATCAATGTCTAGATTTGATACATTCTGACGTTTGTGGTCCGATGAAAACAGAAACCCCAGGAAAGAAATGATATATTTTTTTGACAATCATTACACAACATTATAACTCCTGCATTCCATAGACGAAGTTTTTTAAAAATTTGAAGTATTCGTCGCTCTTGTTGAGAATAACTTTGGAGTGTTACCAAGAATGTTCAGATTTGATAATGGAGCCATTCAGGATTTTCAAAAAAAGAAAGGTATTTCTTTTCGAATTACGGTTTCATATTCGCCTGAACAAAATGGCACGGCAGAACGTAAAAACTGAACCTTATGTGAAGCAGCAAGGTGTATCTTGTTTGATGCTGAATTGCCGAATTAATATTGGGGTGAAGCAGTTGCCATACCGAATTATCTTCAAAACCTTCTTCCAACAAAAGCTATTGAATGTTCCCCATGCGAACTGTGGAATTCAGAAAAACCACGATTAGATCATTTCAGAGTTTTTGGCAGTGTTGCCTATGTACCTAAAGAAACAAGAACAAAATGGGATACTCGAGCACAGGCAGGTTTTTTGGTAGAATATAATGAAACTTCGAATGGTTATAGAGTTCTGAATCCAGAACCCAATAAAATAACAATAAGTAGAACTGTCAATTTTTCGAAGATAAAATCTGAATCTACCAAAATCTTGGATGAAAACGATGAAACTGAAGTTTTTGTAAACAAAGGGGAAACAATTACCGAAGTGAAAGAAATCATTTCTGAGAATCATGCTAATATTGAAAGTGAAACGACACATTTGAATGGTGAAGATTTGCACTATTTGAGATCATCAAGAAATAATAAAGGGAAACTGTCTTACTTTGCGCCAGATGTAACAATTGAGAATCCTGAGACTTGCAAAGAGGTAATGATGCTACCAGAAAATGAAATGTGAAATAGATAAATGTTATTGAAGATGAAATGGAATCATTCAGGAAGAAAGGTATATGAACGCTGACCCAGTTACCTCCGGACAAAAGAGTAATTAAATCTAAATGGATTTTTTAAACAAAAACAATTTGAATGGTAAAATAATGAAATATAAGGCTCGTTTAGTCGCCCAGGGATACACCCAAAATACAGAGAGTACTGTGATAGTACTTTCGCTCTGGTGATGAGACAAACGACTTTACGAATACTGTTGTCAATAGCAGCTGTTCGCCCCTCAGGGAGCTACCTGGAATATGGCGACCTTCCGGGGAAGATAGCCTTAGCGGGGCAAGGGCGCACTGCGTTGCTGGACCCTACTTGTGGGATTTAAAATGAACCACTTTAAAATTAACCACAACTATGACTGGGAAAATGCAGAAGATCCTTTTGTAAGGAAACCCTCGCTGGCTTATACTCCACCTAAGGAAGGAGAAGAGAACGCAGGAGGCAAAAAACCTACAACGGCTCATACACCAACGCAAAAAGGTTCCGCCAGCGATTTAGAAGATCAATTTATGACCCCTTGGGGTTTGGGCGAAGTTACCCCAGACATCGACGCCGACGTAACGCCAAACATACTCCAGGGCATCAACCCTGACGGAGATAAAACACCAGATGGCTTCCAAGACGAAGAACTAACCACAAGCCCAATTTTTAAGCTAGGGAAAGTAGCAGGGGCCCCCGACAACGAAGATATCATCTGGATCGAGGTTGAAGAAAAAGAAAGCTACAGGGAACACCAAAAAAAAACGACAGTCATTAATAAAAGGAAATTTGAGCACCTACAAAAAACCATTGACAAGCTGACGAAAAAAACCAAGCAGTTAATGAAGCTAATCAAGGTAAATGTGGAGATAAAGAAGATTTCGAAAAAAATAAACACGGAAACCCATTGCTTGAAGAAAAGAGTCTACACCCTGAAAGACCTGGACGAAACCATAATGGAAGCCAAAGAAAAGGCAGTCGCTGAAGCCACTCAATCAGAGCGGAAGACAAAGGGAACGCAAGAGAGCTAAGAGAAAAAATCGATGTGGGGGGGCAATTACCTGGACATGAAAAGGATAATGAGAAATGATTGGCCAGAACAGATATTCAAAAAGGTTCAAGTTGCAACAGGGAACCCACTAGACCTAGGTAATGAAGAGGATTGGGCCATATTCGACATGACTTATACACTTATAAAAAAGAAACGCCCAGAAGTGGTGGAGCTACTCAAAGAGACGACACCATGGAGCCTAGAGTACACAGTAGACATTAAGAGGAGCTCAAAAACAGGCTCAACAGAGAAGGAAAAATATGTTTACGAGGTACCATACAATAAAAATACAAATTCTGAAGAAACCTACCTAAGGATAGACCAACTCTTGAAGGCGGCTAAGAAACAAGATAGGAAATAAGTTATTGTAATGGCACCTGAAGAAAATACCCGGTCACTTATAAGAAAGACATTGGAATTTCAACTCCGTCAGGAGGAAACAAAATGGACGATCCTCCTTCCCAGAGAGACGGGAAGAGAGACTGAGAAGGGAAAGCTAACTGAAGGACACGGGATCAACCTTCGCGGAACTACTGAAAAAGGTAAAGGACAAAACGTACAAATCGAAGAGAAAAACGTTGGGATCAGATCAATACAAAAAAACAAACGCTGGGATCTCCTAATCCAAGTTAAGAAAGGGGGTGCAAACATACTGAAGGACGAAATCATAAACAAAGCTGGCATAAATACCCGAACGAAGAAGCCCAAAAACGTCTACAAAGTGAGACATCAGAAACATAGATGAAGTAACAACAAAGGAAGAAGTCGTAACGGCAGTGAAGCAGATAGGATAGAATCAGAATAGGCCTAACAAGATGTAGAATAGAGGAGAGAGTGGAAGTGGAACGCTGCTACAGATGCTGGAAATTAGGGCACTGCTCCCACCAGTGCACTGGAGAGGAAAGAAAAAACAATCAATCAATCAATCAGAAGTGGAATAAACAGCGAAACCTGCAACAGAACTCCTAAAAATATGCCAATGTAACTTGAACCGCTCAAGGGCAGAACACAACTTGGCCCTAGCAGCTTACCTGTTTGCCTAGGAAACGTAGTTTTTCCTTGGTGACTGATTTACTTTTCAAAACACTTGGTTACTGATTTTTTGCACCTTTTGCCCCCTAAAAAGGCTCGCTTTTTAACCACTTAAAAACGTCTGAGCAGGGAGAACAAATTGGTGTTAACTGCTTGAACACTGCATGAAAACTATAATTACATAGAAACTATTGTATTCTCTTAATATCAAAATGTATTCATTTATTAATCTATATACGGGTGAACCCCAATTTTGTTTACCATAATTTTATAACAAGAATATCTTATCAATTATACTACTTATACTATTATAATATTATAATTTAATTTAAATATAATTTTTGATCTAGATATATGCAATATATAGGACAATGGTGACAATAAACATAATTAACAATATGAACTAATGAACTACATTCAAATAAGCAATGCGCGAGAGACTTGATTCTTGAAAATATTTGGAGTATCACAGAAGATTGAGATTTATTTTAACAATGCCTCATAATGTTCGCTTACCAGCCAAGATTTATGATCGGTTGCCCCACAATTATTGCACCTCATTCCATCATTCTCCCTCAAAGTTCCATTCAGTTGTGCCAACTCTCTTAATTGCATGCGCCTCAGATCATTTTGATTTTCAGGTACTTCAACTCCTTGTCTTATAACTTCTTTTATCTAAAAACATATCAATATGAGAATTAAACAATGATGAAAATGGTTTTACTTTGTACCCTTTCTACAGCTTTCTTCACACATTCTGGGTTGGTTGCAGTGATGTAGGCATGTAACGGCTCATCTTCACCAGGTAATGGCTGACCATCTTTTCGGCCAACTTTTCCTTCTTTTACAGACCCTTTTCCTCGGATTATAATTTTTGCTCCGGTCTCCTTTTCCATGGCTAAAGTAAAATTATTATTAGTACCTATATAAGTATTATTATACATATAATTTCAATTATTTGGGTAGTGAAGCTTTATCTACGTACTCTTCAATGTATTTCCTCTAGGACCTATGAGAAGACCAACAAAGTTGATTTCTGGATGTTCTTCCTGAGGAATCATCACCTTGTCACTAACTCGGATCACAGGAGGCCTGAAGGAAAAATTGCATTAATATAATCATAATATTCAGCTGATTTTGAATGTAAAATACAAATTTTGAAAATAAAAATTGCTTATTATAGAGGCAAGAATATTTGATGCCTAAAAACAAATAGCACATCTTGGTCAATTTTTATCCTTTTGAGAGAGAAAAAAAACAAAATTCATGAGTATCTGTATGATTTTTTGTGGAAAATTGTGGGGGTTCTTTAGTTTTTATGACTCCAAACCAGAAACTCGATATAATTTTTATGAATTATAATTTTTATTTATTTATTTATGAACAAGCCAATGATTATTTATAAAAATAATAAGACACATATGTATATACAACTATCACAGTTACAGGGGGGAATATTGATGTACTGCTTAGTAAGGTAAAATGCATAATCGACAGTTTTAGCTCCTGGTGTCAGCGAAACAGACTAATTCTAAACTCCACTAAAACAGTAACTGTTAATTTCTATAATAGAAAAAAAAATGTTCCAGATGACGAAATCAGTACTAGCAGTGAGGTAAAATTGTTAGGAACTTATTTGGATGAAAGCCTATCATGGGATCTGCAAATAAAAGATGTCCGCAACAAACTAAACAAGGCTTTCTTTGCTTTAAGGCATATGAAATCATGCATGAACACAGCAGGTCTACTTGAAATCTACTTTGCAATGGCATATTCACATATGTCGCTCAATATCATAGCATGGGGTTGCAGTAGTGAAATAAACAGAGTATTCGTAACACAAAAGCGCTATGTTAGATTAATTTTTAGCATGGAACACAGAGACAGCTGTAAACCAGTTTTCATTAGGGAAAAATTACTATCGGCTCCCTCCACATATATTCTTAAAAGTATAGGTTTTGCTAGATCAAACATCCAAGAACTAGAAACAAATGCAACGTCCCGCAGTTACAATACCCGTCATGGTGATCTTTTGTGTATTCCAAATCACAAGACAACAAAATATAAAAAGTCCCCTTTATATAATGCAATAATTCTGTATAATAAATTACCTGAAGAGATCAAGCAAATTAACTCTGATAAAAATGTTTCATAGCAGAGTGAAGCAGCTGCTGCTGCAGAAATGCTACTATAGTTGTGATGAATTCCTGGATGATGATGTATTTTTTATTTTTGTAAATTTGTTTCTATTATTTAATGTGTTTTATACTTATCTATGACGCTTTTTCCATATGTTTGAATATATAGTTTATATGCACGACTTTTATTTATATATATATATATATATATGTATACAATTATATTGCTAAGTACGACCTTCATCTACCTATTTTATTCGTTTTTATCCTGCTATCATTATATTCTATATTTATTACTAATTATTGACATGCCATATGTACATATTGAACCGCAGTGGCAAATCAAGTATTATTATTATTATTTATGATTCCTAATATACAAAAAGAGGTCATGAACAATAATTTAAATTAAGACTAAAACTATAAATATTTTTTTCACAGCATTTTTAAATGCTCTACTTGAGGCGTTGAAATGAATCCAGTTGATTTGAAAATTCGATATGCTTTCCATTGCCAGGTATGTGTACCTTCAGTTCCTCTCGCCCAACGAATGGAATATTTTCCAGTGTTGGAGAGTTTTCCACCAAATGTATATTATCATTCTGTTGCACAATTGGTTCGTTAGCAGGAGGTTCAGGGTCACCTTGAGTGCTGTCATTCTACTCAGCGCTTTCCTCGAAGTCCTCCGCAACCTCTGCACCACTCGTTTCAATCAATCAAATCAATCAAAAATATACTTTATTGTCGAAGATTTCACCTTATTCACAAAGCATGCAATAGTAAATATATACGGTCACACGTATAAGAAGTATGAAGGAAAAAGTTAAAACAATGGAGTATTAATACCTAGATGAAATTTCAATGAAATGAAATCTTTATTTGAATCAATCAAATCAAATATACTTTATTGTCTGAAGATTAGGATCTTATTGACAAAGTCTTGTACAAAAAAAATATATGGTATATATATATATATATATATATATATATAAAAACACTTGTCACACAATAATTAATAAATAGTTATGAATAAATAAAATAAATCAAATAAAAATACATTCACATGCGCAAAGTGCAGTTAAAATATAAAGTTTTAGCACCTTATATTTTTATTGAGGTATTCTTGAACATCATAAAATACATCTTCTGAAAGAATATGTTTTACAGATTTCCTGAATGAATGGGTGGATTCAATGATTTTAACACTGGCCGGGAGATGGTTGTATAGTTTAGAGGCATTATAAACAATTGAGTTCTTTATCAAATTTGTGGATGGAATGGGAAGTGGTTATTTTGGCGGGTGGCTCCTAGAACGATATCGTATGATATTTTGTTTTTATGTACCAGACATACCGTTTCGAGGATAAAAAGAGACGGAATTGTAAGAATTTTCTGTTCTTTGAATAATTCTTTACAAGAAACCCTAGGCCCAACTTTACAAAGGTAGCGAATAGCACACTTTTGAAGAATGAAAATTATGTTGAGGCGTTGTCTATTGCAGGTTCCCCAGAAAGGAATGCCATACCTGGCATGTGACTCGAATATGGCGTGGTACACTATTTTAGCAGTTGCCATCCCCAGTTCATTTGAAATCACACGCCAGCCATAGCACCCTGAATATAGCTTTTTACTCAACTTATCAACGTGATCTTCAAAACTGAGATCACAGTCTAGATGAATTCCTAGAAATTTATTGTTTAAGTTCAGAGTGATAATGTCGGTTTCTAAGGGGATGTCTGGTATGTTACAGAGGAATGAAAGTAATTTTGTTTTGTTTATGTTAAATGAAAGTAAATTAGAGTTGCACCATTCTCTCACAACAGAAATATCACAAACCATTTTTCTGTGAAGGTTATCTAAATTTGTATCGTGCCATAGGATAGTTGTGTCATCTGCGAAGTAGGAAGTCCTAATATACAAAATTGATAGTTAAGAAATATACACAGTGCATGATAGTAAACACATAAATTAAGTTTACGAATATCTACACATACATACACACACACATATATATACATAACACTCATACAAACGTACACACTCACACACATATATATTATATATATTCAAACATAGACATACAAAAGTTAAAATTATTGTAACAATAAAATTTAAAATAAGATAAAATAAAATAGAATAAGATAAAAAATAAAATAATATAAAATAACCATCCCAAGAAAACAATAAGATTTACAGATGGGTAAGGATACTGACTAGTTGTTAGTTATTATATATTATATTTACTGGTTTAATGGATGAATTAGCATTCTCAGTTGGTTTTTGAAAATTTGTAAGGACACACTATTTTACTTCAGTGGGTAGTTTATTGAAGTCAACCAATCCTTTGATAAACAAAGATTTAGTACTACTTCCCAATCGTGTTTTAGGAATATAAAAGTTATTTGTGCTTCTGGTGTTATAATTATGTATATCATTGTTATAAGTTTCGAAAGGGTCCAGATAATCGGGTAGTAGATTTTTAGTGAGTTTGAAAATAAAGACCATGGCCATGAAGTAGAGTCTTTTTTAAACACAGTTCCAATCTAGTACTTACAACATATATTTTATTGGTGTGTATGTATCTATTGGATCTCAATATGATTCTCATACCTCTGTTTTGGAGTTTTTGCAATTTCTGCAACTCGTTCTTATTCATTACATAAAGTAATGTTGGACAGTAGTCAAAATGTGGTTGGATTAGTGTTTTATAAACCATTATTCTACTCTGAAGAGATAGAAAGGCGGCAACTCTGACAAAAAAAAATAGTTTCTTAGAAATTTTCTTACAAATATATTCGAAATGGCTCTTCAATGATAAAGTGTCATCAACTATGAATCCCAGGTATTTAAACTCACTCATCCATTCAATATTATCATTTTCAATTTCCAACTGTAGATTGTCATAATTAATGTTTTTTAGTTTGTGTTTATTACACAGAATCATGGCTTTGGTTTTTGTAACATTTAATATCAATTTATTAGTTCCTAGGTATATTTCAAGTTTTTTAACATTGAATTCAATCTAACAGCTATACTTGCAGGGTCAGTTCCGTAACATGCGACAAGAGTGTCATCAGCAAAATGATTGAGAAAGTCACAATTTTTTAGATTTAAAAAGGGCGTTTGAAACAATAGATAGGGGGAGATTATTAAAAAAGATAGAGCGTATTGGAGTAAAAGGTAGAGCTTTGGCGTAGATCAATAATTACTTAATAAATAGGAAACAAAAAGTAACAATGAATAAAATGATGTCTCTTGAAATTACACTTAAAAACATATAAAACTTTTTTGGTAAGAGAAAAATCAGAGTTTATTCTAATAAGTAGTACAAGAAATGTTCATGAAATATACATTAGAATTTTACAACTGAATGGTAGGTACCTCTCAAAACACCCAATGACACAAAGTGGGACGTTACATGGTACACAAGTGTATGATGTTTCCTTCCTCTTATTTTGCTTCGCGCAAACAACACACCTTTTCAGAACTATCTTATTATTCTCCGGTTTCCGAGGAAACATCGCTGGAAAATGTCTCTCAATAAGCCTCAAATTATTCACTATTATTCAATAGCTCGTACATTTCTTCTTCTGATATATATTTTCTCGCAACTGTAGAGAATAATTGCAACTTTCGTTTGAAAAATGCAGGTAACATACACGTAAACATGCATAAACACTTCTGCACTTCAAACTATTCTTGATCAACGCACTTGTAACTCAATTTTTGATTAAAAGTACTTAATCCTATTAGAACAGTATGCTTAGCTGTCATGTTCTGCACACCTTCGCCAAAAGTGGCAAGCAAGAGCCGAACCAATCAGTTTTTAGTGTGGGTGTGGTCAGAATTCACGTGCTCAATACAAAGCAACCCGCGTGTTCGATGGTTTTTGGTCCTTACATGGATCTCTTGTTTAAGTCCGCTTTCGGTCTCACGGACACGAAATATTTTTGCGTGTTCGTTCGTTTTCGGTCCTGAAAAGGTTAAATGATCATTTGTATTAGTTCATATAACTGAATAAAGGAATTATATTAATATAATTGATATCATTTAAATAGACGATGAACAGTAACGGACCCAAAACGCTCCCCTGAGGTACACCTATATCGTTAGTTAATTCATCAGAGACTGATTTGCCTAATTTGCAGAGTTGCTTTCTATTTGAGAGATAGTCTTCAAACCATTTCAACACAGTACCTCCAATTCCATAGTATTAGTTTTCGTATTAGAATTTCCCTGTCAATAGTTTCAAAAGCTCTCCTGAAATATAAAAATACTGAGATAATAAATTTGCCCTCATCAATCAGTTGTTTCCATTTTGAAATAGTGAGTTGTAATGCAGTTTCACAGGAGTAATATGTTCGAAAGCCCGATTGATTACCAGTGAATAACTTATTTGTATTGAAGTATTTAGAGAGCTGATTATATACTACTATTTCAATAACTTTTTCAATTGGGGGTAGTGTATTAATTGGTCTGAATTCTAATGCCTTGGTTGGATTGGGAATTTGTGGAACGGGAATCACAGAACTCACTTTAATTTGTAGGGAAATGTACCCTGTTCCAGTGAGGAGTTTATGAGATTGAGTACCACATAACCAGTTGTATAAAAAGTTTCCTTAAGGAATTTAACACTGAGTACTTCATTGGAACTGCCTTTGTTTTTAAGTGAGATTACGATGGATTTCAAATCGCTTATGGTTATTTTCTCAAACTCACAAAATATATTTCCAATTGCAACAAAGGCCTCAGAAGACCATTCAACAGCGTTACCTATAGAATTTGATATTTCTTTCACACTATCGATAAAAACAGAGTTGAATTTATTGGTGGCTTCCAGTTCAGTTTTAACAAGATCCACTGAATTTTCATTGCTAAAGTTAATATTACTGTACCTTATTGGCTGGTTTTCACCTTTGATCAATTTTATTTTAAGTTTTCCACATTTCTTTCGTATCATTCCTATTTTTATCAATTTTATTTTCTTATATTATAATTTTTTTTTGAGTTTCATCAAATTCACAACTGCATTTCTTTTAGTTTTAAATAATTCCCACTACACTTCCCTTTCATCTCCTCTACTTTTCTTGAAATTCATGTAGGCTCTGTCTCTTTCTTTTGTTTTGAGTTTTACTTCTCCATCAAACCACGGAACTTGGTTATTCTTATGATTTATGGTAATAATAGGTGCATTTTCATGCAATATTTTCAAGATCTGAATATATTTCATTAATATTATTAGAATTTGTCAACCAGTCAGTCGTTATAAGCTTCAAGTGATATCATGAAATACCTATTATTTAGTTTTCTCATATCAAAATTATTGATAGCTTCATAGGAGTTTCTGTTGTGCAAATTAATACTGATAACAGAGTGATCTGTAATCTTGGGATAGTCATGAACATGGACATTAATATCGGTTTCATTTGATAGAACATAATCAATCAAGGTATTGCTGCTATTGCAACATCGAGCACATTTGTTTACTAACTGTTCAATGCAGTAGTCTTTGATTATTTCTTTAATCTTTTTAGTATATAATAGCTCACTTAGGTAGTCAATATTTACATCACCTATTAATAGACACCTAGTATTACCCACAAAATACTTATCTCACCATTTTTCAAATTTCTCCATAAAAGCGGCATGGCTAGCATTAGGCGAGTGATACAGACCTCCGATCATCCATTTTTCACAATTGAGGTTGACCTCAACAAATTGACACCAATAGTTTTTTCCAAAATAGTTTTTTTCTTACTTTACTTTAAATTTCACATTTTCTCGAAGATAAATGATCACGCCTCCAGTATGTCTGCTCTTTGAGTCACATCTAACACATGAATATCCATTTATTTGCAATTCACAATCATCCATGTCTGATGTACACCTGGCTTCACTCAAAATCATTAAAGAAGGTTGATAACAAAATAAGTTCGCGATAATTTCATCTTTGTGAAGAAGCTTCCACTGTTGAGATATATAATATCGCTTCTAAAAAGTATATTAGGACAAATTAAAGTATTATTAAACTTGGTTAATACCTCACTCAGAACTGGTAAAATACCGCAAAATCTAAAAAATAGTACAGTGATTCCTGTACCAAAAATTAACAATACTAATGAAGCCATCAACTTTCGTCCGATAAATACTTTATCTCCACTTGAAAAAATGATTGAGACGGCAATATATGAACAATTGATTGATTACATTGAAAGTAATAAACTGATTATGATGAACCAATCCGGATTTCGATCTAAACACTCATAACCACATAATGTTAAATCTAGTGGATCTTGTAAAAACTTCAGACACAAATTGTTGATACATATAAGGGAACTAAATTAGGACTATTTTTTATTTGCAATGTTACTCTTATTATCCAGTTTACTGTTCAATCTTATAGGATTAATAATTAAATTGTTATACTATTCTTTTTTACTATTCTTTTTTACGCTGTATGGTATTATAACTGTTTTATATGTAATTGTAATAATGTTATTCTTATTACTACAGATTAATAACCTATTTAACAGATCATTCATATAGGATGAATCCATACATTATGATACATTATTTTTATTTTTGTTTATTGTTATTTATATATATATATATATATACATATATATATATATATATATATATATATATATATATATATTAGAGTTTTTTGTATATTAGGGAAACCTACTTAATAAATATTTCTTCTTCTTCTTCTGTGAAAGACCGACTCTGTTCTATCTTACCATAGCATTCATCTTCAAAATACTGTCTGGTAATGATCCCTCATATTTTGATCAATTTATTGTTTTCTATCACCAAATTCATAATAACCACACCAGGGGGAATACTAATTTATATGTAGCACGTTTGAACTATACACGATCCATGAACTCCTTATTCCATAAAGGACTATTGGACTACAATAATCTCCCGCTTGAAATAAAACAAAGTGAATCTATTATGACATTCAAAAAAGGACTTACTAGTCATTTGAAGATACAACATCCATACTAACATTGATATTATAATATCATATATATCTAGTATTTGTAATTAATATTGTTATTTTTTTTTTATATTCTCTGAATGATTGGGTAATTACGAGCATACACATTTTATTGCTAAGAAGTTGGACTGTGGACTCTGTCCATCCAATTTTAAAAATGTTTTTGTATATTAGGATGCCTATTTGAAATAAAGATTATTAAACAGTTTTTTTGTTGATTACCTTTCACTTCAATGATTGTAGGTACTTTATTAATGAATTTGATAGTTTTTTTCAACTCTATCAAGACATTCCTTTAATTGATTTTTCACTTTGAAGAAAACGTCTCTCTGTAGTTTGGTTTGATCAGAAAATATTTTAATTCCATCCACTGTTACTTTTTGTCCTGAGAATTCGTGAAACAAATCTTGAGCGGTCTGTTTTTAAGAAGGTTATACTTTCCCTAAATACAGTTACGTTAGATGTATCCACATCTATTTCCTTAAGAATCTCTCTGGTAGAATTTTTGTCTTCATTTGTTCTGTTTCCTAGGGTCTGTTGGTTAGGTTCTTTCACATTCAGTATTATAATAGTTGACTCTCTATTTTGTCTTTCTCTCGTCTCCATGATCATATGTTCATTTAAAGTAGCACTCTCCAAAGTGACAGCTTCCATTTGATCAGTTCGATTTGCTTTACTTTGTATTAATGTTTCGAGAGACAATTTTACTTCTTCTAGTTCGGTAGCCAGTTTGGTAGTACTGTTTGACTCAACCACTGGGATATCAACTTTTACTTTTAGGTACATAACATCTTTTTTCAAGTCTTCTGCTTCTTGGTTTATAGTTTTCAGGACTTCAGCATAGGAAGTATTATTATTTTGCGAAAGTTTTCAGTTAGTTTCTTTATTTCATACCTCATTTCAAACATGTCTTTTTTGATGAGAGGCATTTCTCGAACCAAATTGAGGCAATCGGGACAGAAAAATAATAATGTTCTTGATGCCATCAACATAGCTCTGATTTCAGTTGCAGATATTTCAGAGCAAGTTTTGCTAAGTAGTATTCTGCAGCAATCACAGTTACATCCAAATATTTCATTATCTTTCAGTTTGTCTTTGGTAACACAAACAGTTTTGCATTTGTTACATTTGTTTGACATTTTTATGGCACTTTATCATGAAATCAGAATCAGACCAATGAACAATAGTACGCCACTGGAGGTAGCTTTTAATCTGTGGAACACCTGCACAGGAAATTCCCTTTTTTGCTGAGTAGATAACTTTTTTATTGTTTTTTGCTTTTGTGGATTCCTAATTTGGGATTCGATTCTTTAACTAGAATTGATTTATGATTATATTTGTTTTATTAATCTGTTTTTTGTTTGACAACTTTTGATAGAAATCAACTACATCACTTTTAGGATTACCCTTTTTGGAACACTTTGATCTCATTCAATAGTAAAAGTTTTTTGTAGAAGCCACTTTAAATTATGTATTTAGGTAGAGCTGTTCACTTTCACTTATCACTTATTGTAGCTCAGAATACAGAATTGACATCTGAAGTTTGAAATTATAACACCAAAATGATGTTTTTGAATGTTATAATTTCGTCAATTTATATTAGATGCACATAGTTTACAAAATAAAATAAATAAATTTAGTACGAGAGTGTAACTTCAAAGTATGAGTTCGGAAATAAGATCACCCTATTAATCACGTTGTCAAGAGTCCTAATATATTATCAAAGTGTAACATATTACAGTTTAAGAATTTAATATTTACACATATCTATCAGTCTTCACACAATATTTAAATATCAGTCAGGTATATTTTGGAAACACAAAATTACATAAAATTTAAATACGCGAATTGCATTGTCGTCAATAATCATAAAAAAATACAATAAAATTGCACACAAACACTAAAATTTAAATTAGAGTATCATTATTCATATGAATTCCAATTTTTAAAATAAAATGAAAGTTAAGTGTACATAGAATTAAATATGATACCGAATACAGAATATGTCATTGTAATACTCATGCAGGTTGTAGTAAGCCTTCTGCAAAAAAGCTTCTTTCACTTTGTTTTAAACTTTTTTAGGCATGGTTCATTTCTGAGGGCTGCTGATAGATGATACAGTTTTTTGCTCTCATATACGATTGAGTTTCTGGTTAGGCTAGATTTTGGTATAGGTAAGGGAATAGAACCTTTGTTTTTTTGTCTCATATTTTCCCATTTCAGTACTGGCGTATTTCTTGTGTATCAGGTATAGTTTCCAGTAAGTAAAGACAAAATAGAGTTAAAATTTTTTCATTAATGAAAAGTGGTTTGCAGTGGTCTCGGAACTGAGATTTACACATATATCGAATTGCTCTTTTCTGTAATACAAATACTGAGTAGAACAAATAATCACTGCACAATGCCATCCCTCAAATGGGATTCAATTAAAGAGAAGTATACTAACCTAGCTGATGTTGTATTTAGTTCCTTTGATTGCAAAGCAGCCCGTAGATATCTTTTTATTTAAGCTAGAAACATGTTCCACAAATTTCAGTTTGTCGTCTATGAGCATACCCAGAAACCTAATGTTTGTGTTATTCATAATTAAGTTGTTTTCCAAGAGTAGGTTATCAAGGTTGAACTTGAAGGAGATTAAATTTGTCTTAACACACACAGTGAATTGGAGTCACACCATTGCTTTATTTTAGCGAGGTCAAGAGCAATTACTTCTTCCAAGTGATTTATATCATTCCCGTGCCATAAAATAGTAGTGTCATCTGCAAAGAAGGTGTACTTTCCCTGAATGCGAATCCTGGCTAGATCATTTATATACGAAAGAAACAGGATTGGGCCCAAGACAGACGCCTGTGGTACACCCATTGTGACTTTGTTTATCTGAGAATGGTTCTCTTTGATTTTCACTATTTGACTCCTTTCTGATAAATATGTGCGAAACCAGTTCAAAGAGGAATTCCTATAGCCGTAGAATTCCAGCTTTTGCAGCAGTAGTTCGTGGTCAACACAGTTAAAGGCCTTCGAGAAATCGCAGAACACTGCTGCAGCTGCTTCTCCATTATTTAGAGTCATATAAGTATTTTCGAGCAACGAGAAGATTGCATCATTTGTGTTTTTTCCGCTTTGAAATCCATACTGAAATTTGTTTATGATATTATTATTTATAAGATGTTTCATCATTCTTCTTTTTACTAATTTTTCAATAATTTTTTATAGTGTCGACAGAAGAGAAATCGGTCGGAAATTCTCGGGTTCGTCTGAGTCACCGCCCTTATAGAGAGGTATCACAACTGCTTGTTTCAGGCAGGATGGGAATAATCCCGTTCTGAAAGATTTGTTGATTGCATCCACAGAATATAAAGAACAAATCGGGGAGACTTTGACATTTTTTTACTGATAATCCATCTACACCTGATAAGCTTTTATTAGTTATTTCCTTGAGGACATCTTTTAGCTCGATTATATTAGTATCTTCAAAGAGAAAGTTATCTGCAATGCTAACATACAATAGATAATCTAAAGGATCCACCTGTGTAGTTAAACTGGATGTAAGTTTATGACCTATTGAGCAGTAGAAGTTGGTTAGGATGTCTGGATTGATATTAATGTTTCGCGATAGTGAGTTGTTTTTACCTCTTAGTTCATTTATTGTTTTCCAGTTTTCTCTTGTTTTGTTTCGAGAGCTATATATCCTCTTATTGTAATACATATCTTTTGAATTTTTGATAAATCGCCTATATATATGTTTGTAGGAGTTGAAATATGAAGTTCACTATGTATATACTTTGTTATGATATGTAGAGACCTTAAGTTCTGGGCAGATTTTTTATTCCTTTTGTTATCCAAGGTTTTTTATTTGCTTAATGGAAAACATTCCTTGAATAAGGTTTTAAGATAGTTATGGAACGTATTGATAGGATCTTCAGATTTTGTAACAGAGTCCCATGTCAACTGGCATTTCTCATGTAATTTTTTGCGATATAAATTCTACCGTATCTCTATTTCCTTTCATTATGTTTGAATTTGAAGTTATATTTAAAAAGTACCGCTTCATGGTCAGAGAGGCTTGCAGGAATAGTACAACAACTAATACTCTGCTCATCCAAATTTGAACATATATAATCGATTATAGTAGCGGAGTGGTTGGTGATACGTGTAGGATGTTTGACATGCATTATTAGGTTAAAGGAGGACAACAAGTTCCTCAAATTATGTGTGTCTGACGAATTTTCAGCGAAATTCACGTTCAAATTGCCCGCTAGTATAATATGTGAATTCATTGATAGTTTGGATAAAAGAGTTTCCAATCGTTCTAAAAAAGCATTTACCTCGGAGGCGGGTGCTCTATAAAGGCAAATGATAAATACATTATAATTACGCTCATGCACAAGAGATAATTCAAACTATTTTTCAACAATTAGAGAGTCATGTATATCTATTGCAATATGCCTAAGACCATTGATCATTTTTTTCATTCACTAGAATCATGGTTCCACCATTTTTGTATTGACTTCTACAGCTTTTTGCAACTACAACATAATGTGGAATATAGCAAGGTTCATTGTTAAATAGCTAATGTTCTGTCAGTAAAACAAATGTTGGCATAGCCTGTGCTTCCATTAATATTGAAAGGTAATCTATTTTATTTCTGATTGATTGGTTATTTAGCAATATAAATGATACAGTACTATCTTTGCCATTAGTCAATCTCCTGTGGAGCTTCCCAAGGTTTTGGATAAAAAAGAGTTTGGATTTTGTTCAGCAGTATTATTAATCATTTCAGTAATTTTTGGGGTTATTTCTACTATTGGTACATATTATATAACGATAAGATGTGATTTTGGTCTGAATATAATATTTAATATATTGTCTTTTATGCACCATTTACTACATTTCACTCTCGGGTCAGTTAAAAATTGAATAGAGGTATTATGATTCTGTTTCACTACCAGAGTCTTAGAAAGGTTTTTTTTCCGAATCGGATAAAAAGGTTATGCGAATATTTCATATTCAGTTAATCGTTTTATGCAGTAACAATTAGGTCTCCAACAGTGACTGCAACTTCTAGTACTTGTATAGACAATATTTTCATAAGCTCCGGTAAAACTGAATGGCGATCACAAATAATGAATCTGAATTTATCAGACCATTTCTCTCGGCACTTGGCATTCAATATTAAATATAACTCCAATTCTGATCCACAACAATACAAGTATTCGCGGAAATTCTCCGAACAGAATACTGTGAAATTTTTTAATCTGTTGGAACATGAACAATGGGATAATATTAACAATGAAAATAATATTAATAATGTGTGGAACAACTTTTTGAATATAATCAGTGGTTTGATGGATTCTTGTTCCCTTGTTAAAAAAATAGTCATTAATAAAAGACCTAAAAAAAGGATTTGGTTTAACGAGGAACTTCTGCATTTAAAGCAACAACTAACACTAATTTCTGACTTAGCAACCAATAATCCGATATACCATCAACCAAGAGCAGAGCTACAGAAACATTACTGCAGTGCATTGTCAGAGGCTAAGAAACAATATAATGATAAATTGATAATGGGAGCAAATAATAAATGGAAAACGGTATGGAAAATTATAAATATGAAAGGGGGTAGTCATAAAAATATGGATATCAACATTCACGATGAAAACAAGATTGAAAACACTAATACATCCAAATAATCCTTAAATTCCAAGTTATATAACATTTAACATAGATGGTTGAATTAGCTCAATAAAAGATGAAGCAAATAAGGCTGAGAACTTCAACATATATTTCCTTGAAAGATAAGTGCCATGTGAAGTAGAATGAATAGAAAAATCGAATTAAACGGTTTTTTCTATATATTTCCTTGATAGCATTACAGAAATAAAATCTACTATTATTCACACAGCACTATAACTACCTCAGATAGAAAGTAGAATATCACACTTTGAAAAACTAACTCTCAACAAACTGAAAAGTATAGTATGTGAAATAGATGATAAATATAATTCCGATGTAATCAATGGTGGGGTTTTGAAAAGTATATTTCAAATAATTGGTCATGTCATTTTGAATTTCATCAATACTTCACTTGAAACTGGCAAATTTCCAGAACAACTTAAAACTAGTACAGTTATACCAATTCCAAAAATTACTACCACTACTGAGGCAGCCAATTTCAGACCAGTCAATATGTTACTTGGTATGGCAGGCAATTGAAAAGATTAATAACTCTTTGAACAACATATCAGAATTTCTGAATATTAATAAACTAAAACTAAATGTGCAAAAAACGAAGGCAATGATAATGACATCTAAATATAAATATAGTCAAATTGACATAGACCAGATCAATATAGAAATATACAATGAGAAAATTGAAGTTACAGAGATGAAATACCTAGGATTCATGATCGATATTACCTTGTCATTAAATAATCATTTTAATAATGCATAAAAAAATTCAGTAAAAAGCTTTTCTTCCTGTCTAGAGTCACGTCAAATTTAAATCTTCAAACTGTTAGTTTATATATATATATCCGTTTATTCAGTCATAAAAACGAATACATTGTACATACAAGATCAAAAAACAACACTACTGAGTTCTTAATTAAGACTGGAATAGAAAATCAAATAACTATCTGAATAAAAATGCAAATTTTCAATTTTAGATTTTTTCTTTTGACTGAGGGTCTTTTCAGAATATCTATCAGATGTAGTTCAATGTCCAGCATGGCTTTAGCCGGGGAAGTAGTTGTTTTCTGTTAGACATTCACAAAAAAATAACTTAATTTTTATCGTGGATTTTTCAATTCACAGAAAATTCTTTTTATCAATATCCACTTGAGAATGTTTCCCTTTTCAACATGAATACCCCACAAGAGGTTATCTTGTGACTAAAGTTTATCTTTCAGTCGCAGATGATTCCACATCTGATTTTATGAAAATCCTGTTCATATTTTCAACAAATCAAACTACTCAATATATACAATACAAACAATCATGCACAGTGGTTAAAAACGTATATATAAGTATATCCATACTGTATTGGTAAACATTCCTTAAAATAAAACGTGATAATGTTAAAATGTTGTAAGTATAAAGAAATAAAATGATTTTACAGTTATTTTCCAAACAATTAGGGATTGCTTTCCAAAAAATTAGAGATTGCTTCCCTCCAACAAATGTTTTTTCATAATAGAGACAGCGTGCACTTTTTATTTCAGATGGTAACTCGTTGAATGCTCTTAAGCCATTGATAAAAATGGAGTTTTGCATAAATCTTTTGTGGAACTGGGGAATATGGAAATATCTCCTAGATCTCGTTTCATAGTGGTGATATTCAAAATTAGTTTACTTTATCTTTCACGTAGTCTGACTTCCATTGCTTATTTTAAATACAAAAACGAGTGTCTGGTACAGTAGAAATTATTTTACTGACAACCATTCAAGTCTACTCAACATTGTTGTAATAGGAGTACGTCTATTGCACAAGAGAATTATGCGCATTGATTGGTTCTATAATTTTTGAAATCTATATATTTGATTTTGGTTCAGTAAATACAAAATAGTTGAGCAGTAAGTGAAATGGGGAAGTATAATAGTGTTGTATATAATCCTTTTGGTCCATTGATTGAGATATCTTGAACATCTATATAGGTAGTTTACTTTAAAAGACATTGTTTTTATTAAATAGTCTGCATGTTCTTTGAAAGTCAGTCTATAATCAACTATAATACCAAGGTATTTGAATTTTTTTTACCCGCTCGATTATTTCATTAACAATTTTTATTTCCATGTTCACCCTGAGATAATTATTAAAATTTCTGTCATTAGCAATGAGCATGAATTTAGTTTGATTACCAGTAATTTTCAATAGATTTCCACAGCACCATTCTTGTATTTGGTATACTGAATTGTTAAGGGTTTGTACCAAAGGCACTGGGTCTGATGTAGAGAAATAAATTAAAGTGTCATCAGCAAACAGTTGAATTTTACAGTTTCCTGCTGCTTCAACTATGTCATCAATGTATATTAAGAACAATAAAGGTCCAAGAACACTTCCCTGTGGAACCCCATAACCATTTTCTATTTCTTCAGAGAATATATAGTTAAACCTTAGTTTCTGTTATCCGGATAATTAGCTAGCCATTCCAATGCCTTACCCTCGATACCATCACTTCTTAATTTTTCAGTCAACCTATCTGGATCCACAGTTTCGAAAGCGCTTTGAAGGTCAAGAAAAACCGCACCTGTCATTTGATTTTCTCCTAGACTTTTTTTCCAGTCATCCAGGACACATTGGAAGGCTGTTTCGCAGCTATACTTACTTCGAAAACCTGACTAAACATTGTTAACAATTTTATTTTCCTCTACAAAGCTTACTATTTGTTCATAGAGTGTCTTTTAGAGGATTTTTTCAATAGAGCTTAGCATATCAGCAAATCAGAAGCATTGTTTGGGTTTGAAATTTTTGGTATTGGGATGCGATGGAATAGTTACCGAAAACACTCGACAAGTATAAGCAAACTTGAAGGATTTTATTATATTGGTATAGATATTAAAAATCAATAAGTTTGAAACGGGATTTGCAAAATAATCTTACTTGTAGTCCAAAGGTGGTTTGAATTCTGGATTGATTGTTTGCATTTTGAGAACCAGGGCATGTCTATCTTCTTCCAATCGTTTTCTGGTACGGAATTCTCTTGTATTCAACCGTTTTCCATCACTACTGTAAATTGGTTCTGGTGAAGGAGATCTGCATTAAGAAAAACAGCCAAGTTAAATCAGTAATATTTTCTGCTTGCTCATCACAGATTAAAGGTTTTAATGAATTTAAATTAATTGTATATATATATATATATATATATAATATATATATATATATATATATATATATATATATATATATATATAGAAGAAGGGTAGTCTCGTGACTGGACTAGTTGAAAATAACTATGAATTTGAAATAAACTTTGTAGAAAGGATATTCCTTGAGGTTGCAGTCAAAATAATGGCCAATGAGAAAAGAAAAACTCTTTCTTATTTAGCCAAGCTTTCGAAAATGTTTATTTTCATTATCAAGACAAGTAAGGTGAGGTTAAGTGAAAAGTTCCTCAATCATGAAATGGTGATTAGTTCGCTGTCTTCACTTAACCTCACCTTACTTGTCTTGATAATGAAAATAAACATTTTCGAAAGCTTGACTAAATAAGAAAGAGTTTTTCTTTTCTCATAGGCCATTATTTTGACTGCAACCTCAAGAAATCCTTCTACAAAGTTTATTTCAAATTCATAGTTATTTATATATATATATATATATATATATAAATATATATATATATATAAATATATATATATATATATATATATAAATATATATATATATATATATATAATATATATATATATATATATATATATATATATATATATATATATATATATATATATATATATATATATATATATATATATATAATATATATATATATATATATATATATATACAGGGTGTAACTGAATAAGTGTAAAACATTTAAGGAGGTGATTCCTCATCGAAAAAAGATAGGATCTTTCATATAAAGAAACTTCATTGGAGCATCCCTTGTTAAGATACAGCCCTTAAAGGGGTACATAAAATTTGTATAACAATTTTTTCACAAGCACTGAAAAGTTACAATATTGAAATTAACCTGACGTTTTGTACTACCAAAAAGACACTTAGCCAGTAATTTATTTGGTTTACCCCATGGTTGTAAGGGGTGAAAACGCAACCCTAAAATTTATTTCCAATGTAACTTTTTGTCTTATTATTTGTTTACCATTTATTTCCGATAGCCTGTTTCATTCTAAACAAAAATGTCTCTTGGGTTTTTGCCCAAAATAAACCAGTAAGCAGCAAAACATTATTTTACTAACAACTACAGAGATACATCGTCATAAATGCTGAACTGGATTTATTGTTATTTTGTAGTTAGTACCTGCATTAAACGATTAAAGGGTAATAAACAAAACTAAGTTATTAATAACAAAACACACAACATGTAGAAATCAAGTGAATGTTCAATATGTCTACCTTCAAACATTACGCATGCTCTAGACGCGGGCGCATTGAGCCAAGTATTCGCTCAAATATTCCTGGAGTCTCTCTGATTACCCTGCACGCATCGATGATGCGGTTTCTTAAGTCCTCTACATCGCTGAACAGGAGTACGATATACCAAATGCTGTGAATGGCCCCAAATAGAGAAATCGAGAGGATTGAGATCCGGGATCGAGCGGCCATTTATGTGGTCCTCCTCGACCTATCCACTGATTTGCATATGTTTCAGTTAAATGCTGACGTGCTACTTGACTAAAATGGGCGGAGCCCCATCATGCATAAAAACATATCCCTTCTGGACCAAAGGAACTTCCTCCAGCAGTACTGGATGCACTTCTCTTAAAATTGAACGTATGCCTCACCATTTAATCGAGGAGGTAGAAAATGAGGCCCAATTAAATCATCCCCAATAACTCCGAGCCACACGTTAAGAGAAAACTGTTCTTGATGGCTAGTTTCGACAATAGCGTGAGGGTTTTCATCAGCCCATATGTGGTAATTATGAAAATTAATAATCTTGTCCCGAGAAAAACTACATTCGCTGTGAATTCTATCGTCTTCAGAAAGTCACAATTTCTTCTAATCATTTCCAGCATCCAATTGCAAAATTCAAGACGGTTCGGAAAGTCTCGCGGTAACAGTGCCTGTACTCGTTACAGATGGTAAGGGTATAAGAGTTGTTCCTTTAAAATTCGAAATACCGTCATATGATCAACATTTAGCTGGAAAGCAATCTTTCTAGTACTGGTAGTAGGTTGTTCTTCAATCAAATTAAGTACTGCTTCCTCAAGCTGTGGTGTTCAGTATTTCTCATGGCACCACAACCCCTGCGTTCTTTTGTCGAATGAACCATATTCTCGTAATCGTTGATGAAGTCGAGCATATATTCTATGTGAAGGATGCTGCCGTTGAGGATACATTTCAGCATATCTTCTAGAAATTTCTAACCCATTCCCCTGCGACAGACCGTAAACGTAATGCATATCAGCCATTTCCTCATTTGTGTATGCCATTTTATTAACAAGTTAAAGTAACAAATTAAGAACAGAACAACAACACACAATTAGTATTAATTCAATTTCGAAAATTCCCAAACTGACAGCGTCATACCAATTTAATTGTCACTATCGCTAATAGCGACCTACTAGATAGATTAGTTTCGTATTTTCGCATTTATGACGATGTATCTCTGTAGTTGTTCGTAAAATAATGTTTTGCTGCTTACTGGTTTATTTTGGGCAAAAAACCCAAGAGACATTTTTTGTTTAGAATGAAACAGGCTATCGGAAATGAATTTTAAATGGTAAACAAATAATAAGACAAAAGTTACATTGGAAATACATTTTAGGGTTGCGTTTTCACCCTTACAACCATGGGGTAAACCAAATAAATTACTGGCTAAGTGTCTTTTGGTAGTACAAAACGTCAGGTTAATTTCGATATTGTAACTTTTTCAGTGCTTGTGAAAAAAATTGTTATACAAATTTTATGTACCCCCTTTAAGGGGCTGTATCTTAACAAGGGATGCTCCAATGAAGTTTCTTTATATGAAAGATCCTATCTTTTTTTCGATGAGGAATCACCTCCTTAAATGTTTTACACTTATTCAGTTACACCCTGTATATATATATATATAAATGTGACAGGCGATATCTGGCTTCCTGATGAAAATGTTTTCCACAAAAGTTCCAGGATTTCATAGGAGCAAAATTTTGGTATAATTTTGAAATATATAGGGTGTTTGGTGTAGGTGCTCCAATGGAACACCCTGTAGATCATCACATATTCAGATTCTACATGGAATTCCGGATATCATTTTATGTATAGTTTTTTAAATTCGGTTACAGCGTTGTTGAGTTATTGCACTTTTCCTTAAAATATAAGGGTTAGAGAAAGACTATTTTTGTGGGTACCTTATACACGAATCCTCTCTGTATCTTGATGAAATTATAGGAGAAATCCTCAGAAATGCATCAGATTACATGAAAATTAGACAAAATATACTGGGTGTTCAAAATAATGGTTGCAGTTGAGGTTTTTTTATTGAATTCAGTGATTGAAAAATCATTTTGAATAGGAAACAATCGCGAAAATGAAAGGTATATTCAGAAACAATTCATGAATAACAATATAATATAACTTGATGAATCAATTAATAAGAATAGTACACAGGCTTTGAAAGGGTGATTCAGTTCTCTCCAAACAGGTCGCTCTTTTTCTTTTAAATAACACCATAGAAAAAAACAAGTGGTGACAAATCTGGGGAACGAGCCGGCCACCGAATTAGACTCTTATTACCTTCTATCCAGATATTCAGTAACAACCTGTAAATTATGAGGAACACCATCTTGATGCCACCAAATTCCTTGTCGATCTGCTATTTGAATGTCTTCCATCAATTGGATAAAATCATTGAGATTGTCATTAAAGAAGTAAGGTCCTATGATGCCATTGATCGTTCTGCACCATATCTTAATACGTACGTTTACAAAAAGTGCAATAATGCCGTAACCGAATTTCTAAAACTATACAAAATTCAACGTAGAATCTAAATATATGATACACAAGGCATTCTATTGAGAAAAAAAATTGTCCAGTCACCTACACGAAACATCCTGTTTATTTGAAAATGTAGCTCTCATGAATTCCTGGAACTTTTGTGAAAAACATTTACGTCTATCTCATCCACCAAACCAGATATTGCTTGTTACAGTGAATATGGGACACCTGGTATATATGTGTTGAAATGCTTTCTCGGGTTTCTCTCCGCATATTGTAGTATTGGACCAGAACTTTTCTCGGCAAAATCACAACTATACATTAACTGAGGATGGCAAATGTGATTTTGCAGAAACTTCATGAAATCAAATCTTTTGATTGAGAATCAATAACTACAGTACGTGGAGAGAAACCCGAGAAAGTAGTTCAATTTACAGGGTGCAATCTAACTTCTTGCACAACCTCTAACAGTCCATAAAAAAATAAAAATATTTTTGAAATGTTTACAAGTCCTTGATAGCCTTTTTTACTAATATAGGTATTTTTTTTCGAATGTATTTTTGACCACTGTAATTTTGTGTACTTGTCATTTACGTAAGAAAGCCTCTGCAAAATTTTAAAGCATTCTAGAGTAATTTAGTGAATTTTCCTGCATCAACATGATAAGCTAGTGCCAGAAATCATTTGAAACTAGAGCGTCAAAATAAAATCCCACTCCTCCGAGCAAGAGTATTGTTACAAAAATAAATACAGTACGCCAATGGGTTCTTTATTTCGCACATGCCAGACGATGCAACCGTTGGGGATTTCTGACGACAAACATGCGATAATCGAGATGTTTCCACGAATCAACAAAAGGTACCGGAATCTTCTGGATACTAGGGATGATGATATATGATGGGTCCTCTGCAATAATGATGAATGTCCATTTTTCTTTGTTTTGAGATAATTGGGTTTTAATTTTATAAATGGTGATAGACATTTATCATTATTGCCGTAAACACCTGTGACGCTGGGTTCTAGCCATGTATGCAATTATTAAAAACGTATTAATCGCGGGACTGTAAGCGATACTGCCGAGTTTGTAAACGAGATTATTAACTGCATATATCAAGTGTCCGAATGACGTACTTACTTAGAATGAAAATAATTTTGGACATTCATCATTATTGCAGTGGACTCTTAATATAAGGTCGCGCGTGTACTGTGAGAAGTAGTAATTCATGTTAGCGAGTTCAAGGTGAATATTGGTTTAGTGCAGTACATTTTAGTAGTAAACTGTGATTGAGTATTTTATTTTCAGAGCGCATTATTGTGTTGTTTTTGAAGTGTAATATATGGACAATTTAATTGAGTATTTTTAATATAAATGAAACTAATTTCTTAAAGGTTGGTGTCAGAAGTGAGGATTTTTTAGTGACTATTCGAGAACAATTAATGGTGAATAATGGAAATTATCAAACGTCAGTTTGCCTAGCAAGAGATACAAGAGAAAGCATTTTTCGAATAATGTTTCAGAAAATCAAGGGATGAATCGTAAGCCTGAAAGAAGATGTTGATAAAATTTGGCCCGAAATACAGTCTGGAAAACAATGGGAGGGACAGTGATTTAAAAAAAGACGTCAAGGCAGTCCGAAAAGAAGCAAATAAAGAAATGTGGGTGATGCGAGAAATGAATGAGAAAACAATGTAGCACTTGGAAGAACTCTAAAAGAAATTTGACAGGGTGGCTACATCTCATAATTCCGTTAGACCACCGACTTTTGATGAACAGTCACCGTGGTCCCTATGTCGTAGCAGTTAGAGTTGCCAGGTCCCTATATCGAAAGCAGTTTGAGGATACGGCAACAGCAAATGGATGGAACTACAAAGAAAAGTCTACTCATAATGGCCTTGAGAGGCCCTACTTTAGGAATGTTACGAACCATCTCAGAGGACTAGCAGTGCAAGTATGGAGACCTGATTGCTGCTCTAAAATTAAGGTACGGCAACCAATACCGAGAACAGCTGTTCGCGCACAGTTGAAAATGCGAGTGCAGAAATCGGGTGAAAGTCTGTAGGAGTTCATAGCAGACGTGCAGAGGCTGATCAAGTTTGCCAACCCAGATGCCCCGGAAGATTTCAAAGAACAGTAGGCTGTGCAGGTATTTATTGATGGATTGAGAGATATCGAAATACAAAGGACCCTAAGATTAACAAACTTCAAGAAATGCAGTGAAGCTCTAGTTCGTTCCATAGAAGGGGAAGCAGCTTTGAACACCTCAAGGCCAGAAGTGAGAGCGGTAACAGCATAAAGCAGATGTTTAGTAAAATACTAGAAAAATCGGAACCCAGGAATAGCAGCGCTACTAACCAATCAAGAGAAAACTACTTCAGATGTGGTATGAGCAGCCATTTCAAGAGAGATCGCATGGTGAGGGTACCACCACGCTCGTCATCACCTGCCAGGACACCCCCACGATCTTACCCACCTGCGAGGACAGGATCATCTAGAGTAGAGATGTCGCACGATGTAAGTTTGCAAAATTAATAATGAGCAGTCGGAACACAGAGTCTTCAGATAGGTACTAGGAAACCTGAAATTAACCAGCATGCGTGAAGCCCCCAGGGTTATCCGCGTCAATAGAATCCGAAGAACTATCGATAGTTTGACAATTAGAAAATATGAACCAAAGAGACGTCATATGCACTATAGTCACTGGTGAGTCAGTTTCCCTGGTCTGCAGCTGTATCCTAGAACCTAAAAGTTTAAAACCACTTACATCCAATTTCGTCCCAAGAATGGTCACTGGAGAGAATGCACCGATACGGGGGGAAGCTGACATCACATTAACCCTCGCAAGACTACGAATAATGGAAAGAGTTTTTGTGGCAGACATAGAAGACGAGTTCATTCCTGGGATAGTTCTGATGAGTGACTGTGGACTTCCTTTCGATGGTGAGCAAAAAACCATGAAATTTGGAGGGGAAGAATTCATTTTAACAAGGCGTTCTGTAAAAACTGTCTGCCAAAACTGTCAGGATACCTTATCTACATCTGAGAAGATCGTTGAGGCTCGACTAGAAGAAGACCCTGTATGCTGCGTTGGAATAGTACAGCCATGTGAAGACTCCCCCAGCAAATTATCACTCATTAGGACAAAACAAGACATCCCTGTCAGAATTGCTATTGGATTCCATGATGGAATAACTCTCCGGAAAGGAAACATCATAGGAGTATGCAAGCCTGTTGAGTGAGTAGCAGATTGCAAAACGAACGGATATCTGGCCTGAAAAGGCACAACTGATGACATACTAAGAACCATCAGGAAATCCTTAAAACATTTGTCCCCGAAGGAATACGAAGTCATCATGGAATTCATTTCCAAGAAAAGTGACATTTTCAAGTCCACATGGTTACCAACAGGACACAGATGCAAGCAATACCGGACTTGGAGCTGTGTTGTCACAGGTGCAAGGTGGTCAGGAAAAAGTCATCGAAAACTACAGCAGCCTGAAAGCAATTACTGTGTCACCAAGAAGGAGCTTCTAGCGATAGTAAAGGCAGTAGATCACTTCCACAAATACCTATATGGAAGTGGGTTTCTCATCAGGACCAATCATGCCACAATTCAACCAAGCTTACCTAGGCTAGTATTATCTTCGGAAGAGAACTTCGATTGCCCTGCAACTTGGTGTTCGGATCACCAAGCACCCAAGACGTAGAAGTAAACAACTATGCAGATAAACTAAGGGACAGCCTGTTGAAACTCCAAGAAAGAGATTGATACTGACAAGTGACAGGTTGAAAGCTCGTTTTTATTTGAAAGCTAATTCAGGAGGATTCAAAGAAGGTGATCAGGTTTGGCTGTACAACCCATGGTGGGAGAAAGCTGTATACGAGGTGAAGAAAATGATCAACGACTTAGAGTTTAGAGTATCCAGCGCAGCCCTAGGACAAGATGAAGGTTGTTCACCTCTGAAGACTGAAGCCCTATCATGGTGAACCAATGTCTTCTGATCGTGAATATCGATTTAGTGCAGTGTGGTAGGTGGTACATTTTAGTAGTAAACTGTGATTGAGTATTTTATTGTCAGAGTGCATTATTGTGTTGTTTTTAGAAACTTAATAAACGGATATTTATTTATTCAAGTATTGTTAATAAAAAAAGTATAATAGTGGAGGGTGAAATGCAAACCCTTCCTTTTTTTTACAAATACAATCTTCAAATATATTGCACCTAAATTGAATTTTCCTATATTTCTTCAATAATCGGACCATTTCAAGCTTTCCTCTTGATCTACTTAAGGCATAAAAATAGTGAACTTTTTGACTGACAAGGATTAATTATACTTCTTTGGGTTTTCTCTAGAAATTATTGCATAATTCCATTGATTCTATTAACAGTTACTTTAAGGTGGCCAAGGTTTACTCATGCAATGTATTCATAATAATTTGTATATCTTATTATTTCTTGCACGATTCTTCCAAATACTCATTCTGGTATTTGCTGATACTATGTGCATAAATTGTCCTGTAAATGATTTCTACTGTTGGACAAGAGAGCTATTATTACATTTTGATTTTCAGATATATATTTTCTATTTTGTCAAGTCTTTTCATTCAGTTTTCATAAATTGGGTGATATAGAGAAATACACAAATATTGAAGATGCTTACACAAGCTAGTAATTGCTCTAGAACTTTCTCAATCAAACTAAAACGAAATAATGAAATTTAAGAATATATTAGAATCAATATGTAAAATAACCATAATGTGAAGTTTTCTTTCATAAATAAAGGTTCAGGGATTTATAATAAATTAAAATCTGTGATGTCGCAAACAGTAGTTTGTGTTAAAGGCCTAGGTCTAAGTAGATTGATTGTATCTGAACACATTAAAGAAGTTTCCTAAAGAAAAACATATTAATGGCTGGAATGAAATATTGGTCTTGAAACTCAAATGTGCTGAAATTAAACATGTTTAATTATGAATTAGGTATTGTTGAAACAGAATTAGCTGAAACTGAATATTTTAGTTAGAAATGAGCTACTTATTTGAATAGAAAAGCTATCTAGAAAAAATTGGATTAAGTTATTCCTATTACTTTTCAAGCATTTTTGTTTTCTTGAAGAGATACTTTTAGTTCAACTATTCAACTTGTCATGATGTTACAGATAATAAACAAAAATACTTGAATATAATGAAAGATAAATTGGTTTCATTTTGTCCACTGAAAAGGCAGTTTCCATTAGTTAGTTAAAAAACAAATGAAACTGGATTCAATGCCAATCAACCTTTCTTAAAAATAATCGAAAAAAAGGAGATATAGTGACTGTTTTTTAACGTTGCCAAACCACAGTTGCTGGTGCGTGAGTCGCTTACACCCCACCTTTCTTCTGGATTAGCAGGAATCCCTAGGTCGCCGGAGCGCAGCTTTCGACTAACTTCTTCGATCTGGAGTTGAACTGTAATGAAACGGGTTAAAAGAGGGCAAATGCCCAAGAGTTAGAATAATGAATATTATTCGTAAATGTATATCAAACATAGCTAGAAACAATTATTATTATTTAGATCTCTTCTGAAAAAGGAATCATATACAATTTATCCAGGGTATATACTACCAAAATAAATTCAGGGTCACAATACTAATGGCCAACTATCATGAAATTTTAATTTGTTCACTATTTGGTTCAATATTGATCTATAACTATATATGAGGATTCCAAAGTGAGAACATTGATAACATATCTACATATTGAATATATTTGGAAATACCAGTATTGAGTAAATGGAAAATATTTTATTGTATTAACTAGGTAGGTCTCAAGATGATAAATAAATATGAACCTTTAACTTTTGGAATTGAATATCTGTTGACTCTAATTCTAATACTCGCCAAAACAAACAATTTTTAAATATTGAAATGTGCCTATAATATACAAAATATATTAAAATAATTATTTATGGAAATGATTGTATGTTATCAAAACAAAAGTCAAAGAAATATATTCACATAAAAAACTATCAATATTTTTCATCAAGTTTCAACTGAAATCAGGAAAATAATTTCTTAAGAAAAATTATAATATTCAATACTCTCCCATAAAAAAATGTATCATCGAATATTACCCTGGAAAAATAGTTTATATTTTCTTTTAGCATAATGTTATAAGTATAGGAATCCTCTAATCTTGAAAAGGGGTTATTGTTTATGCTCCTTTCCTGAAAGTGTGAATTATTGAAAAAGTTCATATAGATATATTCTGTGGAAAAAGTCAATATTATTTTTGTCTGTACTTACAAATATGGGGACATATCTGACCTTTCATCAGTCAGACTGCACCTAAATTCATAATACTCACTGCAATGTACCCCCTTATAAAGAACATGTAAAGAAAACTACTGAACTAAAGAACACAAAAAAAAATAACTTACGTAAATATGCCTGTTCCTGTTCTCTACCGAGGTTAGGAGGTAGAATGGTAGGCATACCAGGAATGAATATTTTTTCATGTTCACTACCTCCCCAACGAGATTTTTTCTTGCGCTTTCTTTCTTCTTCGGTGCTTCCTGCGAAAAATTTAGTCTACTTAGTATATATATATATATATATATACTATATATCTATATAATCTAACTTCTTGAGCACCCGTCAAAATTTTGGGAACCGCAAAACAGCAAAGTTTTGGTAGGTAATAAATTTTTTTACAAAAAAAGTGAATGTCGTGGTATTTTGTATAATATTTCGTACCAAACAGATTCATTACCCATTAACGAGAAGAATACAAATGTGCAGCTTCAAGAATTTTTGAAGTCTTAGAATTTTTTTATTTTTTTAACAGTGCACATTTTGAATATTTTTAGCTTTGAAAAATTATTGTATTTTGTTATTATTATTATATTATTACAATATTTTTTAAGATTGTCCTTTATTTTTCGTTTTGTTTCTAGATTATATTTCGTCAAACGGAGGTGAGTAGTTCACTTTTATTAGATTTTTTTTTAAACTGATAATTCTAATCTTAAGAACATATTCTTCATGGGAGGAAATATGAGGTGCTCAGTGTATGTGTGTATAAACTGGTTTGCAGTATATCATCAAAGTTGTGCCAAAAGGTATCCAAATATAAAAATAGTCGGAGAATCGAAAGTTAAACACACCTTATTTGTCTGAAATCAGTATCTAGGGGAGCTGATATATGAAGTAAAAGAGAAGAACGTCCTAAGAATGAAAAATGAACTTGATAGAATTATACGACTAGAGAATGAAAGGGCAGTTATGGATAACCTCAAAATGGAGTTTGAGGAAGTGGTCAGGGAAGTACAGTAACATCGAAAAGCCACATAGTCATGTAGGACAGAGAGAGTAGAAAAAATTAGTAATTCTTAACAAACAATCAGCACCACTAGTAATGAGTAATGAGGTGTCAATTCCTGAAAAAATTGAAAAATGTCCGATGGCATTGTGTTAACATGGTACTCCCGCACTGTTGCTAGTTTATTTTCATTCCATAAACTTCACTAGTTATCATATTTGGCTCAAAATTAAAACGGAAGAAAGACACTGAATTAAAATGGGGCCATTTCATTTCATAATAATAGCATTATTAAAAGTTATTGATAATATACGATAATAAATAATGTATGTTACAGGGAAGAGTTGTTTTCTGTTAGACATTCACAAAAAATAACTTCATATTCATCGTGGATTTTTCAATTCACAAAAAAATGTTTCTATTCAATATTCAATTGAGAATGTCCCCTTTTCGTATGTTACCCAATTGCAAATATGTGCGAAAAATGTTAGTCAACGTTAATTGATATTTCTTTCGGCATATCGTCCTCTATGGATGCATATTGTTGAGTATTCACTTAATACTCTTCTCTTTCTTATAGCGGGTTTTGCCCAGGGTCTTGTTACTGGTTCTAAGATGAAACTATAGCAGATGAATCTAGTTCACAAATATTCACCTTCATACAGGGTGAACCAATAAATTTGAAACAAGTTTTCTTTTTAAATTGCCAATTACTCTATGGTATAGTAATACACCTACTTAAGTAATACCTACCTATATAATTCAACTATGTTTCGATATACAGTCAGAATTCACCACCTTCTTTGTGCCCATTTTGTTAAAATGCACATTAATTTAATGATGAATGCGTCCATCTTTCCAATTAAACTCTGATACAAGTTTCAATCAAATGCCAAATGTATTAATGTTAACATTGGAAGTGGACTTGGGCCTGACCAAGATGTTATAGCAATGGCGCTCGGCGTTTTGAAAATTAGATGTGTTCGGCCAGTAAGCAAAAAATCGTGGACGACGGAGCGACAAAAAATTAATTCAAACAATTTAAAACAAACTGAAGCGGGCATACTAACACAAAATATGATCGATATATCGCTTAGCGAGTAAGCGCGCATTCTTAATTCAACATTGTTTGATTTATGAGCGATATTTAATTAATGTCGCCATCACCACGTCAACATGGCATCATGTGCTAAGGAAATTGTGATATCAGAAGTTCAAAGTAGGCCTGTTCTGTGGCAAGACACACATAAACACTTCTAGACCAATCAATAGAGATTTATTAAATACTACCAGGAAACCGACTGTGCCATCATACGTAATACGATCTGTAGTTATATCCTGTTATGTTTTCTACTCGCAACTATCATTGCTTAATTTGTTATAAACATTTAATTGCAGAAAATAGTGTTTTTTTTTTTGTTTTTATCTTGTTACATGAAAACTAATGGAGTAATATCGATGCTCTCAATGTACGATTATTTCATCGATGTAAGAACGTGAAGAGGATTAAGTGAATACTCAACAATATGCATCCATAGAGCAAATGGTTAACATACATTATTTATTATTGCATATTATCAATAACTTTTTATAACGCTTCATTATGAAATGAAATTACCCCATTTCAATTCAGTGTCTGTCTTCCGTTTTAATTTTAAGCGAAATATGATAACTAGTATTTATGAAATGGAAATAAACCTGCAACACTGTGGGAATACCTAAAGTTAACACAATGCTATCGTACAGAGACGCGCTGCGAACTGAATAATCAAACCAGTGCATAAGTAAAATATTTATGAAAATTTTAGATTGCTCCAATAAAAATTTTCTTTAAATTTTTTGTGTTGTTAAGTCTTATAAAACACTCCATATTTCATTTATAGCTCCAATTTTGGAAAGACCCTGAATATGCGATACATTAGCGATAAATTAGTAAAATTTACTGTATCATGCTTGTTATGGAACTAATAGGTATAAACTATGCGTTTGATAGCCTTTAGTAGATATTGAATTTTTTTGATAAAATAATGTTTCACAAAAAAAGATAAGCGACAAATTTCTAATTGTGGTAAAAAATTTGCGACAAATTATGTACTATTCGTTTTTTTTCATAATTAGATAGATAGGAAGTGGTTCTGCTAGCTTCATATAAACCTAGCAGAACCATAGATTTTTTTTAAATAATTTGCAATTTAATTGTGGTAATAAATTAGCGAATAATGGTGGATTTATGCAACACCAATTGACAATTATCAAGTAACAATTATCAATTAACAAGTAACGAAAATGATGGCATTTATGCACATTCAATTAACAATTAAGGAAGAAAAGTAAGCATGCGCACAAGTCATACAACACGGGAAATTGCCGAACGAGGTCGATCAAAATGGCATCAATTTACATTTTTACAGTATATTTTCACAAACAAATAAAATTACAAAAGACGCCACAACCCACAACAAAAACAAACCAGAATATTTTATTCAGTGGAAGTTGGGTTAGCTTTCGTCATCGCACGGACCAATCCACGGTCATCTGTACTAGTTGAGTACTAGAAGAAAATTTGGTTCAATTAAATTAAGAAGTTAAAAGTTGGCCAACTTTCTACTTGTTAATTGATCATTGTTACTTGTCTGCATAAACACGGCCATTGTAGGATGATGGTTGAACTTATAATTGCTAATTGTTAATTGATAATTGTTAATTGGTGCTGCATAAATCCACCATAATTAGCGACAAATTATGGCATAATTGAAAATTAAAAATTCGCAAATGGTTCCGCTAGGTTTATGGGGGTCAATTCCATCAAGCAAATGGTGCAGCAGAAACAGCCGTAAAAGTTGCAAAAAATCTGATTAAGAAGAACAAAAGTAATGTTGAAATGGCTCTTCTTGCTAATCGTAACACACCTTTGGAAATTGACTTTAGTCCAGCTGAAATGTTGCATGGCTGGAGGTTGAAAGACAATTTATCATTCACCAGTCATGATACACCTTCGAAAACAGTAGCCAAAGCAGTAGAAAAGTACCGATTACGATACAAGAGCAATTATGATGAAAAACATAGTACAAAAATCTTAAACTTCAGTATAGATAACCGATTTGAAACGGCATGGAAAATTTTTGAAGATTCTGATTCCAAGATCATGCCTAGTGTAGACTAACCAGAGCATAGTAAGAATAAATTGTTTTCATCTAATTCAGACTCTATGATCCACAAGAATCTGTAGAATCCTCAACCTCAAATCCAGAGCCTGTACCGAATGGAAACAATTTACAACCCAATCAAGGAACTCTAGAAAATTCTAGACCTGGAACGTCCAAATGACTACATGTTCTGGTAGACGAGTAGTGATGCCTTTGCAGTTTCTTCAAGACTGATAATCGATGAAGCTGTTATCATATTGAAGGGGGATGAATAATCATCAAATATTGTATTCCCCTAGCAGATAAAAAAGTTGAGAAAAAGAAGTGACACTTGAAACATCAGATATTAAATAATGGAATAAGTTATTGGGAATAAAAATAGAGTTCAATAAAGATTGATTAATGGCTTTGAACAACGTATCGAAGCAAACTCTCAATACTCAATTTATTCATTTTAATCACAATTTTATTGTCTTACACATGTCAGGTCATAGCAATAAATAAACTAAATTAAATTTAGAGCACTTAAAAGGAATATACATGCATAAAACACTATTTAAATACAATACACTTGAGTAAAAGCTAATAAAATTACCTAAAACTACGATAGTGAATGTACAATTTTACCTACAATACTACATAAAGAAATTCGTTTACTAAATAGAGGATAGAAAGCATTCGCTACTAGGATTTTTTTAATTTTTTTGCACATACTGGTTAAGAGGTAGTACATTAAACATTTTGATCGTTCAGTACCTGGGCCCACCCTAACACCTCCTTAGCCTCCAATATGCTGGAATCAAGTTATGTTTGTGTCTTGTGTCATGAGAGTGTCTTGATGAGACCTATAGTAGGCTTCATTTTGCTTTATATATTTAAGGTTTGCTAAGATATGATGATAGGGGACTGTTAATATATTGTGAGATGTATATGCCTGTCGACAGACATCCCTGAAACCTAGTTGAGACAATATCCTCAGCGCTTGTAACCCAAATGCCAGTTCCATCCCTATCGAGTGACCCCAGACAATGAGACCATAAGAAAGATGAGAATGGAAAGTAGAGTGATAGGCAGTCCTTTAGAAGCCCATTCTGCGAATATCACTTAAGAAGAATGAAACATATTTAGGCATGCCTGACGTACTTCATATTTTTTTAAATGATTGTATATTTGTGGGTCATCAGTGAATTGGTGTACTTATACAGTTATCAACTTAGCTATATCCATAGTAAATATCAACAAGAGCAAAATCCAAAATTGAGCCCTTTGATACTCGCCGAAGTTTTGTCATCTATAGATACATATTGGCATTAGTCAGAGAGGTATGTTTAAGAAACATTGTTCAAAAATCCGTAATAGTGAAGCTTAGATAATAGCGGATCAGTCCCTAAGGTATCAAACGCCTTGCTGAAGTAAAATCAAGGCTGTTATGTCCCCTTGCTCCATGACGATCATCCAATATCTTAGTTAAAGCAGTTACAGTACTATATCCTTTACGAAAATCTGATTGGGTTTCTGAAAAAGATTTTCTACAGTCAGATATTCAATCATCTGCACATAGATAAGCCACTCAAGGATCTTATATAGCACTGGTAATTTACTAATAGGACTCAGGTCAGTGAGTTTTTTTTGTATTTGTTCCCTTTGGTATACGAGTAATACAAGCATTTTTCCAATTGAATCGAATATTTCCATCCTACATTAAAAATCCCTTATGAAGCTGGACATTTTCGAATAATTACACCGACATTATCCCATATGAAGCGGGACATATTCATGAAGCGGGACATATTCACAAAACTCATAGAACTAGAAGGCTAAAATAAGTGGAAGGAATTGATATGATTCATAACCACATGTATAGATGGGACACACGTAATCATGCGCATATCACCAACAACATTGCCAGTTCATGCACGTGTACGAGAATTTAATAGAATGGCATTATGATGTAAAGTATTACATTATATTCCCATTAAAAGATCCGAAACTACTCGACTATCCATTACTCAGGATCCTTAAGTTCTTTTGTCATGTGTATTCAGAAGATAATATACAAGTTAAGTGGAACACTTAACAACTTCCCAGAAAAAACCCAACCTGAAATAACACCGCATGAAATGCCTTTAATAAAAAAATATAATTTAGATATTAATGATAGGATTATTTACAATGAAGAATTTCAAGGAAGATTGAATTCCTTCCTACATTATCCAACTTTACAGAAAATGTTGATACATTGTGGGTTTTGTAGTGAAGAGCATCAAAAAGTAATAAAGTGTAAGGTGTGCCTTTCCGTACTGGAAGAAGAAAGAAAAGCAAGTGTAGATCTTGATTACTTCAAATTATTACATAGAAAATACAGAACTGCCTCTTTTTCTGCATTAATTAAGACTTCTGAAGATGATGTGAGGTGTTGTATGTTTACAGAGTAAAAAATCAAGCAAATAATGGCGGAAAAAAAATAGGGATGTTTTTGTAGAACTATTTCGGGAACTCTTTTCGAAGATATTGTTTTCTAAATTAGATAAGCATGTTTTTGATATAGCTATCTACGAGATGTACCACAAAATGAAATTGATAAAATTTATTATACAAATTTACGGTAAAATACGTTACCATAGTGTTGCTTGGTTGCAAGCAGAAAATGTAAGGAAAGAACTGAATAGGAAGAAGCTATCAAAAATTTTACTTTTTTTACCACATCAATAATATTATGCCAATAAATTATGTTAAATCTTTTTTTTATTTATAGAGTGTACCAAAAAGTAACAGTTAATTAAAAATTTATGAAAAATCAACTTCATTAGTATACCTCTGATATTCTGAATCTGAGTTGTCCATTGGATAACTATGAAATATTCCCAATGGTTTTTTATGAGTGCGCGCGCGTTGGTAATGAATTAAGGAGTCTTGTCTAACCGACAAGACGAATCTCCAAGCTAAGGGGTGAGTCTCAATAGATTGCAGCATGGAAACAGCTCTACCAGGTGCAACACCTATGCGACTCATCTACAGACAACTCCGAGTTCCAATATCGAAAGCTATGACACGAAAGGATACGACCTTCGAGGCATTCAGGCATATTACGGATATTAGTTTTGCACTACCGCCCGCTCGAGCAAAGTTTCTTGATGTCTTTTCTAAAAAACCGATTTTCTTCACTAACGAAAAACTTAACATTTGTTTTTGATAGCCCATTACAGGTTTCTCGATAGGCACCAACTTTTATCAAGGATAAAATTCATACTTCTTGGGAAGACCAACAGGCTATATTCTTAGCATTCACATTTAAATTCCCCAATATCTTTACTTTGTGCCAAAATATTTTTTTGGCACTAAATACTTGGAAACTTTTTGTTACTTTAACTTCAAAACTATAAGGGAGAAGTGAATTGTTAATGTTGAAAAGGGAAACATTCTCAATTGAATATTGATAGAAAGATTTTTCTGTGAATTGAAAAATCCACGATTAAAATGAAGTTATTTTTTGTGAATGTCTAACAGAAAACAACTACTTCCCCGGCTAAAGCCACGCTGGACATTGAACTACATCTGATAGATATTCTGAAAAGGCCCTAACTCAAAAGAAAAAATCTGAAATTGAAAATTTGCATTTTTATTCAGATAGTTATTTGATTTTCTATTCCAGTCTTAAATCGCATAAAGAAAATATTTAATTAAAAAAAAAGGAAAAATTTTCCAAAAGAGAGTACTCACCAGAAATCATTCGTAACATTGACGCAGGAAAGACATCGCATTCACTAGGTCTTCAATACATTTTTGTCGACGAAAATCTATTTCACGCTTCCACGATCATCAGGAAGACCGGAAGAAATGGGAAACACATTTTCAAGAAGCAATCTCACTTTGCAAAGATGGAAAAAGTTAGAATCATTTCTTTTGGAGAGACACTTTGAAATTAGTGTTTTCTGACATTAAAACCTGTCATGGGGTATGATAGATTGATTTGTTGAAAATATAAACAGGATGTTCATAAAATCAGATGTGGAATCATCTGCACTGAAAGATAAACTTTAGTCACTATCTTCCATCGTCAAGATAACCTCTTGTGGGGTATTCATGTTGAAAAGGGAAACATTCTCAATTAAATATTGATAGAAAGATTTTTCTGTGAATTGAAAAATCCACGATTAAAATGAAGTTATTTTTTGTGAATGTCTAACAGAAAACAACTACTTCCCCGGCTAAAGCCACGCTGGACATTGAACTACATCTGATAGATATTCTGAAAAGGCCCTAACTCAAAAGAAAAAATCTGAAATTGAAAATTTGCATTTTCATTCAGATAGTTATTTGATTTTCTATTCCAGTCTTAATTAAGAACTCATAAAGATGAATGAGGCAAAGAAGATGATTCCACATCTGATTTTATGAACATCCTGTTTATATTTTCAACAAATGAATTGTTAATCTTATTCAATCTCAATCATACCTACCCATTGTCTTGAAATTATAATCAAAGAATAATACCAAAAATTATCTTTGAAATGAAATATTTTATCATGTGAAATACTGCATACAATTTAGTTCATGCCAAATAAATAATTCAGAGAATGGAGGGGCCACTAAAAATTATTCTTTTAAATAAGCCTTTCTTCCCGAAACCTTAAGGATATTGGGTTCAGAAATTCCTCATAATTTCAGTTGCACTCCACTATTCAATTCGATCTCAAGTACCCCCATCTTCAGAAAGTTCAGTGTGTTTCAGTTAATGGAGGTTATAAATTTCACTGAAACTCCCCCTGTCATGGCAGCGGTTTTACTGCGCATGCCCATGTGTGTACCATGCGGTACAGTAGGGCTCTTTCCAGCAAAACGGTATTGGCCTTCTAGTTCTATGAGTTCTGCGGACATATTCAGCGATAATTACCCGGTAGGTATAGAAAATTTCCCTATAGTAACGATTGTTAAAATGTGCATTTGTCATCTTGACATACATAAATATTGAATTTGAAAAGTCGTTGAAATGTCACGTTTCGGAAATTATTCTTTAAGTTTAATTCAAGAAAAAGTGACCAAAAGTAAACCTAAAAATACAATACTGAACCATCAATATATATGGATTTCATTAAAAAAAGAAATTATAGTATAAACGAAAACACTTCAATACCGTCGCTGGCAAATATTCTCACTGACTGGGCCTACAACATGAAAAAGAAAAATGGTGAGGATTATAAAGATTATACTGTGAAGACTATTTGGAATGTAAATTCAAAACTATTAATGGAAAAATACCAAGACGAATATAATATTAAATTGAATCCTTTCAATGACACAGAATTTAAAAATGCTCGCGAGGCAAAAAATGCCAAAAGAAAGGAATTACAGACAGACCCCCGGAAAAGAAAACAAAGCGCTGTATCATTCAAATACGAAGAGTTCAAAGCCATGATTCAGAACTGTGATGAAAAAACGCCTGCTGGCTTACAAAAAAAGTTATTTTTTGTTTTATCGTACGAATTAGCATGGCAAGGAGGAGAGGGAGTAAAATTTTTAACTTCCTATTTCAAAGAAGACATTAATAACGAGGGGGATAAAACTAACAGACTGGAATACAACCCAATATTTGACAAAACAACGCAAGGAGGGGATAAACCTTGCGCTCCTTCCAAGTGGCTGGTTAGAAACATAGTTAACCCAGATTTGTGTCCTGTAAGGTTGTTCAGAAAGTTTATGCAGAAGATAAATTATATAAATATTCCAAGATCCTTCTTAACTGTTAATCCTTTTTGGAAATTGGGCAAGTGGTACACGGACATTCCTGTCGGAAAAAACATGATATCTCAGTGGATGCCAACAGAGGCAAAAAAAGTCAGGTTTGGCGACTGAAAAAGTTAAAATAACCAATCATTCACTACGTGCAACAACTGTTTCAAACTTAGCAAAGGGGTTGAAGAAAATACGTTGATTAAAATGACTGGACATTCAAACCCAAAGTCCATAAAGCCATATCTCCAACTGGACAAGGAACACCATACAAGTATAGTAGATAAAATGAGAGATACTACTAACCTTAATAAAGAAACTAATGTAGCTAATGTGCCTACTATAAGTTCTTTAAGTTATAATTCAATAGCAAACTCGAATACATTAACAAGTAGTGCACCAGGCCCAAAAAATACTGATTTTTACAACTGTGTATTCCACTGCAATTCATGCACTTTTTATGTTATATTTAATTTGTTAATTTTTATATAATTTATATGTACCTACCGGCATGTTAATTTAAATAAAATTTCAAACTTAGCATATACCTTTTTTCTTTTAACTCCGGAAATATTCTACCGAATTACACTCGTGCATAAAAAAAAACCTGATAATTTTCCGTTCAAGCATGTTGTCGGTAAAAAACTGCATTCGGTTATTTTCATATTTTGGTGAAAGAGCCCGACTCCGAAGGAGGAGAGCTTTTTAGACAACATGCTTTCATGGAAAATTATCGGTAATTTAGATGCACTTGTGTAATTACTTCCGAAAATAACCCTTAACCCTTTCACTGCGGGAAGCAAAGAAAGTTGAAAATTAAAATGGTTACCACAGTGCGGGAGTCAAATATATTTAAATGCATTGTTTGGGGGTTTACTGCGGTAATCAATTATATTGAACTGCTAATATAGACAACTGTATATACAAAGAGGTGTTTGGTAGGTTGCAGGAACCGAATGAAATACATGAACTAAAAGGGTTTCTACACTGCGGGAATCAACTATATTCATGCAGTGTTGGCGGCGCTCTCCACTTCAGTTTCGGTTTACGTTTTGTGATTGTCTCTGTCATGTTTGTGAAGTATTAAGGTGATTTTTGACGATTAATTCTGGAAGCAAAAGGGGGCTAACATGATTACTTCTTATGATATGTATAAATAATATAATGTTTTCTGTGTTTGAATTTTTCTTATAACAATTTAAGACGGGGCAAGTCTGAAGAATGTACAAATTTCGTTGTTTTTTTTATATGCAAACTAGAATATTTATTTGTTTTATAATTACTTTTCATGATATGTATAAATAATATGTTTTCTGTGTTAGTTTAAATTTTTCTTATAACAATTTAAAAAAGGAAATTTTGAAAAATGTTCTAATTTTGTTGTTATTGAAAGATTTTTTATTTATATGCAAAGAGGTTTTATTTATGTTTTAACAACTCTTCACAATATGTATGAATGATAAAATACGTTTTGTGTCAATTGGAATTTCAATTATAACAATTTGAGGAGAGAACAATAAATAAATTAACTGTATATATTACAGCAAACTTACCTTCAACACACATCTAGAGGAAAAAAAGAAACAAATCATATCCAGAGCCAAGCATTTCAGTTGTCTCACATACCAAAATAAAGGCATTAATATTCCAACAGCCAGCAGAATCTACCAACTCATCTGCAGACCAATGATTGAGTATGGACACACTGTTTTTCTCAATTGCAAGCCAACAACTAGAAGAAAATTGCAAGTTGCGGAAACAACTGCACTAAGGACTATCACAAAAATTCGTCACCCAAACAACCCACTACACAACCCGCCAAACAAACTCTTATATGAGCTCACCAACGTTATGCCGATTGAGGATCGTCTGAAACATCTACTCCACCGATTTTGTCTGAAGCCCATAAACATAGAGCTCCTCAACAGATATACCCTCATAAGAGACCCACAAATTCAAGCAATACATCGACACCCTCAGGCGACTACCTGGGAAAGAATCCAACAGGAACATGATTAAATATGCATAACTTTTTTTTTTTTTTTTATATATATTTTTTTTTATAAAATTGTACCAATAGGCAGAAGGACTTCGGTCGATAGCCTATTGAATTGAATATTTGTTCGGTTCAATAAAGTTCCTTTTATTATTATTATTATAACATCATACAATTTCGAACATTAATTGAATTGCCAATTCTAAAATACTCGCGCACGTACAGCGACATTCAATCCACATTCCTTCCATTCGTGACATTCTATAACAATTGGCAACACTGTAAGCTTTGTTCTGCAGTTAGCTGCGGGAAGCAAATATAATTGCACACACGCAACTGCGGGAATCAAATATAGTTGACAGCGCTTCCCGCAGCCGCAGTGACGGTACTCCTAATAGAACCGGCGGCCGCAGCGAAAGGGTTAATAATGCAACAATTGTATTCATGTACTGTATTACACTTCTATTCTTGCAATAAATATAATATATATATATATATACACATGTTATCCGTCAATAAGAAGCCCAAAACGATATATTGTGAATAAGATACCAAGCCCACCCCCGACATACGAAGCCCGGCATCGGGCTTCGTAATTATTAGCGTGTGTAAATCATTTTCTGGTCTTTACGTAGTTCATGGCGTCATATGACAAATTTTCGGTCGGGCTTCTTAAGTTGGCCGTATACCACAAATCATACACGGCGTAGTTCTTGGTGCTTGCCGACGGTCGCCATAACACGTTGGGTATATGTTGTTTGTGTTCTGTCAGATATACGAGGCCCAGCCATTTTCTTCGACGATTATTCATACTGAATTAGTGGCAACATTGCGCATGATGTATTTTCATTACGTGCATCTCCCGTCTTCAAATTTGAACGTCTTCATTCATTCGACGCCCGATCTGGAAACGGAGTGATGTGACATGATGAATCATTCAAGATTAATGGTTAACCAGCAAGAAAGATTGCAAAAGTTAAGGAAGGATATTTTATATCGATTATTTTTTAAGTTTGTATCAACGTTTTAACTGAGAATCGTAATTCATCTTTTTTTACTTATATTTGGTAATATCGTTTGATTGGGAGAATTTTTCATTTGATAGAAGTTTTGATTTAACTTCACCATTAGGATCTCTGTTAGTAGTGTTAGTTATTATGTTCAGGTAAAATATCGCAAACAAAATTTTGTCTAGTTCTAATTAAGCTAGGGCATTGAAATTTCGCACACGTGTTTAAGTCTAGTGAAAATGCATTTCGATATCAAAAACAAGATGGCTACCGGCAAGCTCTGTGATTTATGGTTTTTGGCGTCGGATGTCATATTTTTTGTCGAAATTCTAGAATTCATGATGGCTGCTCAAGTATGGAGAACGATTTTTTGATTTATGATATGATTTTATTCAAAGTATGAGAGATTATTAACTTTTTTCGCCATTCGAAAATTCAAGATGGTGGACAAGGTTTGTTGTTCATATTGTGAATCTAGCAAAATTGGGGTCAAGGGGATTTTGGGGTCAGAGGCTAGGAATACTACAAAAAATTTGTGATTTTGAATACAATTGTATGTACGGGTTTTTCGGGTGGGAGTTTTTTTCCTCAGATTTAGATAATTTAAGATGACGGACAATTTTGTAATCTAATCCAATATTGAATAATATTGTTATCAAGGGCATTTTGGAGTCAAAATTCAAGAATCCATTGAAGTGAACGAGTTTTGTTTTACGAATATATTTGAAATTGGTGGCTTGGGAATTTGGAGTGGCGGATTTTAAATGAATGACAAAAGGAATTACGGAAATATGAATTAAAAAGCATTTTCAAAACAAGCTTTTATTCAGAAGAACAGATAGAAACATAATTTCTTTAGATGGGTAACGTAGGTTATAGTGTAACAGATTCAAAAACTAATATCTTTAGATGGGTGACATTGGTTATCCTGCAAGTAACAGATTCAGAAGCTCACCGCAAGGAATTGTTTGCATTCAATCTGAAAATATTGCGGGAGAAGTTTTTGAATCTGTTACAGAATAACTTCCCACCCATCTAAATAAATTATTTTTTATTTCTGGTGCATTTGAATAAAGAATTAGTTTTTAAGACTTTTTTCTATTTTCATTTTTTATTATGAAGTTGAGAACTTGTGGAATAATAATTTGATTTCACAAAAAAACAAATACGGCGTATCCCATGTCGTTCGTTCGTTTCGATGTTTATAAAGTTCCAACAATAATAGAAATTTGAAAATTTGAACTGAGCATAAGTGATAATGCTGTACTATTCTGAAAGGATAAATGATTCATTGTCCCACGAATTCAATATTGTTTTATTTAACAAGAATTGGGACCAGGGGTACAAATAATTTTTTATCGCTGACGTTTCGGAATAATTGATTTGTTTTTCAAAGCTGAAACGACAATATTCACGTATAGGTGAAAACAGGGAACACATTCACGATCGACCTTTAAAACTTAGTTTTTTCTGCTCATGAATCCAACGAATACAAACTCCTTTGGATAAAAAACACATTGTCATTAACTACACATTAAAAATTTCAAAAATGTAATCAAACAAATACAGGCACGTTAAAATAAAACGAAATACGACAGTGAATAGTCAATGAACAGCTGATCATCCCACCTGAAATACTCGAGCGTTACATAGATAAAGCAAGAAAAAAAAACGAATAATTTATCTATTATTCTTCAGAAATCTGTTTTTCTTTTGAACTTTTCTAGAAGGTGCGTGTATATTTTTGTCAGGTTTTGTGAATCACTTTTTTAGTTTACGCAATTATCATGGAAATTGATTCAAATACTTTTTCTCAACAATCTCTTTAAATAAGTCATCTACATTTCCAAAATTTCTACTGAATCGAAATCAAAATTGCACGACGATTCAAAAGATTTACAGCAAGTGCTGTTTTTTATTTCTATTCTTTTCATAGTAGTCATGTAGCCCAGTCTATGGATGAATTAAGTTTATTCAATTTATTACAGATATCAGAAGGTTTTAGGAGATAGAACATTATAAACACATAAAAACTTACAGCCAGATTTGCCCAATTTTTTTATAAACAACGATCAAAGTCGGAAAATTCAGTTTTCGGACCGTAGAATTTTCCTACTACGTCTGAGAGAAAAGCTGTATCCATAAAAGTTGTAGGTTTTAGAAAGATCTTCAATTTGATCATTTATGCGTTAAAATCCATGAATAAATTCTCGAGAAACGCTGAAAAACTATATATTTTGGACTATTTTGGAAATGTTTATAATTTTTGGTTAGGAGGGCAATAGTTGTATCCAATTTCAGCTAGATCGCTTCAATAGTTTACGAATCATTGCATTTTTTTTATCTAATATACCCTTTATTCAAATAATCGTCATAGGCAAGATAATGGATCTAGAGCTGTTTAACAAAAAGAAATGGATTTTCGAAAGGTTCAACTTTAAGGTAAATTGAAAAAATATGTTATTTGTTTAGAAAAAAATATTGAAAAGCCCATTTAAATGATGGGTGTCTTTTGCTTATAAACTTTATTATTGTGTAGGAGTTTTTGGTGTCTTTCCAAACTTACAGGGAAGAGAACTTGTAATATCGATGCTCTTTTAGAAATGAACAAATTAAGACGAACCAACTAAAAAGCAAAAAATAAAAATACTAATTAAAAAACTTTTTAAAGACAAGCTTTTATTTAAGCCGTGTACTAAAACGTATAAAATAAATTCAAGTCATTGCTGACAATGGTTTCATTATTTTTTGTCGGATTATTTGGATTCAAAAAGCTTGTCGCGCGAATTGTAATAAAATTAATACTTCGACAAGTTGTTACTTACCAAACCATTCATTGTCCAATTAAATTAATTGGTATCTTCTTTCATGAATACTTTGTAAAAATCAAATACTTCGACAAGTTCTTACTTACCAACTAATCACTGCCCAATCAAATTAATTGGTACCTACTATTATGAACACTTCGCGCGACAAGCTCTCTGAAACCAAATAATTCAACAAAAAATAATTAATCCTGATTTTATGAGGATGATGTTCATTAAATCAGATGAGGCTGTGGCCGGGGAAGTAGTTGTTTTCTGTTAGATAATACAAAAAATAACCTCATTATTGTCGTCGATTTTTCAATTTTCAGAAAAATATTTCTATCCAATTTTCAATTGCGTATGTTCCCCTTTTCAACAAAATATTTGTATTATTACAATTGTATGAATTTGAATTACAACGTTACATATACTCCAGTTGACATTTTTATCTAAAAAATGTTATAATTTTTCTTCAATACGATTTCCAATAAAAAAAAAATTCAAGTGTCGGCCGCGACTATTAAAAAAATATTTTTTCAATGAAATACCATCATGAATTCACTGTATTCTGTATATCAAACCATATAAACATAGGTGAAGCTGAATTATTGCAGCAAGTTGATCACCATCATACTGCTTTTGACTAGACATTTTGAAAAGTTGAAGTATTCATATGACGTCATCGTTTGACGACCTATGCATTTTTTCCTCATGTCACCGTACATCTTTTCAAATGGCACATCACACATTTACTAAATTATATTTCAAGTAAATCTGGCTTGAAAGCATCAGCAGGTCGAGTACGATGGTCTGAATGAGAAAAAAAACTGGCCAAGGAATATTTTGCGAAACACATTAAGAAAAAAATCATCCCAAAAAAACATGAATGTGAATAGCTACTTCGATCCAAAAAAGACGAGTTCACAAATAAAGACTGGATTCGATTGAAGACATTCGCCTATAATACATTCCGAAACAAATGAGCCTTTTGAAAATAGGTCCACAAATTATATTCTTGATAATTCCATGTATTTTATAAATCAGAACAAATATTTTTTTGATTTATCGTTTTTTTATTTGAAATAGTATTTTCTTCATACCTCTAGATTATTATTTCTATTATTGCCTCACATCGTATCAATACCTATTGGTGCACAGGATTATTTAAATTCAGAAAATTGTAATTAAGATGAAAAATGATAAGTATATATCGGAACACCGTTTACCTAGTATTATTCAAAGTAGTAAATTACATATCAAGACCGTCTCAAACATCGGCTACTTAATTATTACTGCTCAAACAATATGGCAACGTCGCCGGGCTTCATATAGGTAACAAGATCTATACTTTTTTCAAGATGGCTTCCTAATCACCGTTGCATATTACGGGACTAGCAAAACCTTTGAAATGTGTTGTCAGATTGTATGTTTAAAAATGTTACCCCTCTTACTGGTTCCTCCTATAATTACTCAAGTATTATATTTTCCATGGAAATACACATTGATAAAGTGAAAATCAACTTGGGCTTCCAAACCCCTATTGTGTGTATTGGGCTTGGAATCATCCGTCGGGTACGTATATATATATATATATATATATATATATATATATAATAATTTTACTACTAAAAGTGAACAAAGTAAACAAAGAGTTCCTCATATTTCTTCAAATTTCCAAACCATCTTAAACAAATTTGTGATTTATTTATGGTAAACTCTCAAGTGCTAGATCCCAGAATAGGAATATAACAATATTTTTGCATTCAAGCGTAAAAAATAAATTCCCACAACTCTAACCTACAAAGTAACCGAAGAATTCTACTCATCAATATGAACGGCTGCAGTAAATGTGAAAAGAGCGAAAATTTGATCTCCTGTGATGGATGCCAAAAAATTCTATGTGACAAGTGTTCTGAACTTTCTCCTTCTGAAATCAAGTGCATGCCGTTGAAGAAGAGGAAACTACTATTCCTATGCAACGAATGTGAACATAGTTTCAAGCTCATACCGGTACTGTTTAAGAAAGTTGAAAGCCTTGAGGAGACAGTCCAGAAACTGAAAGATGATGCTAATAACTGTACCATCCGCAGCCAACCAGTACCTGAACTAACGACAAACACTCCACTGTCAAATTCCGAATTAATGCACGAATTCGAAGATCGCACCAAGAGGACTAAGAATGTTATGATATATAATGTGAATGAAATCACCTCCAGAACGATCAATGAGAGAATCAACCATGACACAAATAAAGTCAATAACATTTTAACCACCCTTGGTATAACTGAAAACCCTATAAAAATTATACGCCTGGGTAAAGCGACTGGCAAACCCCGTCCACTAAAGGTTATAATGCACACCCAGCAGGCTGTCAAGGATTGTCTGAAAAATCGTAAAAATCTCACTGGTACAATTGTTCGCATTAGTGCAGACTTAACCGTTCTTCAACGACAAGAAATAAAAAAATTATATGAGGAATTGAATCAGCGCAGAGAAAATGGCGAAAATGATATTCAGATAAGATATATAGGAGGAGTTCCAAAAATCTTGAAAACACCCGTCAACGCATCAAATAGCTCAAAAAACTAATCAGCTGTTATTACCAAAACTGCGGGGTATTAGTACTAAACTTCATACTCTGAAACAATCGGTTGAATTGTCCCCATATGATGTAGTTATAATTACCGAATCATGGCTAACGAGTGATTATACTGAAAGTGAAGTGAACTTTAATGGTTTTAATGTGTTTAGATGTGACCGGAATTCTGCTTTTACCAAGAAATCACGAGGCGGTGGCATATTAATTGCAACTAGAAAGTATTTATCAGCCAAACTGCTGCATATGGATCACCAGAATTTAGAACAACTGTTTGTATCACTAGTCTATGGTAAATCCAAATACATTATAGGAGGTCTCTACATCCCACCTAACTCAGATGATGAGTGATGAGTGCTACACAAATCATGTTACTAGTATTGAAAATTTGATCAATATGAACCCCGAGTATAAAATGATTATTTTTGGGGACTACAACTTGACGGAAGCCACATGGACACGCAACAATGAAGGCACAAATGTTGAGTATCCCCCAAACTCCAAAATGTCTATTCTTGAGGAAACTTTAAATTTTTTAAATTTAGAGCAAGTTAATCTACTACCAAACATCAATAACAGATTTTTGGATCTGTGCTTTAGTCATATTCATGATCTCGATGTGTCTTATGCAGAAGATACTTTGCTATGTGAGAATTTTCATCATAAATCATATTCCTTTGGCCTTTCTACTGTCAATACTAATAATACTTTGAAATATGAAGTGTACTATCATGACTTTTGCAATGGCAACTATATGGGTCTCAATAATTACTTATGTAGTGTAAATTGGGAGGTCGAATTTGAATCAATCTGTGATGTGGATTTGGCTGTGAATAAATTTTATTGTATCTTATATAGCGCCATGAATATTTTCATTCCGATAAAAAAATTTAAAACTGATAATTTTCCGGTCTGGTTTTCTAATGAATTAAAAAGACTGACTATATCCAAGAAAATTGCCCATACAAATTTTAAAATCAGTCGATCTGACCATTACTACGATATCTTCGCAAGCTTAAGATCGAGGTGTAAGGAATTGAGTGAAATATGCTATAATAGATATCTACACAGAATGGAAAATAACCTAAACGATGATCCTAAACAATTCTGGAAACACCTTTCTAATTTGAGAAAAGGTTTTGATCTTCCTAGCGAAATGATATATGATAACCAAACTAGCACCAATGGAAATGAGTGTGTATCATTGTTTGCGAATTTTTTCTCATATGTTTATGTTAAAAATGACCTGGCTATTCTGGACTATAACTATATACCCCAAATCAAGGATACGAATATTAACCTGAATAACTTTACAATAAATCTTACTGATATTTTCGAACTCTTTACAACACTAAAACCAACGTTATCGTGTGGCCCAGATGGAGTACCAGGTTTTCTGTTGAAAAAATGTATTTACTCTCTGTGTAAACCACTACACCATCTGTTTAACTTATCAATAAAATACTGCTCCTTTCCTGAATACTGGAAAACTCCTATATTATTCCCATTCATAAATCCGGCCCAAAGAATATTGTTTCAAACTATAGAGGAATCTGCAAACAATCTGATATACCTAAATTACTAGATAAATTAATTTCGGTACAAATTTCATGGGCTTTCAAACACATCATAAGATCCGAACAAAGTGGTTTCTGTCAAGGTCGCTCAACATGCACAAATCTCCTAACCTACCAACACAAAATTCTAGAAGCCTTTGAAAACGACAACAAGTTGATAGTATTTATACAAATTTCTCGAAAGCCCGACCATGTAAACCATGCTATTCTTCTGGCTAAGTTAGGTTCACTTGGGATGGGAAAAGCTGCCTCAAGTGGACTGAAAGCTTTCTGTCTGGCAGAGCCAGTGTGTACGTATAAACAACTATTTATCAAATGCCATATCCGTTACATCAGGGTCCCAAGGGTCCCATTGCTGCCCTATTCTCTTCAATTATTTTTTGACTTTTAAAATTTTTTTTTCCTCCAGGCCGACCTGGATAGATTCAGTGAATGGGCATCAATGAATAAGTTAATGTTAAATGTTACAAAATGTTTTTCGATGACTTTTGCTCGAATAAAATCCCCAGTTGTTTTTGATTACAACCTCGGAGCAAAACCATTAAGCAAAGTGAATGAAATAAGGGATTTAGGCATACTCCTTGACACTAAATTGTCTTTTAAAAGTCACTACAACAAGCTGAGAAATAACGGAATGAAAAACCTGGGATTCATTTTCAGGAATAGTCATCATTTCTCAGTTGAAACATTTAAATTGCTATACATATCACTAGTCCGTCCAAGTCTTGAATACTCATCAGTGGTGTGGTCACCCAGCTATTCATGTGATACTAAACTGATTGAGTCAGTACATAAAAAGTTTCTGAGACAGTGCGCATTTAAAATGGGTATTGTCCGTGTGGACTTCCACATTGACTACGCATTCATTGAACAGTCATTAGTCATCCAGTCTCTGGAAATTCGTAGAACTTTTTTTGATTTCTGTTTCTTATTCAAAATTGTCAATGGTCTGATCGACTGTAATTACATTTTGACACAGTTGAGGTTCAACACACACTCTAGAACTCGAGATCGGAAATTGTTTTCAATTCAATTTTATCCTAACAACTACACCTATCATAGCCCCTTAGCAAGACTACCTCGGAATTTTAATGATATTCATGGTTCTATTGACCTATTTGATATTACGCTTACCCAATTCAAGAATGGATTGAGATCCGTATTAGAAATGCAAAATATATAATAATTTAAGGAAATTTATTTAAAATTTTTAGGAAATTCTATATAATATATTTAATGAAACTTAGACCTAATTATATTTATCATTGTACTTATGTAAAAATGGTTTATCCGTATAAATAAATAAATAAATAAATAAATATATATATATATATTTATCCCGCCTACAATATCACGTCCGTACGTGGGTTTCCGACCATACACTACCGCGTCCTGAATGATACAACGTCCGTATACCGGACGCAGTATTGTTTTCCAACAATAATTCCATTATTTTGAACGAACCATCGAATTATATATTCGTAAATTGTACTCCGCTTCCAGAGCTCCCATGGCATATGAGAACAGAAAACATTCATTATCAAATGCGAGAGTTATGTACACCAGAAAAACATAATGAGGGACGTACTATTTATTATACGGTCTTTGAAAGTTCCAGTATACATTTAGTTCAGTCAATTTCTGTTTGGGGGGGGCGCTTTAAATCGTGAATGCTAATATACATTGAATATACTCTTTTCACCTGTAGCATGATGATGCGTCCTCAGTCTGGCAACCATATACCAAAATACATGTTGGTCAGTGTCTTCATGTGCAAACACGTGCGAAGTTCTGGTGCACTTTTATTTTGTGAGTAAGTAAACTTCTTTGAATTTTTTTACCGGACTTTCATATGTTTTTACAGAAATTCAAAATTTATGAGGAGGAAAACATATCATATATGAATGCAATAGTAAATTACATCAATTTCCCCCATTTGTTAGAAATAACTTTTATGAGTTTTTGAGAATTGCAAGTGTTTTCATTAATTTTCAAGAAATTGAGTTATTCAGAACCTTTACATATGTGTGAAATTCCATAAATTGCTTTTCGATAGTTTGGTTGACTGATTGCAGCATTGCGAGGTGGTAACTCTAACTTTTTATGTAGACTGCAGTCTTTTCCAAAGTGTTTATATTCAAGACTGGGCATGCTCCGAAAGTGAACTGGACAGACGCTCTTTCTTTTCATGTCACAGACGGTAGTTTTGGGATAGCATTTTTCTCATGTGGGCGACTCCGATGCAGATCCAACATGTAGCCCAATACGATAGACAAGTTATTGAGTTCATATTTTAATTTATCCCGAATCATTCGCATTCATTTGGTTCCTACTCATCTCAGAAAAAGCACATTTTTCCTTCTATTATTTCGTCATCATTTATTTTCAGGTAAAAAAAACAATCATTTTCGATCTTTGCTTTCAACTTCTTTCAAATCACGACCAATGAGTTTTTGAATATTTCGTTCAGCCCTAGCAAACACAATGAGAAACTACCTTCTACCCACAAGAATCCAATATCAAGGGATCAAAACGAAACCCTACCTTCTACGCCCAGATGCACTGGAAGACTGAATGACGAAATTGACAGTCGTCCTTCCACTCCAGAGATAACAATCCGAATGAGAATATATCTACTTACAGGAATATAACTGAATATTGTAGAATATGAAAGTGGAAATATTGTGTCCGAAATGTATAATGAAAAAGGGGGAACTTTGTGGCATAGAAGACAAATTATTGAATTAAAGAAGAAAAAAGCATCCTCAAGTGGGAGTCGAACCCATGACCTTAGGATTTCTAGCCATATGCTCTACCATCTGAGCTATTCGAGGACATAGGATGCTTTTTTTTCTTTTATTTAATAATTTGTCCTCTATGCCACAAAATTCCCTCTTTTTCATTATATATTTGGGACACAATATTTCCACTTTCACCTTATATGGCTAAATCTTATCAGTGGTTAGAGATCATCTGCTTAGATCAGCTACTGAAATTTTCGAATGACGAAGTTGAGTGACAGGTAATGGATCTCGACGGCCAGTTTGATTTTCGATTCATTTCTCACATAAATATTAAATTATGGAAGAAAAGGTTCACGAGTATTTGTCGATTCCTATGTCCTCGAGTAGCTCAGATGGTAGAGCGTATGGCTAGTCGTGGGTTCGACTCCCACTTGAGGATGCTTTTTTTTTTCTTTAATTTAATAATTTGTCCTCTATGCCACAAAAATTCCCCCTTTCTCATTGTAGAATATTTTTTTTGGATTATGTCATAAGGTTCCATCAACAAAAAAGAGAATATTACTCACTGTTAGTTTTGTGAGGAGCAATGGGAGAATACTCCTTAGAAGGTAATAAGATCGATAGTGTGACTGAGGTTAGAAAAACAAAAATGAAAAAAAAAAACATTGAAAGAGGAATGAAAAGAACATTGGTGGAATTTTCGAAAACATATAGAAATAAAATATTTCCCTCGAAGAGATATGAATGAGAAGAATCGAAGGTGAAATACTCACAATTATTAGAAAACAAAGACTGAGCGAACATAAAGGTATTTGTACAAAATACATATTCTGCAAAAATGTAAATATATTCTGAAATTGACTACTATGGAGATTTTATTTCTTATTTTTCAGATGACTATCTGAAACAAGTACATTCATTTAGGAATCGTGATATTTTGTTATATTTTGAAGATTCCAGAGAATTTATTTCTGTTTTACTTCTTGAAAAAGCAGCCCTAAAAGCTCTAAAGTCACACACTTGTGAGTCTAGACTGACTTGGGACTACAAACTCTCCCTAAGACAACTGGCTACGAATAATCAGGTTACTCTGATGTGGGTGCAAAGAAATCAAAGGCAATGCGGAAGCGAACAGTCTTGGAAGGGGCAAATACCCAATTTTCTGGCCCAGAACCCTTCTGTGATATTTTTAAAGCCCACATCAAAAAAGAGTTTCGGCGCTGGGAAGCTGACAAAATTGAAATCCACTGGAATAAGGTTCCAGGGCAAAGACAAGCGAAAAAGCTTTTGAGCTCATCGCCAAAGAAAGCTGAACAGCTTCTCGAGTTGGACAAGCAAGACTTGGTACTGCTCACCGGACATTGTCCTCTGAGGTATCACTTAAAAAAACTTCAGGGATCAGACAGTGAACTGTGCCGTTACGGCGAGAATTTCGCTGAAACTGCAGGACACTTGCTGTGCGACTACCAAGTGCTGTTTTGCAAAAGGCTTGAGTTTCTCGAAGGAGTTTTACCAACGACCTTATCCACCAGGAACTTAGCTCCCAGGAAACTGATACGCTTTGCAGGGAGTCTCAGAATCCCGGGTTTTGAATGGGTGAAGGGTAATGTACAAAAGACCTCACAGGTCGAGGTACGTAGGGGCTGAAGAGCAATATCAACCCCCCTATGATCTACTCTCTTGAAATGTATTTACTTATGAATCTTTCGAAAATCATTAATTTATTTATATATACAGCGTACTATTTCTGTAAGCTCAATCAGTTCTTTTTCCCAAATCTTGTCTGTTTTCATTGTCACGAATACACTACTTCCACAGCAACAATATGTACAGTGGTAACAACAGCAAGCTGGTGAGTACCTTACCCTACCCCACACTATGGGAATCCGGATACGCTGGATCAACGCGCTAGGTTATCCTGCTACCGAATCATTTCAGCCACGGTGGGTCCGCCTGATGAGGCTACTGGCTCTGGGATGTCAGTACCCAAGAGAGTAAATGCGCCGCTTCCCGCCAAGTCAGCAAGGAATACAATCATTAGTGCCCATAGATAAAGGACTTCCCAGTCTCTACCGAATACGGTATGTTTTTCATTGGTCAACTATCTATCACCCTGCCCCCTAGAGTCCAACACCTTGTGGCGAGGCAACGGCAAGCCTATGGGGAGGTCCTCTTCCCCTGCATACCCATGTCAACAGGAGAATTCCAATATCAGCTAGATTTTTCTCGCATCAACCATATCCGCCGCTTACTTTATTTCAAAAGCTATTAGGTATGCTACCATGTTAACTGAGAGGGGACATGGACCTTACCCAGCTATGTCTGGGAGCGTCACAAGTATTACCCCCTGTCGGCCTAGACATATGGCGGGCCCAGGCCCCACACTTCTTCCTCAGTTGATTTTATGGAAAATTGAATGGATAAATTTTGATTAGCAAGGGATGAATTTTCCGAAGAGAAGGACGTTATATTAACTATAGTTTGATTACCATAACAGGTAAGTGAGGAGATAAGGAAAATTTGTGTTGTGGTTATCTACCTGAAAGAGCACAAAAAAAAACAAATATATAATGACAACATAAACGATTCCAAAACCCAGTTCTCTGTGAATTTTATGGAACGTTGTATAATTATATCATTTTCTATATTTTTCCAATATCCAATAGTTTTCGAATAGTAAATTTCAAATAACTCAAAGAACTCTGGAAATTTTATAGTCTGTTGGGATCGGGGATGTGTATTCGTGTTGTATCTGTCATATTTTTGTTGCTGTAATGAAACACCATCTTTTATTATCATATCATCCATGACTGGTCCCCAGCAATTATGATATTTTTTATGTGTAGTTATACATATAATTAAAGTGAAGGAAGACATCACCTAATGGCCTTATCATTTGGAGACATCAGAAAATACTTAATTTAGGGAACAAAACTGATTAATTACAATAATAGGATTATTCAAATGATTTCATTTATATAACCATAATTTATTATTATTAGGATTATTTACTATTATACTAATTATATATCAAGGATGACGAGATATTATTCGAGAAAGAACATATCAGGGTTCACATACTATAAGAGTAACTTTAGGATTACGATGAGGAATAATTTTATTTATTACTTCAGAAGTATTTTTTTTTATTTCCTTTTTTTGAGGATTTTTCCATAATTCATTACAGATATAAAATAATTGATAAAAAACCTTTTTAAAGACAAGCTTTTATTCAAATGCACTAAAAAGTAAAAAATAATTGCTTTGGATGTGTGACGTAGGTTATTCCGTGACTTATAGATTCAATTCAATACGTACGTCCTAACATATGCATTTTTGTTAAAGCATCGTTATTATGAGGCCTTTTCTCCTGTAAGTTCTGAGCTATCTGGTCCTTCAATGAGGAGACTATCTAGAGATTAACTCATTCGCCATCTTGGAGTTGCCATCTTCAATTTATGAATTTCAACTAAAAATCAATAATCTTCGACTTATTTCGTGATCTCCGACCCCAAAAACCCCGACATATACTATTTCTAATCCCAATTGGACCGACATACAAAGTTTCAAGAAGGAATTCTCTTCCACCCGACAGAACTTTTTTATGATTGTACCAGGAACGCTTTGAAAGTAAGAACACTGGTAGTATATAAAGTTTCCATTTGCCAGGCAGTTCATATGAACACTCCTCGTAGTGCTCTTATTTGTATTGCCGTTCCAATTGGGATTAGAAATACTATACCAATTTTGAATCGAATCGGGCCAACATCGAGTCGTGCCGACATACCAATTTTGAATCGAATCGGGCCATAATCACAGAACTCGCCCGCCATCTTGGGTTTGTTGATCAGAAATCCTTAATCTCTGACCCCGAAAACCCCCACATACCAACTTTGAATAGAATCGGACCATAAACAAAGAGATTATCGGCCATCTTGGAGCTGCCATTTTGATTTTATGAATTTTGAAGAAACATTCCTAATCTTCGACCATGAAAACTCCCACACACCAATTTGAATCAAATTGAACCATAAACCTGAATCTCGTCCGCCATCTTGAAGCGCCATTTTTTTTCCTCTAACAGTAACTCCATGAGCTGCCATTTCAATTTCATAAATTCTGACAAAAAATTCATAATCTTCGACTCTGAAAACCCCCATACACAAATATTGAATAGATTCGGACCATAATCACAAAACTCTTTCACCATTTTGGAGCCGCCATCTTGAATTCATAAATTTCGACAAAAAATTGATAATCTCCGACGCCGGAAATCCTCACACCAATTTTTTGATCGAATCGGACCATAATCATAAAACTTGTCCGCCATCTTGAATTTTTTATTTTGACAGAAATTTCACATTCTTGATCCCTGAAAACCCCCACATACCAATTTTGAATCGAATCGTACCATAATCACAAAACTTGTCCATCATCTTGGAGCCGTCATTCTGCTTTTTTTTCCAACGAAAATTTCATAATGCATTGTCACCGGAATTATGATCACCTGCCGAATTTCAGCTCAATCGGATGTCGGCAAGTGTTCCAAAAATGGATTACAAATTTTGAACCGGAAAGAATGACAGCATATGAATGAAACGAGTTAAATAAAAATGTGTAATAAAACATGGCAACAGCGCTGGATGTCGTATCGTGCTGAGTATGAAAGATATTATGCAAATTGGACGCAGTATCATACTAAATATGAAAACAAATTATTCACTGGACGTGATAATGATATGATGGTGAAAGGACGCTAATATTATATAAGAATACTTTTTTTATTTTTGAAGTTTTTGATAATCTGAAACCAGCTTTGAGTAGGATTTTTGTGTAGAACCAGTATACTCGTATCAGAATTGATCTAGACATCGTATTTCTGGTGGACGCAGTAACGTACGCTTCCTGAAAGGACGCAGTATTATAGGCAAGATGTATATATATATATATATATATATATATATATATATATATATAGAGTGACTCATTTGAAAGCGGGCCACCTCTCTAAAACTGTTATTTATTATCCGATTAAGAAGTTTGTTTTTCAGTAGATAGAGCATCAATAGTTATAGTTGAATGCCATAAATTCGAAATGAAAACAGGACGAAATTATTTTTTTCAACTTATTTTTTTCAACAGAAATATGGCATAAGTAAAATTCATATCACTTTATCAAAATATTTTGAATAGTCGTCATATAAATCACAATCTTGTTAAAAATATCGTTTAAAATGCTCTTTCAGGTCATTAGCAGTCGAGTTTGTAAACAGCAGTTATTCAAAATGGCGTCAAATTATGTTTCTTCCAAACGTAACTCCATAGTATAGGAGATAGTTATGTCCATCAGAACACTGCAGTTTTTTGCCAAAGAAATTAAATGTACATCTTTACATCAAATAGTAATCAATATTCAATAATCAATGATAACCAATATTGATAACATAAATGAACTACAACAAAAGAATGGATTGAAATGAGAGTGCCTACACATTAAGTTTCGTACTTTTCAACCAAATCCCGATTTAATTCGAAACATTTATTCTACCATTTTCTAATGCTAACTAACCATAAGATTCAATCAACATTCGATCATTGGTTTGGGGTAATATCTGTGCAAGCCTGTCTTAGTCTTTCACGCAGTTCCTCTTTGGTGGTTGACAGTTATTCCAAATATCAATCTTGGTTTCATTCAAACATGCTTGGGATACCACATTTCAAAAATATTATTTTTATTAGGAGGCTTTGTAACTTTAGTTGCTATAGAGGTGACAAGTCATCAGAACAATAGACGAAAAGACACAAATTTGTCAGTGTTAATAGTGAAGTTTATAACTCCTCAAGTACCTACACTAATAAAGAAGTATGACTGATCATTTGACTTTGCAGGAGAAAATTGAAATAGTAAGACTTTGTGGTAACAACAGATCCGAAAGGAAAGTATGTAGAATTTTCAATAACATGCATCCGGAGCTTCGAAATATTAGCAGAGCTACAGTTGGCCGAATAAACCAAATTTTCAATCAGTATGGGGCTGTTTGTAAACATATTCTGAAGAATAGTAATATTGCACAAAGACAGAGACGAAATCATTCTGAACGAATTCGAAATTATTTTAATAATAATTCGAAAATAAGTGTGAGAATTGCAAGTTTGCGCCGACTAAGAAAGTGTATTGAGAGAGACGGGGGTCATATCGAGCAGTTTTTGTAGCGGATTTTGCATTTCTGTTTGCTTTCGAGGCTTGCGATTGATTATTTACACCATGAGTTTTATAAAGTAAACGTGTTTGCATGATAAAAATTCGTTATGAACATTGTACCTATCATTTCTATTTTCATTACAAATTAATCTTTTCGAATAATGGTAGATATCTCAGGTTGGATGTCGTCGAACAAAACTGCATTTTTATCAAAAATCGTTGCTCCGATCGATTTTCCACACGAGTACTTTTATTCAGGAAATTGTCCAGGTAACCTTGTTTTGTTAAAACATATTGACAAATCCCAGTCATTTCAAAGTTTTGGGGTGTGGACCATCGGGGGTAGTCCGTTCCTGACTTTGTAGCAAAACAACTGACTCCTGCATGAAAGCTCATCGAAGGAATTCATTTTTTAGTCAATCACCAAAATTTAGATGATTTTGAATATTCACTTTGAAAGTTATCAAAGAAAAACATTTTTCATTTTGTAACTTTGAGGGCCCATAACTTGGTAACGAAGGCTTTTGAGAACAAAAGTTATATGAAGTACCGGTGATATTTTGACCACATCTATACATTCCCGAGAGGAAAAGAGGAAGTCCAGGGACACCCTGTATATAATGATTGAGAGATTTTTGTACATACTAGAGAATATCTCTCAAAGTATGTCATCATTTTCAACATACCTAGATATAGATAATATATTCATTGTTAAGTTAGGAGTTACTGCACACACAGTTTTTTATATTCTATCGTGCAGCTCATTGGATATAGAACATAGTGTAACATAATAATGTAATGTAATAATGTAATTTTCAATGTAATATTGTTTGGTGTTCTATATATTAAATATTATTATTATTATTATTTTTCTGCCAATACTGTTGCAAAAATACCACTTGACCAAATATTTTTAAAGAAATTGGGTCTCGTGAATTTCTACAACAATATTGACACAAAAATGTCAAAGTATACTCAGTAGTTATATCACGAGTGATGGATATTTTGGTGAGTATACTTTCACATTTTTGTGTCAATATTGTTGTAGAAATTCACGAAACCAAATCTCTATTTTTTAAAAGAAATTTGGTGGAGTGGTATTTCTGCAACAATATTGGCGGAAAAATATCAAAGTATACTCTATCCAAAATATCTATCACGAGTGCTGTATGACCAGATTATATATCGAGCTAGCTATTACAAACATCCTACACTTGGAAAAACTATGTGTTTCTACATTTTTTTGAATTTATTTTAAGAAAGTGTTTCCAAAATCTTCGAACATCTTTTTTAATTTGACAGTGAATTATTTTGATAGGTTTGGTATAACAATGGTAAATGCCTACTTGATTTATAGCAAGTAGAATGTATATTCACAGATGTACTAGCAACATGGTGTATATTAGCTGATATTGGGATTTGATTCATGGGATATTGGTTTTTTGGTAAAATCTGTTTTCAATACTCATATCAGTACTTTATGCATGAAATTGTCATCCGGTTGCAGTAAGGGTCATATCATCAGAATTAAATACATCTGCAGCAAGAGCAACATATTTTGCTCTGATTGACTCACTGTTGAGATATGGAATTTGTTTTTGGGGGAATAGCTCTCAATTTCTATTGAACTCGGTGTTCGTTTTACAAAAGAGGGCTGTGAGATACCTTTGTAAAGCAAAACCCAGAGATTCATGCAAACCCTTGTTTATTGCTAAAAAAATATCAACATTGACATGTATCTTTATTCTGGAAAGTCTATGTTTAATCCACAAAAAAATTGACATTAATATCCAATCTCTGTCAACTTACAAGACGAGGAGTGATAACTTCACAGTATCCCTACCAAGTCCCAGAAGCTCCTTGGGAAAGGGGTCAATAATTTATATTGCAAAAAAAAATGTTTAACCACCTGCCTTCACATATTCGTTCTTTGGTGGCACATAATAGATTCAGGATGGCTGTCAAGGAGTTACTGCTAGCTAGAGCATATTATAATTTGAAAGAATTTTATGACAATGTATTTTAAGTATTTGATTTCGAATTGTAATTTTAATTTAGCTTTAAATATGTGTCTGTTTATATACAACGTGTACATGTTATATACAAAAAATTTTTAGTAAGCGATTAGGACTATTCATTGATCCTTGCGTTATTGTGACTTTTCACATATAGGTATGTATTTATGTATGTATGTGTATATGTGTGTTTATATTTATACAGTTTGTAATCTTTTTGTATTTTAAATGTTTGTACTCTTTTATATTTTAAATGCTCATAACTATTTTATAATTGCCTTCTAGCTCTGTCGATGAGAATTTAATTCTTTTGATATTAAAGCATATTCGATTTGATTCGTTAGATAGGTATATGCATTTGATTAGCTGAATTCATTTTGGGGTATATAATCACCGAAATATCCATCACTTGTATATAACTACTGATTATTTTTTAAACAATCAAATGGCTTTGAATTCTGTAATGAAAACCAATCAAATCTGTTTCATATTGATGTCATCTTCCTGTTTAATACTGATAAATACTAGTTCAACACAATTCCTATAAAAAAATGCAAAAATGATTTTGAGTTAGCTACCTACATCAAGTAATTTGATATTGGAATTCAATAACACCTTTTTGTGTTGAAGAAATGTCTTCAAGTTTCTGCATACACTGTTCATATTAACTTCACATAAAAGTCACTTAAGGTTTAGGATTATTCCTATTCTCTTCCACGAAAAAATCGCAACAATACTATAGCCACACCCAAACAATTAGTGGAAGGCACCTGTGATTTTTTTTTTTTGTACATTAAAATGAATTCAATTGTTATAGCATATATCGGAATCCATAAAAAGAGGATAAATTGTACAATTTATTGAATTCTCAACTGAACAAAAAAATCTGCGGGATTAGATGAGTTTCCAGGATGGGTTTGAAAGAAAGTGTTACTCTTTTGGAGAACTATAACCTGGTGACTGCCTCACAGCCTTATGGAGTATTCCTTCTATGATAGAGCGATACCATTTTTAGAATAAGACGATGTCATTAGCCACCACCAATAAGGTTTCCGACCCGGAATGTCTACAACTACAGCAATGTATTCGTTTAACAATTAAATTGCAGTTTAATGAGTTTAATGCTGCTACAATATTTTGCAACTTGAGGTGGGCATTTAATTGTATGAACTACAATTAATTGATGGACATATTAGAGTTTTGGTATCAGAGACAACACTGAACTGGATTTCATATTCTCTGATAAACAGAAAACACATTGTCTATGCAGTTTGAGCATGATAGCCAAATAAAAACTGTATGTTCGGGTATTTTTAATTTTCTCTTAAGCAACAAATTCAATACATGCAAATTGGGGCCTTATTATTAAGAGATGAAACTACCCAAGCTACGCGTTCGTGGTTTAATCAAATTAAGACAGCAATTTGCACTCACACAAATTTCCAGACAAAATGTTTTCTCGATAAAATTTATTGTGATAAAATTCCTAGCACTTACGATAATAGCGTCGACAAATTTATTTCATACCTGTGGAGTGATTTGAGTTGCCATCACATTCTTTTGAAATTAAACTGGCAAAATTTCTTGTAGCAGCCAAGGTGGCAAGAGTATCTGCGATCATTTTGTCTCCGTCCGGTTCTGGTGAAGGTGACCTGGTATCTCTTTCACGTCTTCTATCACGGTCTCGGCTTCTACTTCTGTCCCTACGTCTGTCTCGATCTCTGTATCTATCTCGAGATCTACTGCGTCTTCTATCACGTCTATCTCGATCTCTGTCACGATCTCTAGATCTTGATCTATCTCTTCGCCTAGAAGACCCCATTTTTCCAAATGGAAGAATTTGGTAAGAGAACGATTCGTTGACAACAATAAATATTTTAGCAACACACTCTCAATATGGCGACATCACATCACACAACACAAGGACACAAGCCACAAGCCCCTACGCAGTGTTACCAATGTAAGATGTAAAAATTACTCACTTTCAGCTGCTGTAACCAGGGTCGCCAATGCCAATTTATCAAATTCCCCATATTTAGGGACAAAAATCTGCTGATTCCCCACAAATTCCCCTCAACATTATTTTAGGAAATGAAACAACTATTTACGAAGGCGTAGAAGTGCCACACTTTTTTTTATTTTACAATTCCGACTTACAAGTCGGAATTCTGACTTGTATCTCGGAATTCCGACTTGTATCTCGGAATTCCGACTTGTAAGTCGGAATTCCGACTTGTATGTCGAAATTCCGACTTGTAAGTCGGAATTCCGACTTGTAAGTGGGAATTCCGACTTGTATCTCGGAATTCCGACTTGTAAGTCGGAATTCTGACTTGTATCCGTTCATTGATCTTACTGCAGCATATGACACCGTATGGAGGGAAGGCCTGATATACAAATTACTCAGAGTCATACCGTGCCTGAAAATGTGCCATTTAATTAACAACCCATTAACAAACAGACTATTCCAAGTCTTTGTTAACGATGCTAAGAGCAGTACTAGGAAACTGAACAATGGCCTCCCACAGGGTTCGGTGCTCACCCCACTCCTATTCAATCTCTACACGGCTGACCTACCTGAAACGAGGTGTAGAAAATTTGCATATGCAGACGACTTAGCGATTTTATATCAGCACAAACTCAAATTACCAACTGAACATGCTTTGAATGAAGACCTCGCCAAGCTTAATGATTACTTCAAAAAACGGAGGCTGTGCCCAAGTTCGGATAAAACTGAAGTCTGCTGCTTCCATCTATCGAACAGGCAAGCAAATGATACCCTGCGAGTGGAATTTGATGGCAGGATCCTTAACCACAGCAAAAACCCAAAGTACTTAGACGTGACGTTCGATCGATCACTAACATTCAATCTACATCTTAGAAACGTGGCTGGTAAACTGAGAACGCGCAATAACATCATAGCCAAACTTGCTGGAACAACATGGGGAGCTACGGCGGCAATACTTTGAACAGCAGCTCTGGCCTTGGTGTACTCGGTCGCAGAATACTGCTGTCCTGTTTGGATCGACAGTGTGCACACTACAAAAGTAGATGTGCAACTAAACCAAACAATGAGACTGATTACTGGAACTATACGGTCAACACCAACGCGCTGGCTCCCAGTGCTCAGTAATATCACATCACCGGATATCCGATGAACTGCGGCTCTCATCAGAGAATATAAGAAAATCATGGCTAACGCAGACCTACCAATCCATACCGATATCCCATACCTAGCAGGACAATATCATCGGCTCAAATCAAGACATCCAGCCATTCGATCAGCATTAGAATCGAATGAAAACTTTCATGCGACTAATAAATGGATTACCATATGGGCAGAAACTGCAGGAGACCACTACATTCAACTAGATGACCCAACGCAGTGTTTCAACGGATCTGACCTGCCACGCCGACTATTGTCAAAGCTCAACCGAGTTACAACAGGTTGCGGGAAATGTGCTGATTCCTTACACAAATGGGGCGGGGCAGAATCCCCACAATGTGATTGTGGATCTCTGCGGCAAACTATCCGCCACTCCCCAGGTTTTGCCACTAGCTTTCTCTAAGGTCTTTGAATCTTCCTATTCCTTCGAGGAAAACTGAGGATCAGAGGGTGGATGTGGAGTATTTAACCTAGGTGAATTCAGTAGAGTGGAACTTTGGGCACGGCTTGGTTTGGCAGTAAGCCGAGAAAGTAGATGTTTCCAAGTATTGGGTAGTCTGCGTCCATCATCGCGTTTGTTGAGGCAGTTTGGGCGCATCTCGATCTCAAGGGCTTCACGAATGACCCTCGCTTGCAGTGTTCTCTCAGTGGCAATGGTCCTGGTGTGGTCGATATCCATTCTGTGGCCTGTCTCTTCATAGCGTTGGAGATTGCCGAAGAAGGGTCTAAGTGTCGGACAGCAAGTTGATGTTCGTTAACTCAACTGGTGACTCGCCTGTTAGTTTGTCCTATATGAGTCCTAGGGCATTCGGAATACAATATTTCATATATTTCTTGAGACTCATTAGGCATGTTATCTCTAGGAGACCTGAGTAAATCAGAGATTCTATTATTTGCGGTGAAATAGGTTTTAATGTCGCGTTTCCCTAACATTCTGCCAGTTTTGATAAAAAAATCTAGACGCGGTTCAACCCGACAAACATAATTATTATGACAAACTATATGTCTACATCCAAATTGCGTAGCCATTCAATTGCCTCTGGTGTGGCTTACATGAAATCTTCAAGGTCATAATCGTAGGAACGGTTAGGACATTCTGATATGATGTGACGGATAGTTTGCCGCAGAGATCCACAATCACATTGTGGGGATTCTGCCCTGCCCCCTTTGTGTAAGGAATCAGCACATTTCCCGCAACCTGTTCTAACTCGGTTGAGCTTTGACCATAGTCGGCGTGGCAGGTCAGATCCGTTGAAACACTGCGTTGGGTCATCTAGTTGAATGTAGTGGTCTCCTGCAGTTTCTGCCCATATGGTAATCCATTTATTAGTCGCATGAAAGTTTTCATTCGATTCTAATGCTGATCGGATGGCTGGATGTCTTGATTTGAGCCGATGATATTGTCCTGCTAGGTATGGGATATCGGTATGGATTGTTGGTCTGCGTTAGCCATGATTTTCTTATATTCTCTGATGAGAGCCGCAGTTCGTCGGATATCCGGTGATGTGATATCACTGAGCACTGGGAGCCAGCGCGTTGGTGCTGACCGTATAGTTCCAGTAATCAGTCTCATTGTTTGGTTTAGTTGCACATCTACTTTTGTAGTGTGCACACTGTCGATCCAAACAGGACAGCAGTATTCTGCGAGAGTATACCAAGGCCAGAGCTGCTGTTCGAAGTGTTGCCGCCGTAGCTCCCCATGTTGTTCCAGCAAGTTTGGCTATGATGTTATTGTGCGTTCTCAGTTTACCAGCCACGTTTCTAAGATGTAGATTGAATGTTACTGATCGATCGAACGTCACGCCTAAGTACTTTGGGTTTTTGCTGTGGTTAAGGATCCTGCCATCAAATTCCACTCGCAGGGTATTATTTGCTTGCCTGTTCGATAGATGGAAGCAGCAGACTTCAGTTTTATCCGGACTTGGGCACAGCCTCCGTTTTTTGAAGTAATCATTAAGCTTGGCGAGGTCTTCATTCAAAGCATGTTCAGTTGGTAATTTGAGTTTGTGCTGATAGGAAATCGCTAAGTCGTCTGCATATGCAAATTTTCTACACCTCGTTTCAGGTAGGTCAGCCGTGTAGAGATTGAATAGTAGTAAGGCGAGCACCGAACCCTGCGGGAGGCCATTGTTCAGTTTCCTAGTACTGCTCTTAGCATCGTTAACAAAGACTTGGAATAGTCTGTTTGTTAAAAGGTTGTTAATTAAATGGCACATTTTCAGGCATGGTATGACTCTGAGTAATTTGTATATTGGGCCTTCCCTCCATACGGTGTCATATGCTGCAGTAAGATCAATGAACGCTACGGATGTTCTCAGTCCCCTTTCAAACCACGCCTCGATGTGGGTTGTCAGGAATAAGACTTGGTCAGTACAGCTACTGCCACTCCTAAGCACAGCCTGTTCTACGGGGATCAGTACATCAACTGCAGGACATATACGGTTATAGAGTGGTCTTTCTAACAGCTTATAGCAGCAGCTGAGGAGAGCTATAGGTTAGTAGCTCTCGGGTAGCTCCTGTGGTTTCCCAGGTTTTAGAATAGCAACAATCTTTGTTCTCTTAAATTCTGGTGGTAGGCTGCCTGTGTTAAGGATGTCATTGAAAAATTTCACAAGCCATAGTCGGGTTGCCCTACCACAGTTAACCAGGAATTCGGGGTAGATGCCGTCGAAGCCTGCTGCTTTCTCAATTTTTGTATCCTTGAGGCCCTGTTCTAATTCCTTGGCAGAGAAGTCGTGCGAGAACTCGGACGATGAGGGGGTGGAACGTTTGAGGTCTCTTAGGGATTTCTTGACGTCTCTTGTGTGGTTTTTATCGGATGGTGCACGAGAAACGTCAACTATGCGGTTGGCTATTTAGTTTGGGTTTATTGAGGCATTTCCCACGACATTTCGCTTACATTCTCCAAGCTTCCGCAGTAGACCCCATGCTTTCCTACTGGAACGTGCAAAGTTCATGCATTCCACAGCAGAAGTCCATTTGTCCATTCTGCTGGCGTCAAGGGATCTTAGTAGATGGTCAGCAGTTTCCGGGTTTCCTGAGTCCTCGAATTCCTCGTATAGAGACTGGCTTTCCTCGCTCCATCCAGGGATATACTTCTTGCGGAAACCTCGGGGGATATGTTTTTTGGCTACAGCTATCATTGGGCCTATAAATTTGTGGTAGATTTTAGCCTTTGGTTGGATGAAGCGGATGCACATATCGAGTTCCGCTGCATAGGTAGTCCATTTTGCCTTGCCGAAGTTCCATCGTGGCCTGGGAACTGAGTCGACCATTGGTATTTCGATTCCTACTGTAATCACAACGGGGCGATGCTGACTATGTGGGAAGTCCGCTAGTACAGTGCGTGAGTTAGCTAAAGGTTGTGATTGTGAATTACTTGACATAAAACAGAGATCCGTATTGTAGCCCTTACGCCACCTTCTTGAGAAAAACGTTGGCTTATCTTTGGCACTGAAAACTAAATGGAGGTTGTTGGTTTCGGCCCAGTCTACAAGCTCTTCTCCATTGTCATCATTATTCTCATATCCCCATAGATTATGGTGACTATTGAAATCTCCTACATAGAGGACATTCACAGGCCATAAGAAGTAAATTAAATTGCACCAAAAGAAGAAATTGAATTAGCGGTGATGCTTTCAACCGATGAGAATCCTCATGTTAGTACGAGGAACATTGCAAAAGAGCTGAATGTGAGTCACACTTCCGTGAACAGAATATTGATAAAAAAAATCTTCATCCATACCGAATTGAATTACATCAAGAACTCTATGAAAGGGATTATAATACAAGAGTTTGCTATTGCGAAAATACATCGAATTTCAGTCGCGAGGAACCAAATTTTCTGAAATACATTTAAAAGTAATGGGATGGTAAATAGCCACAATTTGCCAGTACCACTCGACAGATGAACAGAGAATCCTTATTGGGTCAGAGGAGTTGATGACCAAAATAGATGGTCGATAAATGTCGGGGCATAATTGGAGATCAGGTTAGAAGACTATATTCCTTTGATGGGCCACTGAATGGAGAAATTCACAGATATTTTCTCCGAAATGATTCACCAAATTTGTTGTATGTACCGATTGACTCCAGAGGTTATATTACCATATGATAGCGCGCCTCCCCACAATCAAAATCGGATAAGAAGATTTTCAAACAGATGGCGCAGAAATATAATGGATACCAAAAAACAGACCCATTCAGTGATCAGCAAGGTCCCCAGACCTCACTTCCCTAGATTTCTATCTCTGGGGATATGATAAAGGAGAGGTCTAACGCGAGAAACCAAAGACACCAGAAGATATAAAGAATAGAATTAGAGAAATTTTTCGCTCTATTACAAGATCAACTTCAGTTGATGTCCGAAGATAGCTCAAAATGGGAGATTGTTCGAACATCTCCTGTGAATTTACGCTTTTCTAAATTATTTGAGTTTACTTTGTTACATCTTTTGTCCAGCATTGAATAAAAAATCGTTATTGCTGTTATGATGACTTTTTCATACTTTCCTTAAGAATTATATAAGATAAGATAAGAATTTATTGGTCTTTATGTTACAATATTATGTACACTTGAAAACAAACACACATAATTTGTTTAGACAGGTCATAGAAGATAGAAAAGATATACAAATCACATTACAAATATAGCTAAGTAACCTAAAAATATATATTAAACACATATTCTTAAAAAACACATTTAAAATTGAAACAATTTCCTTAGTGCCTTTTGCCTTTAATCAACAGGCCAGACAGCATCAAAAACCTCATTTATTGAGTAAAATGCTTGGCCCAAAAGAGCCTGCTTCACCACAAATTTTAATATTTTTTTTTGATAGTTTTTCCATTCTTTTGGAAGCGTATTATATATTTTGCCATATAATACTTCGGTTTGTTTTTCAGTATTTACTAATTTCGTTTTTGCTGTTCTAATGACCTCTTTGCTTTTAGTGTTGTAATCATGTATAAGTGCCCCAGTAGTGTATTTATCTTTATTTATATGTACGTATAAGATAGCTTCCAGTATATATAGACATGGTACCGTAAGAATCTCTAAATCAATAAATAAAGGTTTTGCATGATCTCTGAAATCAGCTCGAACCATCTCTCTGATAATTTTTTTCTGGGATATAAAAACATCATTTGCTGCTGATACTGATCCCCATAGTAATATCCCATATTGTAAATGGCATTGTATAAGACCGAAATATGCAATTCTAAGTACATCTTTGCTTACCACGCTTCTCATTCTCCTCAGGGCAAAGCGACCTTTGGACAGTTTCTTTTTTATTTCTGTAATTTGTGTTTTCCAGCTGAGATTGCTGTCTATATGAAATCCTAGTAAACGCACGTTCTTTTCGTCATCATTATTCGTTCTTTTGTTAAAATCTATGATTTTAGTTTTATCATTATTCAAACACAATACATTTGCATTGAAGTATTGTTCAAATTTTTCTTGAGTTTCTTTTGATAACTCTTCAAGTCTACCTGTATTACTTGATTTAATTATAAAAGAGGCGTCGTCTGCATAAAGAAAAGTATCCGCAATGTCAACATATAATGGTAAATCATTTATGTATTGTAACGTAAATAAACTTAACTTGGTTTAACTAATTTATTTAACACTTAATCTACAACTTAATTTATATTACTACGCCACTGTATAGCTCGATGGTATGGGCTCGTTCAGACTATGTCTCTGAGACTTGAGGGTTGCCTATTTATCTCCGATACAGCATTCTCGATGTTTCGAATTCTTTCCGTTGGCGACCGGCGTGTTCCAATTGTTTCCAATATTGACCGTTGTCTTCCGCGGCAGAGCGCACTGGATGGTTCTCGAACATCTCCGGGGATGATCTCATCGCTGTCGACGGCAACATGTGAGGCGACAGGTCCGGCCTAGGTTCGTTACATTGCCCCCTTCTTAAAGACATTTCGTCCCGAAATTTCATCCTTGGAGTGTGACGATATCTGCATGACTCCCCATATCTGCACCGTGAAGTTCGATGGAAGTAACACTCCACGGTCTTCATGATCGGTCGTGGAAGAGGGTTACAGCAAACCAAAATCTTGACGCCGCTGGATCTGAATATCGCCTCCAGCATACTTCTTATGACTCTCCAGTCCAACCCATCAATACCACAGGACAATTTTGGAATTGCTAGATCCACCAGATTCTGGTCCACCATAGTATCTCTTAGTTTGGTGAGACTCTTCCAGACATCTTCATAGGACGGTTTATCTTGGGAATGCCTCTTGGTAACTAGGTAGTAGATGTTTCTCTGGCCTTTCTTCAACTGTAGCACCCCACCAACTTCTGGATTCTGCTCCCGCAGTGTTTGGAGTTGACCAAATTTCTTGGAGAACACTACGGCGATGCCCCTGGACATTCGAAGATCTTCTGCCACACAGTGCGCTAGTGCGTAGTCAGCAGGCACCTCGAAAGGTCTCGTGACTCCTCTCTAGTAACCCCATGTAGAACTTTCTGCCCGTTTGAATACAAGGACATAAACTTCTCGAACGTCATATCATCCTCCGGTGGCTTGAGGGTGCGAACTTGGTCATGGTTTCCAGCGTAAGGGGCCAACCTGTTGAAATGGACGACCCTTGGTTTCCCTCGGGGTGGCTTATGGATTCGGTACACAAGGTCGTTTATCCTTTTCACGATTTTATACGGGCCTTCCCACGAGTTCCGCAACTTTGGTGATAGTCCACGACGACGTTTGGGGTTGTACAGCCAAACCAGGTCATCAACCTTAAATCCTCCAGCGTCGGCCTTGATGTCATAGGTCTTCTTCATTTTATCGCTGGCACTCTGGATGTTCAACCGGACTCGTTCGTGGATGTCGTCCATTCTCTGCCGAAGTTTGCTGACGTAGTCCTCTCCCGCAGTGTCTTGTCCTGGCGGTATCCCAAACTTCAGGTCACAAGGCAGTCGCAGTTCTCGGCCCATTATAATACTAGCAGGAGTTTGACCGGTTGACTCGTGTACTGCGGATCGATAGGCCATCAGGAACAAATGAAGATACTGGTCCCAGTCTCTTTGATGGTCAGAGACAACCTTGGACAAGTGGCGGTTGATCGTCCTGTTCATCCGTTCCACCATTCCATCGGACTGCGGATGTAGGGCCGTGGTTCTTGTCTTGCGGATGTTCAGCAGTAGACATATTTCTTGGAAAAGGTTGATTCGAAATTTCTGCCTTGATCCGAGTGCAGCTCCATTGGAATACCGAATCGACATATCCACTCTTTCACCAAGACGTCGGCGACGGTGATGGCTTCCTGGTTGGGCGGGCATAGGCTTCCGCCCACTTACTGAAGTAGTCCATTGCCACCAGGATGTATTATCCCGTGGTCGGTCGGGAAACGGGCGGCGATGTCAATGGCGATTCTCTCGAACGGGCTGCCTACGTTGTACTGACGCATCGGGGCCTTGGGTCGTATTCGAGGTCCATTGCTAGCAGCGCATACAGCGCACTTCCTGCACCAGTCCTGGACGTCAGCTTGACAATTGGCCCAGTAAAACCGTTGCCTCACTTTCTGCAGGGTCTTCGTCACTCCCAGATGTCCTCCGGCGACTCCATCATGGATTTCCGCAGCACTTCCTCTCTTCTGTTCCTGGGAACAATTATTTGGCGTCTGTCTTCCCCACCAATATCGGCCTCCAACACACGTTTCAGGATCCCATTGTCCAGAATAAGAGAGTTCCATTGTGCCCAATAGGACTTAACAGCCGGCGAGTAACCTGCGACTTCCTGCCATGATGGTCTTCGATTGCCCTTCTTCCAGCTGACGACTAAGCCAAGGTCGGGGTCTCTCTCTTGGTCTTTCTGGATCTTGCTGTCATTCCAGTTGTCATCCATTGCCGCGGTTCTACAAAGTGTTGCTTCTTTCTCTTCTGCTCGTCGGCAATGTGAGCAATCATCTGGACATGGTCTTCGCGACAAGGCATCTGCATTCTTATGGCTAGTTCCGGCTCGATGTTCGATCTCGAAATCGAATTCTTGGAGTCTCTCGATCCAACGTGCTACTTGACCTTCAGGATTTTTGAACTGTAAGAGCCATTTGAGAGCTGCATGGTCAGTTCTCAACAGGAATCTTCTTCCATACACGTACTTGTAGAAGTGTTCCACTCCTTTACAACAGCTAACAGCTCTCGCCTGGTGACACAGTAATTGCGCTCTGGTTTGCTAAGCGTCTTGCTGAAATAACCAATGACCTTCTCCTGTCCCTCCTGGATCTGAGATAGGACAGCTCCAAGTCCCACGTTGCTGGCGTCCGTATCCAAAATGAATTTCCCTTTGGGTGGGATAGCTCAGTATAGGTGCGTTGATCAAAGCTCCTTTCAGCTTCCTGAATGAGTCTTGACATTCTTCGGACCACTGAAACTTTGTTTGGCCTTCCGTGAGCTTGGTCAGTGGTTTAGCGATGTTGGCGAATCCCAGCACATATCGGCGATAGTATGTGCATAAACCAAGGAAACTTCGAAGTTGGTGAATGTCTTTTGGGATGGGCCAATCCTTAACAGCTTTGATCTTCTGGTCATCCACTGCTACTCCTTCCCCAGAGACAACGTGGCCGAGGTATCGTACTTCTTTTTGGAACAGATGGCATTTCTTAGGGCTCAGCTTCAATCCGGAGTTCCTCAGTCGCAGGAATACTTCCTCCAAGTTTTTCACGTGGTCCTCAAACGATCTGCCGACCACAATTATGTCGTCGAGATACACTAGACACGTGTTCCATGAGAGTCCCTTCAGTACTGTTTCCATCAATCTTTCGAATGTGGCGGGAGCATTACAGAGCCCGAATGGCATAACGGTGAACTGCCACAATCCTGAGCCGATGGTAAAGCAGTCTTTTCTCGATCTTCCTGAGCGAGTTCTACTTGCCAGTATCCACTCTTCAGATCAAGGGTCGAGAAAATCGTGGAACCAGCCAACGTGTCTAGGGTGTCATCTATTCTCGGGAGAGGGTAACTGTCCTTCTTCGTGACATTATTAAGTTGGCGATAGTCTACACAAAAGCGTGTCGATCCATCCTTTTTCTTCACCAGTACGACTGGAGAGGACCAGGGACTGTCAGATGGTTCGATAACTCCTTCTTTTCCCATCTCGCTGACTATTTTGTCAGCCTCTGCCTTCTTGGCAAGAGGAAGTCTTCTTGCTGATTGCCGGATCGGTCGGGCACCCCAGTATCAATCTTGTGCTGGACCACATTAGTTCGACCCCTTTTCCTTGTCCGGTATCGAAGATGTCTTGGTACTTTTGACTAAATCTCTTAGTTTGGGCTGTTGAGCTGGTTTTATGTCTTTGGAAGAGATGGCAACTAATTTCTCTAGTTCTGTGGGCAAGTTGTTGGGTTGGCTAATCGTACCTCGTACGCCCCGGATCACGGATGAAACTGACGAGCAGTGCCCCAAAATTGTTCCTTTCTTCAAGGTCACTGGGAAATAATTGACATTCATGACCCTTACCGGCACAAATTTGTCAGCACGCAACAAGGTCTTCCCTAGTGCAATCCCTCGTCCAATTTTCTCATCATGAAGTTTGGGCTCGAACATCACCACGTCTCCACTGCTCGCACTCCCGTCCAGGCGAGCCTCCAGAATGGTTTCAGCCCTCTCAGGTACGCTTACATCTTCAGCCAACAGCACACGGATCAACTCTTCACTTCTCCCATGAAGTACCAGCTCTTCTCCGTTGACACGTAGGACGCCGTCTTTGAAATCCAATTCAAACCCTCTGGAATTCATGATGTCCATTCCGATGATTGCATCGTCTTCGATGTCCGCTACAAGTGCCTGATGTTTCACTTTAGTGTTGCCCAAAATTATTTCAATCGGTAGCTCGCCATATACAGTAGCTGGCTCCCTGTTGCGTGCGTAGCTTCCAAGTTGACGGTTCAATCCGTTCCGGTGTTCTGGCAAAGGAAGGCCCGAGAATTGTCCTAGTCGCACCTGTATCTAGCAGCATAGTGCAAGGCTCGTTATTGATGAGACCGTCTACGAAGCACCCTTGTTCTGTCGTTGAAGCATAGCGACATATGCGTTGTTAACCGGGGCTTGCCGGACACATGCCGACGATTGCCCCTTCTCATCGACCTTTCTTAGTTTTCCTGCATCGGAGTCGATGAATGTTGGACATTTGCTACGCACATGTCCAATTTTGCGACAATTCCGGCATCTTATATGTCTTTTCTCAGGCAACACTTCCTTCATCACTTTTCTTATGGCAGCTTCCAAGTTAGCAGGCTCCTGTGAGTCTTCCTCAATCGTTTGAACTTTACTTTGGCTTTTGCAGCATTGTTTTGCTGCCTCAAATTCCAAAGCTCGTGCCAGTGCGTCTACGAGATGTGTTGGACGAGCTAATATCAACGCTTGTCTGGTTTCTTGGTCACGGAGTCCATCCAAGAATGCCTGAACCGCTAATCGCTCCATTACATTTTCCGGTGTGGCTGGATATGCCAGACGAACCAAGCGTGCAATGTCAGTTTCGAATTCTTGTAAGGATTCGCCCGATTTTTGGCAGCGATTTTTCAGCTGGGAGTGGTATACGTGTTCCAAATGGGCGTGGCCATATCGTAATTCTAGTTGTTTAATCAGCTGATCATAGTCCTCCTGTTCTTGGGCGGTAAGAGTTTGTAGAATATTCGTCGCTTCTCCACGTAATGCAAGTGTTAGTGCTACAGCTCTTTCCCCTGCATTCCATCCATTTGCTTTGGCCGCTGCTTCAAACTGTCGGCGGTAATTTTCCCATGGAGTTTTTCCGTCGAATTGAGGCGGCTTCATGGAAAGCTTCCCTATTTCTGAATTGATCTTGACATATTTTATTCCCTCTTGAACTTTATCCAAGTTCAAACTCAAGTCCAGCATTGCATTTTCGTTAACCATCTCTGTGGAGGGCGCACTATTAATTCGTTTTTCCAGCTTACTGATTGTTTCCTTTATTTTGTCCATTTCTGCCTCGACCCCATCTTTGATTTTATCTACCTCCGTGTTCATTTGCTCCCTAATTTTATCTATCTCTGTCTCAACGGTTCCCATTCTTTCTTCTAGAAAATTAGCCACACCACACAATTCTTTTTTTAGGCCTTCTGTGTTTTCCAGGAACTTCTCTTCCAGGCTTCTTGAATTTTCTAGAAGCTTCTCTTCCAGATTTCTAGAATTTTCTTCAAGCTTCTCTTCCAGATTTCTAGCATTTTCTTCCAGGCTTCTTGAATTTTCTTCCAGTTTATTCATTACCAAACTTAAATCACCTCCGGGAACTTCGAATAAAAATGTTTCGGGGTCCTCACCTTCTTGTATAAGTCCTTCTGCAAGTCTTTCCTGGAGTACTTGCTTTTTACCTGTTGTTTCCAGTTCCCTTTCCTCCAATTCCTGTTTCAATTCCGCTACCTTCGAATCCGCAAGGCGCACTTTTCTTGAACACATTTTGTCTTTGACGAGGTATCAGTCTGTTTTACACGAAAAGTTATCAGTTTGTTAAAAATTCACTTCGCGAATTCTTTTCCACGGGCCACCAGTCTATTGTCTGTTTCACGCGAAGAGTGTATCAGTTTATATTCCCACGCACAATTGTCCACTTCGCGAAAACCGGGCCACTGTCTATTTTCTGTTTCACGCGAACAGCGTATCAGTTTATATTCCCACGCACAATTGTCCACTTCGCGAAAACCGGGCCACTGTCTATTTTCTGTTTCACGCGAACAGTGTATCAGTTTATATTCCCACGCACAACTGTCCACTTCGCGAAAACCGGGCCACTGTCTATTTTGGGCGTACAAAAAGGTCTATCAATTTATTTTTCTGACTATCCACTCCACGATCACTTGTTTATTTTCAAAATCTCACTTCCGACACCAATTGTAACGTAAATAAACTTAACTTGGTTTAACTAATTTATTTAACACTTAATCTACAACTTAATTTATATTACTACGCCACTGTATAGCTCGATGGTATGGGCTCGTTCAGACTATGTCTCTGAGACTTGAGGGTTGCCTATTTATCTCCGATACAGCATTCTCGATGTTTCGAATTCTTTCCGTTGGCGACCGGCGTGTTCCAATTGTTTCCAATATTGACCGTTGTCTTCCGCGGCAGAGCGCACTGGATGGTTCTCGAACATCTCCGGGGATGATCTCATCGCTGTCGACGGCAACATGTGAGGCGACAGGTCCGGCCTAGGTTCGTTACAGTATAAAATGAACAGCAGAGGACCCAACACCGATCCTTGGGGAACCCCATGTTTGATTACCTGTATATCTGATGTAGTGTTGTTGTAGACAATATATTGCCTTCTACCAGTTAAGAATGATTTTAACAAGTTTATTGCTGAACCTCTTATCCCATATTTTTCTAACTTATTTAGAAGCATGTCGTGGCATACGCTATCGAAAGCTTTCGAAAGGTCGCATAACATAGCTCTGGTTACTATACCCAAGTCTTTATTTTTTGCTACTATATGAATAATGTCTGTTACGGCTTGAGTGGTTGAATGTAACTTTCTAAAACCATACTGCCTTTCACTTATATATCCTCCTCCTTCTAGATAATTTATAAGCCTCTCTTTTAAAATTATTTCGATAATTTTAGACAATACAGGGTTATAGTAATAAACCTGTAATTATTGCAGTCATTTATATCACCTTGTTTGTGGATGGGTGTGGCTCTGCACAGCTTTAAAAATCTGGAAATTCTCCATTTGAGAAACATACATTTATTAAATGAAAATGGGTTCAGTCATATATCATTTGCAATTTTTATAATTGTTGGACTAATATTGTAAGGGTCCATGCTTTTTGAATTTTTAAGTGATGAAATCACGTTGAAGACTTCTGTTCCATTTGTAGGTCTTAAAAAAACTGAATCTTTAACAGAGATATTCAACAAATCTGACCCTTTTTTACATGATGGGGGAATGTTAGCAATTAATTTATCAATTATATCGGCGGAGAAGTTGTTCATGTCATTTGCTGTTAATTTACTATTCTTTAAGACTTTATCGGATTTATTGTTAAAATTATTTATGATAGACCATGCGGTTTTACTTACATTGTCACTCATCAAAATTAAATTGTTGTAGGAGTTTGACTTGGCTTCCTTAATTGCTTTTTTATATTCACCTTTAAACTTATTATATTCCTCTTTCAGACATAGATTACCTGTACTTAACCACAAGTTTTTCTTATTACTAAGATCAGTCCTCATTTCTTCCAACTTACTATCAAACCAATTTACTTTGATGTTTTTTTCTTATTTTTTTGGGGAAAAGCTACATCCTGCATATATTAGATATTTCTAAATTCAGCTTTGCCTAACTCTGTTATAGGTCGACAAAATGATTCTCCACTGCATATTTTAATTCTTCACTCAAAAACTTTGCCAAAAAATTTTGATCATTTGAATTATAATATTCAGACCAATTTATACTGTTGATAATATTTCTAAATTCAGCTTTGCCTAACTCTGTTATAGGTCGACAAAATGATTCTGCTCTTACAGTTTCCAGATGTACTACCTCTAAATGAATGTCTACCCCATAGTGATCAGATATGTTTTCTTTAATGACATTTACTGCTCTTTTGTATTGGTTGAAATTTATTAACACATTATCAAGACATGTAGCTGATTTTTCTGTTACCCGCGTTGGCTCCAGTATTAAATACTTCAAGTTATACGAGTTGAGGCAATTTGTAAGTATATTTTTTTCCCGTGTTTCCTTCAAAAAATCTACGTTGAAATCTCCAAGAATTATAATTTTTTCAAATTTGAGACTTACTTTTGTTAACAGTTGTTCAAATGCTTCTATAAAATTCATAAATACACCCTTTCCTGACCTATATACACAGATCACTAGAACATTACATACTAGAGCTGCAGTAAATTCTGCATCAACCTCATGGCAGTAACATTTAACGTCTATCGCTTCAGCTGTTATAGCACTATGTACATATATTGCAATTCCTCCATGTTCAGAATTTGATCTGCCGTAGAAACTGACCAAGTTGTAATTATTTAATTTAATTGTGGGAAGCAGTTCTCCTTTTAGCCAAGTTTCACTGAAACATAGAACATGATAGAAATTACTTTGTAAAAATATATTTAAAATATCCACTTTGTTTGTAATGGATTGAGTATTTATGTGAAAAATTGACAAATACTGATTTTCGACTGTTGATAATGTATTCTTGACCGTCGGAACGTTTAAAAATACTTCGTTTCTCAAATGACAATAAGTCTTATATTTTTCACATGATGAATAGTGTTCGTTTATCGTTGTATGTTCCTCACTGTAGTATGAGGATCCATCTCTTGTGAAGGCATCCTCCTTTTCCCAAAAAATGAGATGAGCGATCCATTTGGCCATACTTGTCGATTCCACGCTGCCTTTAAATGGTTTCTGTTGAAAGTAACTTTCATTGAGCAGTATATTTCAGGATGCTTAGACGAGTGTGTCTCACAAAAAGAATTTGGAATGTTTGGTTCCAAGAATTTATTTAATTCTTCTGGTGTCGTCTTGGGCTTCAACCTGGTTACATGAAATGACACAAGTCTTGGTACTGTTTGAATATTTGCATTATGGGCATTATCACCTACCAGAAATTTACGTCTCTTCTTATGTCGGCTCTGGGCAGTTTGCCAACCTTCGCCAATTTCGTTGTCATTCTTGGATCCTACATTAGGATTTTGATTTTTTTAAAGGTATTTATAGTTTCGGCCTGAAGTATGGCAGTACTGACCTGCTGTTTAGTAATCTCGTTTGAGAGCGGGACTGTTCTTGTTTACTAGTGGAAGTCTTTGGGGAATCAGTATCCATATTTGTTTTCGTGATATGTGAACGTTCTCGTTTATCAGATGTTGGCTTTGATGTTTCTATAGCCACTCCCGTTTTCAAATTTAACTTCAGTTCCAGGTCATCGTCAAAACGAGGAACTTGTATATTTGGTGTAATGTGGTTTTCTGACCTTGACCAGGAAACAGATGCATCGTTTTTGTTTTGTAAAAACTGCACTTTTTCTAATAATTCACGAATTATGAAATTTTTATGTTTAATTATTGTGCGGAGATAAGTAATCTCTTTTTCTAGTGGGTTTCCACTCACTTTAGTTAAATCTTCTAGAACTTCTTCCTCAATTTCTAGGTTAGACACTATAGATTCACAACAAATCATTCCTTCCTCACATAATTTGATGTTTTTTAATCTCTTTGCACAACTAGGGTGTGCTAACTGCGAACATATAACACATTTGATCCCTTTGACCACTTTAGACTTACAATAACTACAATTTAATTTTTCGCTATTTAACACGTCATTTTCGGCCGGCGCCATTTTGTAATTATTAGATACATTTGGGATGGAAATTAAGTAGGCAAACACTACTTTTTCTGCAAACACATAGTGGTATTCTGGTATAGCCTTATTTATAGATGGCTCTATTTGAAAAAACTAAGAAAAAAGTGATTCCGAGTTTGGTTACCCCTGTATGGAGAAAGAGCTATTCGGCAAAATTATGAATAGGAAATGAAAATACACTATTTTCAAGAATATTGTGTGGAAAAATTCTCTTATTGCAAACTATTAATTTTTATATATTTGGTGTCGAATGAATCCATTTTGTAACAAAAATTACAACATAACTCCCGAATCACCCATACCACCTTTTTTGAGAAACTCTCTTCCAAAGGGATTCAATCGAGTGGAAGTGTATAGGATATTTCATTTAAAAAAACACAACTTTGATGAGTCACACGTTTATCGAACATCCTGTATGTTGGAAGTTATTTTTGAAACATAGCTTCCATTGCTTTCTACAACTTTTATTTGAGTAATTTTTTCTTATCTCAAATAGGGAAGCAGCTATCGTCCACCCCCGTTGATACATTCTGTATATATATATATATATGTATATTTATATAATTTATATATATATATATATATATATATATGTTATAATAATCTCATTTGTTCAGTGTTTTTTCATTGTTATGACCTCTATGTCGGAATTCCGACTTGTATCTCGGAATTCCGACTTGTTAGTAGGAATTCCGACTTGTATGTCGGAATTCCGACTTGTATCTCGGAATTCCGACTTGTAAGTCGGAATTCCGACTTGTATCTCGGAATTCCGACTTGTAAGTCGGAATTCCGACATACAAATCGGAATCCCGACTAACAACTCGGAATTCCGAGATACAAGTCGGAATTCCGAGATATAAGTTGGAATTCCGACTTGTAAGTCGGAATTGTAAAATAAAAAAAAGTGTGGCACTTCTACGCCTTCGTAACTATTTAAATAATATTTATTTTTTATCTTTCATAACGTTACATTTTTCCGTATTTTTGTTGCAAGCATTTTGCTCGATGGGTTAAACTTGACACTGCCACCCAATTTTTTAATCCCGGTAAATTTTCGAAAACGGCAGTATCAGCAATAAGGACATCACAATTCCTATGTTTGGGAACAAGTATTCTCCCGCAGCGTTTTTAAGGCGAAACACACTTTACCCCAGTAACATTCAGTATCAATGTTATTTTCATGAAGTTCAAGCTCAAGCCCATGTTGATCAAAATTCAGCATAGCGTGAGCTCGTCACTCGTCATCTAATTTTTGTGCTGTCACAAATTTATGAAGCACTGGAAATCGCTTCAGCACATGCACCAGTGATTTAATTTGAAACTGTTGAGCTTCTGATGGATTTCCAGCGGATATAACAGAAAATAAAGTGTCGATGGAAATCGAGGGTATAAATATAAAGTTAATGTACACATTCACTCTGAATATAGGGAAAAAACTTTTCTTACGTGGTTTTGCCTCCTGAACACGAATCCGGAAGAAAAATGTGTCGGTTTCCGAGTTAGAGCACTTTTATTTAATTTTTTCAACCTCATTTTCAAGCAACGTTTTCTCGCACAAAAATCACTCAAAGTGCCTCCTTCTTTTTACCAGCATAAACAATACACCCCTAAATCATTGATTTTCGGCACGACTTTGCACAAAATATCGTCGTTTTATTATCGAAAAAATCGTCCTTACACAGTTCTAAATGAACAAACTTCACACATTTGACAGATGAAATTTAGTAACTTTGCCTTATTTTTCATGTTGGTAATAAATAAATCACCGCCAACTTTTTGAATTCAAATATGAGCAATAGTTTCCCCTTCATTTATGTTTGCAATTGTTGTTGGTCACCATTTGAGCATATGAAGCAGATTTTAAACTAAGTGAGATATTTGAAATTGAAAATAAATATTTTTTTATTTATAAAATATAATTTTTTCTGATGATTTTTTATGGTTAATCCAAGATATTGTTGGTAAAGGAAGGAGAAAATATTGCTCATATTTGAGTTCGAAAAGTTGGCGGTGATTCATTTATTACCAACATGAAAAATAAGGCAAAGTTACCAAATTTAATTTGTCAAATGTGTGAAGTTGGTTTATTTAGAACTTTGTAAGAAGGAGGATTTTTTCGATAAGAACAACGATATTTTGTTCAAAGTTGTGCCGAAAATAAGTGATTTAGGGTGTATTCTTTATGCTGGTAAAAAGAAGGAATTTTGAGTGATTTTTGTGCGAGAAAACGGTGCTTGAAAATGAGGTTGAAAAAAAATTAAAAGTGCTCTAACTCGGGAACGGTATGAACGGATTCGTGTTCAGCAGGCAAAAACACGTGAAAAAAGTTGTTTTCCTATATTCAGAGTGAATGTGTACGTTAACTTGGTAAATATCTAGTTACTCTGAATATGGGAAAAATACTTTTCCTACGTGTTTTTGAGGCGGTCTCATACCGTTCCCGAGTTACAGCACTTTTTCAAAAAAAAAATAACCTAATTTTCAAGCACCGTGTTCTCGCACAAAAATAACTCAAAATGCCTCCTTCTTTTTACCAGCATAAACAATACACCCTGAATCACTTATTTTCGGCACAACTTTGCACAAAATATCGTCGTTTTTATCGAAAAAAATCATCCTTCTTACACAGTTCCAAATAAATAATATTCGTTCCTTCGACAGAAGACATTGAGTAACTTTGCCTTATTTTTTATGTTGGTGATAAGTGAATCACCGACCACTTTTCGAATTCAAATGTGAGCAATAGTTTCCTTTTCATTTATGTGTTCGGCGGTGATTCATTTATTACCAACATGAAAAATAAGGCGAAGTTACTAAAAGTCTTCTGTCAAAAGTATGGCAATTGTTGATTTGGAACTGTGTAAGAAAGAGGATTTTTTTCGATAAAAACGACGATATTTTGTGCAGTTGTACCAAAATAAGTGATTTAGGTGTAATGTTCATGCTGGTAAAAAAAGTAGGCATTTTGGGTGATTTTATGCGAGATAACGGTGCTTGAAATGAGTCAATTTTTTGAAAAGTGTAACTTGGGAACGGTATGAGACCGCCGCATTTTCTTTCAGATTCGTGTTCAGGAGGCAAAAACACGTTAGAAAAGTATTTTCCCCATATTCAGAGTGCATGAGAACTAGTGGAGGAAGTACAAGAGCTATCAAAGTCAAAGATGTTCCTCAGAAGAAGAGGAAGATTCAGAAAACTCTTTAAAAATGAAAGGAGTAGAAGAAAGGACTATAGCCAATGAACAGTTTTTCCCAAAAAAATCATAGGATACCGAAATGATAAATTTATCCAAATCGATCAATAATATGTTGGCAAGGCAAACAGTAGGTAGTTAACTCCCATCATTTGATGTATCTTCTTGTTTAAAATGACCCATATTCTTCTCACAATATCAGTTATCGAATGAAGCTTGCAAATTCTCACCGAGAGAGAATGTTCTAAGGCTGAATAAAATCTTGACAGGTGACGCTAAAAATTCAGTAGAAATGCTCTAATCGCAGCTCAAGAACCCAATGAAATTCTCGACATACTTCAGAAAAGTATTGGAGGCCGAGCTCATAATGGACGAGTTACTTGCAAAAACCCACCTGTTTCGTACAATAGTTCCAATAAAGTTTTTATCGTTTTTATTCAGATAAAAATACAAAATTGAAAATACCTGACAATATATCTAAACTCAACTTCAAAATTTGACTTGTCTTGTTTTTCCTCTACAGAGTGAGACGCCACATTCTCCCCCCGGTAAGGAAACTCAGTTTTCTTCACCATCGATCCGAAGGCGGCATAATCTGCTTACTGGTCGGCGAAGGGTTGTGGATTGTGTCCGTACATCTGCAACTCGGATGTGTCCATCAGGTCCAGGAAAAAGTGCTTCAATTTTCCCCAACTTCCAGTTATGTCTTGCAGCATGATCGTCCACGATGATGACTATATCTCCCTTTTTTACTGGTTGGCTATCGTCAGTCTATTTGGCTCGTTTTGTTAGTTTGGATAGAAATTCCCTGGTCCACCTCTTCCAAAAAATATCGGCCATCATTTGGGATGTACGCCATTCTTTCCGGGTAACTCTATCTGAATTAGAACATGGAACTTCAACTCTATTCACCTAGCCAAGAAGGGAATGGTTTGGTGTTAACGGTTCTGGATCATTGGTATCTACGGAAACGTGATTCAGCGGCCGGGAATTGACGATATTTTCAGCTTCCGCAAACAGGGCCAGCAACGTCTCATCTCTCAAAGACTGTGCATGTAAGACTTTTCCAATAACTCTTTTCACCGATCCAATAAGCCTTTCCCAGGCTCCCCCCTTATTCGGACTCAAAGGTGGTATGAATTTGAATTCTATCCCATCCATGGTCATTGTATTATTAATTATTGATTAATTAATTTCTTGTAAGGCCTTTTTCAGTTCTTCTGCTGCTCCTCGTAGATTTGTTCCGTTGTCACAAAATATTTTCATTGGTGTTATCCTATTCGATTGATCATCCTACGGATTGCCATTATTGCTGAATCTGTAGTTAGCTGTGGGCAACCTCTAAGGGCGGGTTGTAACTCACTTAGTTAACCAATTGGTATTGGGACCAATGGTTAACCTCTCGACGGAGTTTAAATTATTTTCTGTTGTAACATGACAGATTGGGTAGTAGTCACGTAAACCATCATTTTGTGTTGGTAACCCTGAATATTCCTCAGAATAATGTCATATGGTAAAATTAGAAAGGTTAGGTTGTGTTGTTACCTCAAAGTAATATTATTCACTAGAATTGATTCATTGATTGAGATTTGTAGAATGAAGAAAAACACCAAGAGGATCTAAAATAAAAAGGAGAGGTTAATGAAAAAAATAGGTAATACAAGAAGAACTTGAAGTCAAAATATCAATATTGAAGTTGCAGAGGCAAAAGTTGTTGAAATAACTCTGATTAAATCAAAGATCTTGTTTATTGTTATTGTATTTCGTTCAAGGAATCACTTAGTATGAGAAAAAGAATCAACACGAACTCAGAGAAAAAATATAATAGTTAACTTCAACATATTTCCATAATTAGTTCACAACAGTGCCTGAAACTATTGAGTAATTATATTATTTCTAACCAAATTGTTCATATTGAAACGAGGTATATCGGGTAACACCAAATTAATATTATTTGTTGTTTCATGAACAGATCCTGGCCACCTACATACTATATTTTGTATGATTAAATCCACTTTGCCTAAAGCTTGCTTGGAAAGTAAAATATCCTTTTCTATTTCTGAATGTCTCGGAATTATCTCCTCCAGGAGATTGTATTTTCACATGAGTGCAGTGCACCTATACATCTTGGAAAATGGCTTATGTTGTAAAACTCCCCCTGGACCTTTTTCACTTCTTCCGATCCTGGCATTTTAACAAAGTGTGGACGTAGTCTTGCTATAGTTGTAACAACTTTATGAATTATTCTGCTTGCAGTTGACTTATCAATGCCTGAAAATATAAAAAATATGTATTCAATACCTATGAAGCATAATTAGAGCATCATATGTTTTAACAATACCTGTGAAATCTCCCACAGCTTGTAATGTTGATCCTGTCGCTAAATATATAATAATATTAAAGTAATTAAAACTTTCTCTTCATTTGTAACTCTATAAAAGTACTATGAGATAGTGTTTTGGTACATTTGAAATATTACTTACTCATATCTAATGCATGAAATAGCTTCTCTTATTTCCTCAATTATTAGTTCCACTGTATCTTTAGATAACCTAAATCTAACCTAACCTAAATCTAGCTCTGAATTCCTCGTCATTCCATTTAAAATGTTATTATCCCTCATTCTAAAATTTCGGGAGCCCTTGGGAAGCAATTCTAATTCAACAAGTTCTAAAAAGTCTTCGTCGTCTGTTAAATTCAGTTCTTGGAGACCCCTCTTGAATATCCATATTTTCAATTATTTTCCAAAAAAAGTTTCGCTGATATTTTTAGGTTAGCTGTTGGATCACTATCAGAATAAATACCCAAATGTCCGAGACAGAAACATAGAACAAATAAATTTTCATTGTTTTATGGTCTGAACCGTAGTTAAACCGTCAAAATGGGATTGTAAGAAAATCGACAGTTCACCAATTGGTTAACTTCAACAATTCAGTCATACAACGACGCAATCAACGATAACCAATGATTAAAGAAAACCAAAGTTAACCTGTCGTGTTACAACCGCCCTAAATGGATGGCTCTTACTGCTAAACATGTAAAGGACACCCCATCTTTTTCTCTTCTTCTACCAACTGTAACCAAAGTGGGCCGAAGTAGTCCATCCTATATTTACAAAGGGTCAGTATATGGAGTTACTCTTTCTAATGAGAGTTGACCTATTTTCGAGTACCTCAGGTGTTGGTTTTGTTCTTCTACAGTACATACAGCGTCGAAGGTAGATTTCCTGCTGCTCTTCCATCTATCACCCAGTATTTCTGGCGAATAGCATTCAAAATAGTTTCTACACCTTGGTGTTGATATTTATCATGATAGTACTGCAAGAGGAGTTTCGTATATTTGTTGTTCGGACTTAGGATGTATGGTTTCTTTGCTCGGTAACTCATACGATCAGTTCTTCCGTCTACAATCAATAGTTCGTCTTCGTCTAGTATTGGGTTGAGTGACTTCAATCGGCTATTTCTATCCAGCGATTTTTTTTCTTGAGTTTTGCCATTTCTTCTCCAAAACTTTGAATTTGTGCCTTTTCTAACCAATACTTCTCAGCTTCCTGAATCTCGTCTAGTGTAAGATGTCTTTGAAATTGGCAGGTTTCGGATTTTTTGATTTTCTGTACTAATTTTTTCTTGAACTTCAACACCCACGCAGTTGTTCTAATCAATCGTGTCCATTTAGAAAATATTTTAATGTCGGGTAAAATTTCATGTTCAATAAGGGACATGACAGCAACATATTCAACAGGCCATGACAGTTTTCTTCGACTTTATTTTCAATTGGCCAGTGATTTTCGGTTTCTTTCAGAAACCCAGGTCCATTGAACCACCTCTCTGAGAAAGCATTTCGCAAATTTTTATTCATTCTTCTTGTTGCCTCGTCTGCCACATTGTCTAATTTATTTATCCATCGCCAATCTTCTACATTTGTCCGCTCCTGTATCTCTCCAATACGATGTGCAACAAACTGTTTAAACTTCCTACCATCATTCCGAGTCCAGTTGAGAACACATTTTGAATCAGTCCAGAGAATCACGCGATTAATCATAAATTCTAATTCGTCGAGTATTGAATGACAAAGTCGCGTTGCCATTACCGCAGCTTGTAACTCCATTCGGGGTATCGATATAGGTTTCAAGGGAGCAACTCTCGTTTTTGATGAAATCAAAGAAACATCAACATTTCCTGTTGATAACGTCCGAAGATACGCTACAGTTGAGAATGCTTCTTCACTCGCATCCGAAAACAAATGTAGTTCAATTTGAATCGCTGATGGAATATTCACTGAATAACATCTCGGAATTCTTACTTCGGAAATTTGATGTAGAGTGTCCAGCCATTCTTGCCAACATTTTTGAAGATTCACTTGAAGCACTTCATCCCATCCAATCCTTGAGCGCCATTTATCTTGCATTAAAATCTTACCTCTGACTGTGAGATATGCAATGAGACCCAACGGATCAAATAAAGACATGATAAATCTCAAAACTTCTCTTTTAGTGAATGGTTTCTGTCTGTCGAAATCAGCATTGAATTTTATCAGAAAGTCATCCGATTTGGCATTCCACCATATGCCATTATTTCAAGAGCTCTTCTATCCTGCACATTTTCCCTTGGTGTTATGGCAGCTACACCAACTGCTTCAGTAGAAAATGATTGCTTGATGAGATCATGGAGATAATCATCATGCGTTTGGGTGGTATCGCAAATATGAAGTTGTATAGGGGTCTCTTCCCCTACTATCAAACTTTGGCGCCTTTCACTGTTCTCGGTTTTACCTCGGGCGCCACCTTTTGGTTTATAGTGGAAAAGGCCACTTTTACTCCGGGCAGTCTCAGTGAAGAAAAAAACACTCCAGGAGTCAGTTGTTTTGCTACAAAGTCAGGAACGGACTACCCCCGACGGTCCACACCCCAAAACTTTGAAATGACAGATAATTTTTCCATAGTTTTCAACAAAATAAGGTTAAGTAGACAATTTTCTGAATAAAAGTACTCGTGTGGAAAGTCGATCGGAGCAACGATTCTTAATAAAAATGCAGTTTTACTCGACGACATCAAACCCGATCGTCCACCATTATTTGAAATGAAAAATTTTCACAGTAGAAATACTAATGCTAACGTTAATTCAACAACATTGATGACAGCGATAATACAAAATATGCTAAGATAAAGTCGTAAACAAAAAGTACAGTACCTAGTTGAAAGTTTCATTCACAATGTAGATATTTTTTCAAATGAAATATCAAGTTATGTAGATTCGTGGTGTTTTTGAACTAACAGGCTACTCCACTATGAAATATATATGATAAATATATTGAAATAATTTTTTGAAAGACCAGTATATAGCTGTAGCTTCCTTATCGAGTTGACTATAATTTCGTTCAGCTTTTGTAAGCGATCTGGAAATAAAAACTACAGGGCGTTCCGTTCCATCAATTAAACGGTGAGATAATACACCAGAGAGTCCAAATGGACTAGCGTCAGTAGCAAGAATTACTGGTAGTTCGGGTGTGAAAGGCATTAGAACTTGATCACTAGCTATCTCAACCTTGGCCCTCGTGAAGGCTGTTTCACATTCGGTTGACCATTTGAATTTGTTATCTATTCGGAGAAGTCTATTCAATGGATGAAGAATGTCTGATATATTTTGGATGAATTTCGCGTAATACATGACCAATCCCAAAAACTGTTGAACCTCTTCGACATTTTTTGGCCTAGGTGCTTATAAAATTGCTTTCACTTTGTCGCCGGATTTTTTTATTCCTTTTTCTGATATGATGTGACCCAAATATTTTATTTCTTTTTCGAAGAATCTACATTTGTTTTTATTTAAGTGTAAATTGTATTTCCGTAGTCTTTCTAAAACTTTGACGAGTCTAAACTTACATTCTTCAATGGTTGATCCTTGGACCAATATGTCGTCGAAATAGACAGTGGTACCTTCCAGATCTTGGACAATCTGATCAATGACTTTATGAAATTCATTTGGTGCCGTCTTTATACCAAAAAATAGTCTTTTAGCAAAGTATGTTCCACGATGAGTAGATATGGTTTGTACCTTGGCACTTTCTCCATCAACTGGAAGATGAAGGTATGCTTTATATATATCGAGTGTACAGAAAAATTTACCATTTTTCATCTTGTTGAAAATGTCTTCGATTCTTGGAATAGGATATCTATTGTTCTGAAGTTGATTATTGACAGTTATTTTATAGTCTGCGCATATTCTTATTTTCCCATCACTTTTCGGAACGATTACTAGAGGGGTACCCCATTCTGAATGATCTACTTTTTCAATAATTCCTTGTTCTTCTAAACAATCTAATTCTGAATCAACTTTTTCTTGCAAAGCGTAAGGTACTCGTCTGGGTTTGATAAAACAGGTTTCGCTTCGAGTTTCATTTGTAGTGAACATTTATAATCAGGTATCTTGCCTACTACAGGTTGAAAAACATCTTGAAATTCGTTCAGCACATCTTCTATTGATGATTGTGGTCGATTCATACCTCCAAATTGACATTGATTGAGATTTTGACATTGATAATTACGTTGATGTGGAATAGAATCCACGTCCTCGATATTGATGTTCAGTGCTCGAATCCACCTCCTTCCCAATATAGCACTGCCATAATCAGGAACAACATATAAATCTCCCATAAAGTGTTTAGAATTATATGAAACTTTCACTTGAATAACACCCAATGGTTTGAATAGATGTTTAGTATATGATCGAAACGAAACATCTGTTTTCTGCAGTTGTATCCTCAGATTTAGTTTTTCGAAATCTTTCTGTGATACTATAGTGACTGGACTACCTGTGTCATATTCGAACTTCCATGGTTTACCATTAATATTGAGTTGGAGTAACATCTTCGGTTCATATAGGCTGATAGAAGTTTCCGTGAAAATGTCAATGATTTGGTTTATAGAAAAGTCTTCTGATGAATCAGATTCACACTCTAAATTATGAATATTCGATTTTCTCTTCAATAAACTGGAAATACATACTGATGCAACGTATCCTTTCTTTTTACAAAGATTGCAATTAAGCTTATTTCCAATGGTACAATCTTGTGTTTTATGATTTGTCCGCCCACATCGTAAACATTTACCGAATAAGCCTAATTCTTGTATATTAACATTATGAAATAATTTCCTGTGACCGCTGTTAGACTGAGTCTCGTTTAGAGAACTGTTGGTTATACTTTTGAATCGATTTCTCTTCGAGTTTGTTGAATTTGTGCCCACTTTGCGAATTGAAGATGTTGATGGACTTTATATTCTTCTCTGTTCTGGATCTTAGACGCTTCGATGGCTAGGGCAGTTTCTAATGTTTTTTCGAAAGTTATGTTGGCTTGCTGTAAAATCTTTTCTCGAATTTCGGTATCGTTTAACCCACGGATGAACTGAGCTCTCAGCAGTAGGTTTATAACTGATTTTGAACAATTATTATCGTTGCATTCTGATTTAAAATCGCAGGTTTTTACATGTTCCTTCAAAACCGCAACATATGTTGATATTGATTCCCCTGGACATTGTGTTCTTGAAAAGAATATATGTTGTTCAGTCAACACATTACGTTTAGGTGCAAGATGATTTTTTAAAAGTGTTCTGGATAGGATTTCGAGGCTGGTAAATCCGGAGAAGTTAAACGAAGTAGTTTATAATGTTTACTTCCTAAGCAGTTTATCAATATCATAGCTTTTGCATCATTCGTCTCTTCATCGTTGTTATATAGTCCTTTCAATTTGAAAAAATTATCTAGTCTTTGACAATAGCTATCAAAGTTTTCAGTGCATTCATCAAAAGATTCGAAAGTTAATACTTGGGTTTGAAGAATTTCTTTAACCGTATTTGTATTTGTACGTTGTTGTTGTAGATTGTCAACTAGCCCGCTTAGGGCAGCTATGAGGGCTGCTAAATCTTGCGCCATTTCCTGTACTTGCAGAATGTATCACTGGTTCGTCTTTTTTCTTGAAAATAACTTTCTCTTTTCTCTTCGTCGCCAAATTGTTATGTTTTATTAGTAATTTCAGGGAAGGAATTCATTTGACTTTTGAATATTTATTGACACTGTCAGATATTTTTGATGTACAGGGTCTAATCATTATTCTAATATATAACAATAAGTATCAAACCGGCAAACAATGCGGATTGTCAAGCAAAAAGAAGAGTTTGCAGTAGATAATTTGGATGAGAAAATCGGGACTGGATTGAATGGGGCGAACTCATTGAGACATGGTCCACTACTTCCATCATCTGTTCGCTTGCTAATAATCGGTCCGTCAAATTGCGGGCAGACAAATGCCATGATATCTCTACTGACACATCCACAAGGATTGCGATTTGCAAACGTTTATCTCTATTCAAAGTCGTTGAATCAACCGAAATATGAATACTTGCGCAATGTATTAGCGCCAATAAAAGGATTGGGCTTTTTCACATTCAGTAATAATTCAGTTTTCATTTTTGTTGATGTGATTTATGAAAAGCAGGATATTATCCGATCATATTTTCGTATGGGATGCCATATAGATGTTGATTGCTTCTATCTTGCACAGACCTATTCACGAGTTCCCAAACAGCTAGTGCGTGACAATACCAACTTCATCGTCATATTCAAGCAAGACGAGATGAACTTACATCATATTTTCTCTGATCACGTCTCGCCCGATGTCACATTCAAATAATTTCAAATGATGTGCGTGAATTGTTGGGATGATCAGTATGGATTCCTTGTCATTGATAAAGATCGAAAAGTATGTGATGGACGATATCGCAAAGGATTCGATAGTTTCATATATCCTTGATATCTCAATTCGAAAAGACTTAATCATTCATGAACTCCGTCAAGGTCACTACAATAAACTCGTCATCGAAATAATGAATCTCTTGCGGATGAATGTGTAGAAACCAAAATGGATTTGAAACGTCAACTAGTTCAAGCGACCGAAGCTGTTCGACAAAAATTCAATTCCATCAAAAGTGGAAATGTGGAAGAAAAGATTGCCCTTGAAAAACTTTATGATCCTATCACAAAACCACTTAATGATCTTTCTTCTGCTGCTATTGTGAAACCGTCTACATCTTCTCGATCCATTCGAACCAGCACTCCCATTGGAAAAAAACATTATTTCAGCAGTGATGCATCATTTTCAGGTATTGATAATGAAACCATCAAAGACGTGGATGGCGAGAGAATAGATGCAACTACCCTATTCGAAACACCCACTTCATCAATGACGAGTTCACGAGATTTGGAATCTTCCAGCAATGGTTTGAGACCAAAACAACATTTGCAAAATATTAGAAATGGCAATAGTGCATATGATGCGAATTATGGTGTGAGGGTAGATCCTTCAACTCAAACACTAAAAATGGGAAATCTAGAAGTCCGTTTTGATGATGGAAATATTTCCTTCTGGGATGGTACTATGCAATTACGTCAATACCCTGGCACTTCAGATTTATACAACTTGATATTCCTCAAGAAACCGCTTGGAGTTGGTGATGCAAATATTCGAAACACATATATCGAAATTTTGGATTTTACGAATGCATTGTACAAAAAGCATGAAGTGAAAAATGGAATAAGATATAAAAAATCAAAGAAATATCAAGAAGTTATGAAGCCACTATTGAAAACGAGAAATTATTCCAATGCACTTCTGAATCAAAGCGGCGAAGGAATGAAAAGATTAAAGTCGCAGAAAGTGTTAACATCAAAACCGAAGAATTATTTATACTGGCATAAACCTTAACAGTTAGTGGATCGTTTGCGATTGTTAATTGCTTCGAGAGCATCCGGTCATACAGGACATGAAAATGAGATCATATCAATAATAGAGGAGCTACGTGAAGAAGGTATTATATATTGATACAACTATATTGAGCAATCACTTCATCATTGCAATACCACCAGAGAAGAAGAAGAAGAATGGCCAATAATATCAAACGTCATATTGTAGACGAGTTACATAAGCCAGCTCGTCGTAACTTCCAGAGAAGATCAACTGTCGTCAAAGGCAAAGGAGATTTGTGGCGAATAGATCTTGGTGAATTTCAACCTTATGCAAAAATGAATGAAGGTTATCGATACATTTTGGTGGTCATTGACTGTTACTCTGAATATTTGTTGTCAAAACCAGTCAAAACAAAAACCGGTGAAGATATAACTGATGCCATGGAGATGGTATTGGAAGATGCCCAATATTCTCCTAAACATGTGCAAAGCGATCAAGGAAAAGAATTTTACAATAGCAATTTTTCGTCATTGATGGAGCGAAAAAATATTCAACATTATTCCACTCTTAGTACTACAAAAGCATCTATGGCTGAAAGAGTGATTCGAACAATCGAAACTTGGATCTATAAGGAGTTTTCAATGAATGGAAATCATAAATGGTTGGAAATCCTTCCAATCATAACGCATAGATATAACCATAAAAAACATCGTACAATAGGTATGAAACCCATCGATGTTAAAACCACTACAAAGTTGAAAATCATCAAAAAGAAAAAAGAAAAGAAGATGAAAAAAATCAAGCCAAAATATCGAGTGAATGACATAGTTCGTATTAGCAAGTATAAAAATTTATTCCAAAAGGGTTATGAAGCCAACTTTACCACGGAATTATTCAAAGTCGTCAAAGTCAACAGCACATATCCACCAACATACATTTTCGAAGACATGGATAATAATCCCATTCAAGGCTGCTTCTATGAAACTGAATTGCAGAAAACCCAAAATCCTGACGTGTACCTTGTCGAGAAGATATTGAAAAGAAAGGGACAAGAAGTTTTTGTCAAATGGTTAGGTTTTTCCAATGAACACAATTCATGGATCTCAAAGAATGCCATTTTGTAATATTTCTATATGATGTAATGTTTTGAAATAATAAACTAGTTTATGCTTCAAAGTATTTTTTTATTTTAATTGCTCGCAGTCTTCTGCATGTACACACAACTCACACAAATACATTCGCACATTCAAAATGATCAATTCAAATTCATTTATGAAAACAATCAATACATATATGAAAAATTGAAGCTATTCACTATCACTATGAAATACATTGTTCAAGTCGTTTATGCACTTATTATAGGTCATCATGACAGCTTCATTGGTGGGAATTCTTTCAACTCCTTCTCTGCATTCTTGCGTAAATCATCATTATTTTGTCGTTCCACATCAACTTTAGCTACCAGAGAATCATATTGATTTTGAGCTTTTGTCAATTCTCTCTTCATGGCTGTGATGCGCTCTTGAAGTATGCTTATGGTTTTCATTTCCTCATGCAAACTTTGATCTTTTTTGCCACACTGAACAAGGACGGCCTTTTTTTCTAGAATGCCTCGTTTCACCAACTTTTTCATTCCAACACATTCCTGCAGGGGGCTATAGGATGAAAGATTAACAAAATTCAATAGTGAAATTGATAGGGAATCTGGTGTACAAGATGATTATGATGATGATGTCCTTGAATTGCTTTTTTTTACCTTCCTTTAGCCTTGGAAGAAGTAGACTTTGGAGCCACCATGGCGGCAACGTCGACTGTATTTCTCCTCATATTGTTCACTCGTTTCACTTTCTCTTCCCTTTTTTTTATTTTCAGTGATATGGATGATGGGGGGTGAAGAACAGGCTGGTAATAATTGAGACATTCCAATATTAGATTTCAATTCACCATTTGTTGTTGGTACGTCTGCCATCATGAGAAACTCATCCAAAATGTTCTAAATCATCTGGCAATGTAGTGGTAGAATGTTCACGTTGCTACAGCCCTGGAACTGCATCATTTGTCACATACTGGTCAGTGCCATCACGCAACAAAGTTGACAGAATACTGCAACTTTCAGCGGTATTCATTTCAATAACTTTAATGATATTTTCAAACTGAATGTAAGAATCAATGACTGAAACTTTAATGTGTTGTAGTAGGCATGTGTGTCACCCTTTATACATGTATTTTCGACACTCTTCCTTCCATCTACACTCGTGTTTAGGAAAGGGTACTCCCCCACTTCTAACTGTATTCTCCTACTCATTCGAGAACTTTGAATTGAATTGCATCTGATTCATTGCTTCACTGATATCCAAAATGTCTAAAGTTATATGTGCAGCTGACTCTACTACTGGTCCAGCGCAACCCCAGGAAGTTACACCAAACCCTCTGCATAATATATCTATCGATCCAACACAACCCCAAGAAGTCACACCAAATCCTCCGGCTAGTGCAACTATCCAAGACAATCATGTCAGTTTATTTACGATGACTATAGAAGAGTTGATGAGAGAAATGCGAGGAAGGAGACGACGACAACCGACCATTATATGGGACGATAATTTGGAGCGATGGGTGCCCATTGAAGAAGAAGATCTCCAATCAATAAAATTCAATAAATCCATTATATGAATTGAAAAGAAAAAATTTTTTTTGGGGTTAAATTATATATATATATATATATATAATATTCAATGTAATCATTTCATTTGAATTGTGTTGTTTGAATCAGTCACACCACACAGCTGTAGACCACTATGAAACGAGTAATGATAAATGAAAATAATAATGAAACCTACTATTTGGTAACTTGGACTTACGCTCATAAACATGCCAGAAAAATGTATTGGCAATATGTGGCAGCAGATCGAATGAGATTCCAAAGAAGAATAAATGAAGCTGCAAACATTATTGATCCAATATTGAATGCTGTTCATAGACTGAAAATATTCCATCAAAGATTTTGTGATTGATAAATAAATGTATAGTATAAGCTATATAGCACCATGTTTCATTTTCCCAAGTGAAATCGAATATTTGTAGAAAAATTTTAAATTTATGATATATCATTGTGATCCCATATATATAAATGTTTTGATTTCCAAATATATTTGAAAATTAATACTTGATAAAGTAGAGGGTGGCGCCCCGTGCACGCCCACCCCGTGGATGGCGCCCCAACCTCGCACCATCCTTGTGTGTACCAACCTTCAGAATGTACACCCCAATATCTATTTTACCCCTAACAACTAATCATCTATCTGTCTAACCATTCGATGTCCCCAAACACAATCACAATTTTCGTTGCACCAGTGGACGGTTGCATCCGAATCGTCAGAATCATCATCAGAAGACAAACTGGATGAGTCTGAATCTGACTCATAATATTGGTCAGAAGAAGAGCTCACTTCATTCACTTGGATGGAGCCATCACCAGCTGGCAACTCCAATATACTTGGAGGTGGTGAATCACCACGTTCCAACACATACGCACTAGTCAGCAACGGCTTTGGTTACGTCTGACATGATGATCAGAAGTGAGGAAATGATCGACGTCTCAATCTATCTATTGTGATTCAGAGGAGTGGAGGGGGTAAGTCAGGAGTAAGAATGTAGTCGATCATTCAAGTTTCAAATAGACTTTTTTCCATCAGTAATTTAAGAATATTTTATGTGAAGACTGATTGTGATTTCACTAGATATTATTTTTTTGTTTATTCTCAACTTTATAACATTATGTTCTCTGTTCCCAAGTGATATTGAATAGTTGGAAAAAAATATAAAAACTTGTCATATATCATTGTGAGCACCCCGATGTTATTCAACTTTCATCATTCTGATGTATAGCTGTTGTATTATTAAATAACATTGGAAATCTATTTTTGATGGACTAGAGGCACGGGCACGGGGCGCCGCTCCCCCCTCTGGATGGCGCCCCAACCTCGCACCATCCTTGTGTGTACCAACCTTTGAGAATGTACACCCCAATATAAAGGTCCACCCCTAATCGTCGATCATGATGACATCATCATCATCGTCTATCACGATGACACCGTCATCCTCGTTGTCACTCACATCGTCCACCGGCTGTTGCACTACCAGCCGTCTGCGTCCCGGTCTGCGTATTTGCAGTCCCACCACTCATCCTGGTCCATCCTGTCCCTCTCAGCATCACTTACACATTCACAAAAGTCATTGCAAACATGATCATTGTCTAACTCTTCCGGATCACTGAACCACCAGTCATCATCCCCATGAAATGATCTTCCACTTGACGACGATGACGATGATGAATCCGACTCGTAATCTGCTGCTGCTGGCGGTCCTCTGCTGGTTGAGCTGACCTGTTCTTCTTGGATGGGGTCCTCATCTGCTGGCGGCTCCAACAAACTTGGAGGTGATGAATCACCACGTTCCAACACATACGCACTTGAGTCAGCTACGGCTTTGGTTACGTCTGACATGATGATCAGAAGTGAGGAAATGATCGACGTGTAATTCAGTTTATATCATTCAGAGGAGTGGAGGGGATATGTCAGGAGTGGGGGTAAAGCGAGGAGTAGAAATGTGATCGATCATTTCGAGTTTCAAAAAGTCTAAGTCTCACTATTTAGTTGAGAATATTTTATGTGTAGGCTAAATGAGATTTCACTAGATTTTATTTTTATTTCAACATTGATCTATTTGCTTTTCAGAAGAAAAATTAATTCGAGCTCAGATGTGTCAGAATCATTTGAATGATTCAGAAAACTTTTTTTTTGTATTAAGACCCATTTCACCATATGCAGAAAGAAATGTTATTTTTTGAAGTAGAAAAAATTATAGTACTGTTATTAGGAAAGGCAATTATTCAAAAAAAAGTCAACATCAAAATCAATTTATATTTAAAAATCTACAATATATACAACAATAATTTCCGATCCATCATTTCAAATGAAACTGATACTATTTACTATTGCAATAGCAACATATTTGTGCCAATTTCACTTGAAATAATGGATCTTTACATCTGGCGCATAATTTGAATTCAATATCACACAACTTCCTCTTTATAGCATGTCAAATGCCCAACACCGCTGATTAAAATTGATTCTGCTGCTTTATTCCGAGAAACAGAGAAAACGTAAGTTCTGCACACCATTTCTCGTCATCACCTCAGTTATACTGTAATTTATACAGTAGAGAAGGTCATCTTGATGGGCGACTGATGTGGTATTTATCTCCCTCCCTCTGGACAACTCCACTCCATTCATTGAAAACGTTCCAATGCTTGCCTCCGCTTTATATGCGCGGTGCCCTGCTTCACCTGGCTTCACTTCGCTTCCTGTTAAATCTGTTCTCTTGGTGTTCAAGTCTTCCACTGTTGAAACTTCCTCAACTTCACGTTTGAAACACATATTGTTATAACTCTCAACAAGATACAAGTTTTCGAATGAATTCCTACCGTTGCAGGATTCAATTTATATGATGTTGGTCTTAATTCCACTCCAAGAAACTCACTTATATCGGAACATGAAGATGAGTATTAGAAATAACTTTCATACCCCCTCCCCAAGACACCCACTCGCCTAAGGCGTGTAAGCATCAGTCATCCTGCATATTTCCAGCGCATGCGCTTTACATGGACTCCTTCTCTCAAGGAGTGGGAAGAAGGCATAAAACTACGAGTGCAGGATCGAAACAATAATTCCTTCGACTCTGCTCGCTGGTATCGATCTAACATTTTCAGTTTTGTTCCAGATTTTTTTCCGAAGATCATGAAGAAATCCACCGGATCTCAGGATGTTGCTGCTACACTGACTCTTGTGAATATATTGGCTGCAGCTCGACCTGAAGGAGATATTCCCAAGGATGATGTGGCAGGACCATCTCATGAGCAGTGTATTGTTCCCAATGATTTCTTCGATATATCACGGTTTGCCCCAACGCCACTTCTCAGAGTTTTATCACCCATGTCACCTCAGGATGGCACTGCACCAGTGAAGGCTACTACAAAACGTCCACGACGGGATTCAGGAGAAGATTTCGTTGATCGACCTCCAGCAGCGAAGCGACATGCCACGAAGCAGGTAAAGGCGAAGGCACCCCCAAAGTCAAAGGGGTCTGCCAAAAAATCGGTAATACAGAAGTATAGAGATGAAATCCATCCTACTCCACGGCCCACCTTGAATAGGCGGGTGTGTAATGTATTACCAGAACCTACCATCAAACAAGCCACTGCAACACCGATTCTGGCTCGCTCTATGGTTGTCGAATCGAAAAAAAAATCTGTTTCGGATAATGTTGGACTCATGGCAGGACCTTCAATGGTGATGCCTTCCAGAAGTGAGGGTGATAGAAACCGTAGTGTGTCAAATCCATCATCGTCTTCAATGGTTGACTATTTATCTACCCCTAGTCAACAGTTGCAGGAGATCATGCATAAGATGGAGCAAGGTATCGCAATGCCATCTGTTCATCATAATGAATTGAACCAAAGGAGAGCAAAACATGATGAACTGATCATTGCGTCCAACGAACTCCGTCGACAAGCTTGCGAAGAGAAAAAACGAATTGTAGAGCTGGAAAACTTGGAATCTGAATATCAGAAGAAATTGCTAGTTCTTCATCGTTTCAAAGAATTCTTTAGGGCACATCGTGATATATGTAATAAATTTCAGAAATAAATTTGAATGATGTAGATGTTGGAGGGTACATTCTGAAGGTTGGTACTCACAGGGTGGTGCGAGGTTGGGGCGCCACCCTCTACTTCATTAAGTCTTTTAATTTTCATATCATATTACAATTCTCATATTACATAATCTATTTTTTTAATCTTCAGCTACAAATCTTATCGAAACCCAAATGGTAAGATTTCCTATATCATGCATTAGCTCACTCTAATCTGGTCTGATACAATGCCAATAAATGTTTCGAAAGTTCTCACCCAGAGTTAGAGCATATTCCAACAAATTTAAAATAAAACATACAAGCTTCATTTAATTTTTTTATTTCTTCCAAATAATTCACATGAGAAGACGTCATCATTATTTTTTAAGTACATCATATATTTTCACATATACTGAGGATCTTCAATCACATGTTGGGTTGGAAACTAGGCGATGGGAACACTCAATAATGGTTGATCAGATGTCCTTCGATTTGGCAGGAAGGTGTTTCTCTGGTCCATAATCTCTGTTTTGAAAGATTCACACCGTGATGGTCTCCATATAAACGGTGCATCCATGAGTGGATGCATTTTTCTTCTCCAACTCTTCAATTCTTTTACATAGATCATCATATTTTCCATCGAAAGTGGTCTGGAGATGGATATTTTTTTTTGCAGTAACTTCAACACATCCTCAGATATATTTTTAAACAATGATCGCATGGTAGTATTTGTGGCTTCAAGAATTTCCTGCTTAACCACATTTAGTTTTTTTTCTAAACGATGTGACACTCGTGGTGGTGGTGATGCATTAGTACATTTCCTTTTGCGGCCAAATTTGTCTATAACATTGCCGCTAATCCTTCTATATATATATGGACAAATCCACACTGATCATTGTTCTAAAGATATATAATCCTCTAACGCAATTTTTTCGTTCGACCGCGAAACGGTCTTGACGCCGCGCGGCGGCGCAATCTTTTGCTCGACCGAGGAGCGGTCTTGGCGCCGCGAAACGGCGCAATTTTTTTTGAAATCTGCCCGCTTCGCGGTTTTTGCGGTTTTTTACACGGGGTAAAAAACTGCGGACTAAAAAAAATAACAAGACCGCAGAGCGGTCTTGGCGCCGCGATTTTTTTCAAACCGCGGAGCGGTCTTGGCGCCGCGAAGTGACGCGACTTTTTCTAGACCGCGGAGCGGTCTTGGCGCCGAGCAGCGGCGCAATTTTTTGCTTGACTGCGGAGTGGTCTTGGCGCCGCGGAGCAAATTTTTTGCCTCGATCGTGGAGCGGCCGTGGTTTTTTACTCGAGGTGTTCGCAAGACCGCGGAGCGGCCTTGTGTCTGATATTCATGTTTACGCGGGGTAAAATATTGCAATAAAACACAATAGTGTGCATCAATAATTTTATTTGTTAACTATACGCTTTGTATGAGCGTTGAATTAATGTCAATAATATATACAGTTACCTATTAATCATTTTGACTATTCAAATATAAACTTTCCAGCTAATTTGAGTATTGTGAATGATACTATTCATTTATTTCGGCATTCAACAAACTGATCAAATAATCCAATCTACTTTCGGAATTCATGCCATATTCTTGAGAAAAGATTTAACTATGTTATTACATATACGAATAGTTTCATTGGGATCGCACTGATAGAACTCAATGTCATTGTGACCCCAAGGGAGAGTTTGTGTTGTATTGGGAATTATGAATCTTTTATCATCATCATATGATAGTGCTACTTTATTTTTCATTTCCGTATACATATCATGTAAGATGCTTCGGAAAGAATTCATCTTCCTAAAAATTTCACCACCATTCTCAACTATTTTCTTGTAATTCTCCAATGTCAATTGATTCTCTATCACAGATCTCTTCACCCCTTTGGCTCTCTTTACTTCTGTTGCAAGAGATGGTACATAGTATGCTTTAACACCTAAACTAATTATTGGATCATTGGAAACTCATCTTTGAAATAACCCAAATGTGTCAAATCTATTTATATTGGTGCTGATGAACTCATAAAAAAATTGTCGGTATTTACTTTTAAAATTAGAGAATCTGTGTCAGTGTAGAGCAGAGAAGCATCCTGACCAAATTCTTTCTTTATACATCCATGTAAAAATGATACATTACAGTCTTGGATAATTCCAATATACAGAATCCCAAATACAGTGGTTTGTCATAATACACTTTCACTTTACCCATCTGAATAGCAACGAAATTTTCACTAACAATAGTGCAACTTTCGAAGTTTGGCCGTGCAATCAGAGCGCCCGCTCCTATACCTCTATGGGCATTCTGCCAATGTGTAACAAGCCTCACATCGATCCTATTGTCAACGTTTTCCATCGTTTTGCCATAAACTGCATTGTTCATTAACTTATAGAAATCTTTCTCAGACTTATTATCAGATCTATTATGCATTTGAGTGTTGAGATCGATGTAAGGCTTCATCAACATGACTGCTTGAATCTTAGGATTCTATGAGTATGCATAACAATCAAACCATTATTGACGGCCTGTTTCAAGTTCTTATAATGAACCATACTTTCGCTAATCATTCAAATTTAGAATCAATTTTGGAATCTTGCTTTTGGAATTTGGTGGCACTATACTTTCTACCAGAAAAGGAGGTCTGAATGTTTATCGTGCAATTCTTGAGGATAATGTAAAGTCAACTTCAAGGACATATCCATATGGATCATTGTCTGCCACAGCCATAATGTCTAAATTTGTGATTTCTTCTCGAGTTGTGACATACTATGTCCATATGAATTTGTAGCATCCCAAAAAAGAAATGAATGATGATTACCATTGGGATCGAAATCAGGCAGAAACTTATTATTTGCTATATGCTTCCTATCACTACATTGACTAATACCTCCACAAATGCCTTTTTTGAAAAAAATTATTATATCAATGTCAGTTAGCAGTTCAAGTTCAACATTTGTATATTTCAACATTGCATCCCAAGATAATCCAGGTGCAATATAATATTGAGCTGGATCCAACTTATATGTATCTAAACAAATCCGTCTAAAATTCTCGAATATATCACACAGTAGTAGAACATCAGATTTTAAATATAAATCCAAATATTCTTACACTCAAATAGTTCCCAAACACGTTCGGCTCTCATATAATCTAAATTAGGATGATCCAACTTATTGATGTTGTTCACAAAACTATATGGGAAAACACCTTTCTGCCTCATTAAATTGATTTTTTCTTTATCGGGAAAATATTTTAACATCTCTACACATTGCTTATCACTTAAATTTGCACCCATTTTTTCCAATGAACTTGACATGAACTTGAAGCTATCTATAAATCTCATTTTCAAAAAATGTTTCTTTATTTTCCTCCTTTTACTTTGATGCGTGTAGAGATGTTTTTGTAAACGAAATATATTTTTCCTTAGTTTGGGGAATAACATCAACCTTGTCCTTTTCCTCATACAATTCTTTAATGAACATATGGCAATCATAACCACTCATATTATGGCATATAATGGGGATGAAATTTGGTATTTTGAAATTCAAATTACAGGCAGAGTGCGCTGCATGATATCTTTTTCTCCCCGTGAGATGGCAGTGGTCTCTGACTCTAACATCCCCTTCTGTGAAAGGTTTTTCACATATACCACAAGTGGTGGCATTATGAAATTCCCTTTGCTCTTCTGGGGTTTGTTTAGTCATCGGTTTCACATACCTCAAATGATTATTATATATATATTTCTTAAATCTTCTTCTATTCGCATAGTGAATTTTTTGCCGCTATGAAACAAATTTTGTTAATTTATCATCAAAGGAACATTTTATCAGATAAGCCAATGAGTAAGCTTCGTGTTGGAAGGTTCTATTAGTGTACGCGAGTTCGGGATTCGGTTCGGTGGTTTGTATAGGCTTCAGAATCGATTCAAAATCTGCATATACTACAAAAGGTACATTCATTTGCCTTTCGAAATTTTCAAACATTAATGTATTACCGGCAACCATTTTCCCATATTTATTGATTCTGAAATCAGATTGCGGTACTGTTGTACATACATGATTACAATCATGCATCTGGTGACGCAACAGTAATCGCTCATTAGAAAAGTACAATAAACATCCATCACAGAAATATTTTTTGTGTTCATGAGCTGAAATTTGACTTGACACTAATCTTGAAAGATCTTAAATCCAACAATAATGACTATTTCCCACCTCATCTGTAATAAGCAATAAATTGACATGTCTTCTGAGTTTTCTCTGAGAGTATCCAATGGCCCAATCACCTCATATTTGACTCTCTCATTGTCAATCTTAGATTCCAAACCATAAACAATGACTGAAATATCATTCAAATACTCAAAAATTTTTATATCACGTAATTTTACTGGAAAATCCGTACCTGTTACATTCAAGACAGTCTCATAATGTGGATATGATGACACCTCCGACACTTTATTATTTGTGGGAAATAATGCAGATGTCACAGCCCATGCAAAGCAGCATTGGTGTTCATTTTTCACGTTGACAACACCTTTTCTTCTCTCAATGAATTCGGGAAGTTTCATGTAGGATGATCCGCCAAGAGGACTGTATTTGTTTATATTCACCTCAAGGAACATATTTTTTTTACAACTCCATCCTGAAAAATAACTTTCATTAAACCTTTCATCATTAGCAACAATTATTACTACAAACCTGAATCACGCTCCTCAAACTCCGTACTTTGGGTAATTATAATTTCACGAAACGCATCGAATAATCCATTCAAATCAGTTGATCGATCTGCTATACGATTGGGAGAATTGAACGATTTGATGTCTGTCAATTCCTGGGTTTGAATGATATAAGTTCCAAACACTTCCATGTTGACCTTGATGGAGTTGTGCAGTTTGATGTTTTTTTTTCCAATAGCTCGAGTACTTCATGCTTGATATCATTGAAAAAGGTGTTACTCAGTATACATATTCTCACTAGATACTCTGTAGCTAAAATGCGACATTTGAATGCATTTTTTAATGAGGTGTACACCACCACCCAAGTGAACACATGAATTCGTCCTTTGTGCGAGTGTTCTATTGTGAGAGTTGACTTGTCCATATGGGATTATCACATTACAACAATTACATGTATAGAGTGGTTCAGGTGGTGAGTCATCGCCATTGTTCAATTTAACTCGTTTCACTGAAGGACCTCCCTGGCAAGTTCCCGTTGATGCCGACGTAGATTATCACTACGAGTGAAATCTTTACCACAATCACACGAATACATTCCACCAACTTGTTTTCAATAGCTCACTGGAGGAGACACTGATTCGAAATACTCTTCTCCTGGAATATTTCAATGAAATATCCCCACCCTACAACAAGTCCGATGCGATGCGCAATCTGTATGGATTTTGAGGGGATTCTCTTGACATTCAGCGCACTCATCAATACTCGCAGTTCACTCTTAGCTCTCACAGGATGAACGCCCTCCTCGCTTGGAGAGTGCAAGGATTCATGAAGGTCATTACCACACAGAATATGTATGCCTATGCCACAACTTTAGTCAAGGTCAAACAAAAAATTCAAGATCAAATCTCAAGGTTGCCGAAACAATCTCAACATCAAAACTGAAGGTCGAATCTCAAAGTCGACCAAACCCGATGTCAAAACTCAATGACATTGCACACCGAAGCATTCATGGTCACACGTGACGTCATAGTGGTGGGGAGACCCAGAACCGGCTAAATCTCCTACTGTGAATGAAAGAATACTCTAAAACAGGATAAACAGGTATATTGATGAAAGAAATATAGGCAGCGGCTGATGGCAGCCTCAAGTTATCACAACAGATGAACAATATAGCAAGCTCTATACAGGGTGTCCCTGACTTCCTCTTTTCCTCTCGGGAATGTATAGATGGGGTCAAAATATCACCAGTACTTCATATAACTTTTGTTCCTGAAAGCCTCCGTTACCAAGTTACGGGCCCTCAAAGTTACAAAATGAAAATGTTCTTCTTTGATAACTTTCAAAGTGAATATTCAAAATCATCTACATTTTGGTGATTGACTAAACAAATGAATTCCTTCGATGAGCTTTCATGCAGGAGTCAGTTGTTTTGCTACAAAGTCAGGAACGGACTACCCCCGACGGTCCACACCCCAAAACTTTGAAATGACAGATAAGTTTTCCATAGTTTTCAACAAAATAAGGTTACGTAGACAATTTTCTGAATAAAAGTACTCGTGTGGAAAGTCGATCGAGGCAACGATTCTTAATAAAAATGCAGTTTTACTCGACATCAAACCCGATCGTCCACCATTATTTGAAATGAAAAATTTTCACACTAGAAATACTAATGCTAACGTTAATTCAACAACATTTATGACAGAGATAATACAAAATATGCTAAAATAAAGTCGTAAACAAAAAGTACAGTATCTAGTTGAAAGTTTCATTCACAATGTAGATATTTTTTCAAATGAAATATCAAGTTATGTAGATTCGTGGTATTTTTGAACTAACAAGCTACTCCACTATGAAATATCGAATTCAGTCCATATTTCGTATGTACGCGTGGAATAAGCACGTTTCGTATTGTGTTATCTGAATCTCATGAAACTCAACATTTGGATGTTGCAAACTCGTATTCACAGCTTAAATGTTGAGGAGTTTCACTGATAAGTATAATTTCATGGGAGAAAATCTTTAATCCAAAGATATATTTAGCTGAAAAAACGCACATTGGAAGACATAACTAATAAAAAGCAAACGAATAAACTACAAAAACGGCTGCAGATGAATAGGTGAAAAATATGCGGTGAATAAATTTATGTTCCAATTCTTCCACAGATGTTGACAAAAACACCTTGTAGAAAAAAATAAAATTAGTGTGGATAAAAAATGGCAAATGGAATGCGATTTTGTTTTGTTGAGTAATGCGTTGTCATTGTATTGTCAATATTCTAATAGGACAGTTTGAAGTGTTTCGATATGGCCGAACAGTTTACATTCAACGAATATGCATATATGCATGCATTGTATGGACGAGCATTTGGTGATGCTGCAGAAGCCCGTCGTCTGTATGCCGAGCATTTTCCCAATCGAACATTACCGGCAAGAGAAACGTTCGAGCGTGTCGATCGCAGCTTGAGGGAGACAGGTATGTCAAATGGATAATTAATTGGAGCCTGTTGTTTTATTTCGATATTATTGTAGGTTCAGTTTTGCCAAAACGAGGTGGTGAGGGCGCTCCTAGGGCTGTGCGTACCGTTGTATTGAGAAAAAATATTTTGAAGCCGTCGCTGATGAACCTTCAATGAGGATCAGAACAGTTCCATACATCCAAGTCCACTATTCATAGAATAATTAGGAAACAATTGCTCCACCCATATCACATCCAGAAGGTACATGCCATGGCTCCTGAAGATTTTCCAGCACGACTGGAATATGTCAATTGGTTCCTGGATAAGCAAAGAGAGGATATGACTTTTATTATTCGAGTTTTATTCACTGATGAAGCAGGTTTCAGAAGAGATGGAGTAATCAACTCTCATAATCTCCACATATGGGCCGAAGAAAATCCCCATGGGATATTGCAAACCAAACACGAACGGAAATTCAACGTGAATGTTTGGGCTGGTATCATAGAAAACCATCTTATAGGACCATTCGTTCTACATGACCAATTGAATGGAGAACATTATTTGGAGTTCATTCAGAACGATTTGAATGGACTTTTGGAACATGTTCCATCGCAAACCCGAAGAGATATGTGGTTTATGCATGATGGCGCTCCTCCCCATTTTAGTTTGATTGTGCGGGACCATCTGAACCAGATTTTCCCCAATAGATGGATTGGTAGAGGTCGGCCATTTTCATGGCCACCGCGGTCTCCGGATTTAAATCCATTGGATTTCTTTCTGTGAGGGCATCTAAAAAGCCTCGTTTACGCTACACCTATTCACACCAGAGATGCCTTGTTGAATAGAATTACATTACATTGTGAAGCCATACGAAACGACCCTGGCATGCTATTTCAAGTGCAGAGAGGGTGTTTGCACCGACTAAAAAAATATATTGAGAGAGACGGAGAGTCATATCGAGCAGTTTTGTAGCGGATTTTGCATTTCTGTTTGCTCTTGAGGCTTGCGATTGATTATTTACACCATGAGTTTTGTAAGATAAACGTGTTTGCATGATAAAAATTCGTTATGAACATTGTACCTATCATTTCTATTTTGATTACAAATTAATCTTTTCGAATAATGGTAGACATCTCAGGTTGGATGTCGTCGAACAAAATGCTTTTTTATCAAAATCGTTGCTCCGATCGATTTTCCACTGAGTACTTTCATTCAGGATATTGTCCAGGTAACCTTGTTTTGTTAAAACATATTGACAAACCCCAGTCATTTCAAAGTTTTGGGGTGGACCATCGGGGTAGTCCGTTCCTGATCTTTGTAGCAAAACAACTGACTCCTGCATAAAGCTCATCGAAGGAATTCATTTGTTTTGTCGATCACCAAAATTTAGCTGAGTTTGAATATTCACTTTGGAAGTTATCAAAAAAAAATATTTTTTTCTTTTTGTAACTTTGAGGGCCCGTAACTTGGTAACGAAGGTTTTAGGAACAAAAGTTATATGAAGTACTGGTGATATTTGACCCCATCTATACATTCCCGATAGGAAAAGAGGAAGTCCAGGGACACCCTGTATACAGAAAAACGGGGGGTGTTTTCAACAAGCGGGGTAAACTAAGCAACCAAAAGCTCATGCGGTGGGTATCGTACGGACTGGTATGCAGAAATAACCAGCGCAGCATTGAAATGAATATGTGCCTCTTACGGCTATGGTTTGATCATGCGCGAATCGCACCTGTGGTACTCACAAATATTTCCGATATCTTTTACCTGAGATAACATATTTCCCCCAAACTCCGATCTCACTGCTTCGGCAAGGCTCGGGACGGTTCGGCAAGCTCATGAATCTTTGGAATATTTCGAAACGGAAACAGTCGGCTTCCCCCTTTGCGGATTCCTCTCGACCGAATTAAAGGCGCGCGCCGTTTTGTGGACTTTGACGATCGAGATACAAATTATATTTCACAGCATGAAAACCCCTAGCTTGTAAAATTCTTCGTGATGTGACGTCAGCTCGTAGCGTGCGCTTTTTTTTCCCGACTGGACTGCTGTCTCTGGTTCTAGCGGATGCCCTGAATTCTCTCGTCGGCATTTGTCCATAGCCCAGCTGGTCGATAAAAATTTTTCCCCTTGAGGGTCGCTGGCTGGCGCAGGTAATACTCGCGCGTGCTTTATATATACGCGTCACGGTATTGGCGTGATCTACGGAGAGTGGGAATTCATTTTTTGGGGGTAGGTTTTAATGGATTTACCCCCGAACACGAATGGTATTTCTAGACCTATTATTCGTCAAGATGAATTTAAATCCTTACAGGAGCTTTTGGTTGATAAACATAGCGGGAAAATAGTAACTTCGTTCCACCTTAACACTTGGGGGAAAAAGAGAGGAAAAAAGAAAAAAAAAAAAAATTTTTTCCTCTTTTAACTCTCGTTCCGACAGTGATACCCCTTTTTTTAAAAAAAAAATCAATAATAGGTCCATTCGAATAAAACGATAGCCCGCCAGGTGCCTCCCCCCCCCTTATAGCCGAACCCTTTTTTTGGGGGAGGTCCCCCTTTGGGATACATAAAATACGGAAAAAAGTGGACCTCAAAACAACCAAATGAAAACAAAATAAACTCTTGCCTGGTTGCCGGGGAGCGAAAAAAAAACTGGTCAGGATCATTGTACAAAAAAATAACTATTAGAAAAATAAAAAAATTAGAAAAAGTCATACCACAATAATAATAAAATCTTTCCTGATTGATGCTGGCATCCGCATCCTGATCTTACGGACTGCCTACGGCATCAAACTAATGGTGCTGGGAAAATCCGCATCGGGGAAAATGGGGTCAGATACTATGTTGACATCGGGGCACGGGGCGTCGTCCCTGGACTGGTCTCCCTCTGGGCGGCAGGGTCGGGACAGCGGCATTCCGAGAGGACATTCTTCGCCACATCGGGAGCAAAACAGGAGGGGCCGCTGCTGGCCGTTTTCGTTCCTTCCCTTTATCTCTGGAAAACGTTAGGGCCGGTCTTGGGCCCCGTAAATTTCCCAAAGGAAAAGCATGGAACGGCCGAGCTTCCATTGCAATGGGTTGGGTTTTTTTCCAAGATTTGGCCACTTCCTAGGTCCAAACTGCTTCTCCCCCAATATACCATTCCTAGGACCATATCGGATGACAGGCCACCAGGTGTCCGAAAGATTCCTCGAAGGGTGTTCTCCAAATCGGATCTCCACGTGATACGTTGCGGGACGGTAACGGTTTCTCCATTGGCCAGTCGGGCGGAACTCGTAGCAGTTGGAGTTTTTTGGTAATTCTAGCAGATTCCACCGCTGGCTATCCCGTGTCAATCAACGCTTCCAGCGGTACCCCCCGGAATCTTTTACGAAAAATATGCGGTCGGAGAGAAACGATGTTGGCGGTGGGTGAGGCGTCATGGGGCAGCTGCATGTGCCCCCCAAGTCGTGGTTTAGGGTTTCGGGGCCCTGGGCACGGGCGATTACGAGACATTACCCGTCTCGCTTTTCATCGAGGCAGAATATCCTTGAGCTGATTGGCATTGGTTCTAAATGCCCTTTTCTCCTCGCATCGCCAACACCTCGGCTCTTCGATGTGGCGGCGGTTGACTGGGCTGCTTTGGTTTATGACTGGGCTGTTTGACTCATGACTGACTGGACTACTGGGCTCCTAGGGGCGGTGGGCTAGCTGAGCAAGCCTAGGACCACTATTGGGGCTAATGGGGTCCGGGTATGGTGCCAAGAGCGGGATGGAGCGTCGTCCTCTGAGCCGTTCAATCTCGGCTAACAAAGCTCGACTCTGGCAGCTTTAGCGAACCTTCATGGACGTCGTTGAAGTCCGTCCTCCCGAGTCCACGCCGGAACTTTGGGTGTAGGTTGCGGTACAGCCAGTTCAATTCCTGATCTGGCGGAATTCCACCATGGCGGCCAATCAGGGTCTGCAGGTCGGGGATGTAGGCTGCCGTACTCTTCTTAGGCTGTTTTCCTTCTGCTGATGACCGCTTCCAGGTCAATTCGGTAGTTGACGGGGAAGAAGTTCTGAAAGGCGGTGCAAAAACCTTTCATCGCGGCCAGCATGCCCGGGTTGTTTCTGAACCAGAGCCGGCATTCCTTCCAGCAACTCGGGCATAGCTTGTAGGAGGAGGTCTGCTGTGACGCCTTGGGACTCTCGAATCTCCTCAATCATTCGAGGAAGGCGGGGGGGTCAGTGGTCCCATCAAAGGCACATTCGTGGTAGGCGGCATGGGGCGGCCTGTGCTCCCACTAGGGTTCCTGTGAGCACGTTGCCTGGCATCGGGTTTCCAGTCCCTCGTCACTGTGATTGTGGGTACTACTGGCGGCAGTGCGGTTGTCGGGCAACTCCTGGGTTCGTCGAAACGGGTTGGTGACGGTTGGTGCGGGTGATGCTGCTCGTCCTTCCGGAGAAACTTCACGATTAGCCTTCGCTTTCGTCGACGGTGCCGGGGGTTTTCAAAGCGAAATCTAGCGAGCCGGTATCTAGCCCCCTCCCTTTCGTATCCATCCGAGGGGTGTCGTTGGGATCACCCCCCCGCACCTGGACTCAGCGGTAGTGGGCATCCAACGGACCTGCGGTGCTTATTGGCATGGTGGTGAGGCTTCCTTGTCCTGTCGGTATCTTAGGGTGAATACTGGAGCTCGTACGTTTTAAATTTGTCTCACAGTCGGAACCCCCAACTTCTAGTCTGGTGCTCGTATCTTGATAACCAAACCTCCCATCGATGAATGGATTGTGGGGATAGCTTCTGCGCAGTCGATAACCTATTATAGGAGGTATTGCACGGACCCCTCCTTTTTGGCCGAGTTCGACAATCTGTAAACAGTGACAGGTCAGTGGCCCCCAACGAATTTCGGTTTTATACACTATGCGGACTTGTGTTCACGATTTCTAACGGTCTTTATCGTACGACCTGTTTCTTCTTCGCCCACGTTTTCTCGTGAACGGTTAACCTGGAAGGGAAACGGATGACGGCAATCGGTTCTACACCCTAAAAACCCTTTTAAAACGAGGGGTCATTGGCCTATTGACTCTCTTTCGAGTCGAAGTTGACATCTGTCTGAAAGGTCTGGGATACTATATAAATGGTCCCTGCTCGGGCGCCGAGTTGCTCTCACCCCAAAACTTTGGCGCCTTTCACTGTTCTCGGTTTTTACCTGGGGCGCCACCTTTTGGTTTTATAGTGGAAAAGGCCACTTTGCTCCGGGCGGTCTCAGTGAAGAAAAAACACTCCAGGTCAGTATGGTCGTGACAATATAACGGGGCCAGCAAGGCAGGTTTTAATTGCCTTCAACTGGGTTTCGAACCTGAGTGGCGACTGCGCACTAGGTGCTTAAATTCTACTCAAGATAGTAAATTGAAGAATACTCTAAAACAGGATAAACAGGTATATTGATAAAGAAATACAGGCAGGGCGGCTGATGGCAGCCCCAAGTTATCACAACAAATAAACAATATGGCAAGCACTATATACAGAAAAAACCGGGAGGGTGTTTTCAAGCAAGCGGGGTAAACTTAGCAACCCCCAAAAAAACTCATGCGGTGGGGATCGTACGGACTGGTATGCAGAAATTACCAGCGCAGCATTGAAATGAATATATGCTCTTACGGCTATGGTTCGATCATGAGCGAATCGCACCTGTGGTACTTCAAATATTTCGATATCTTTTTCCTGGGGATAACATATTTACCCAAAACCCCCTCTCCGCTTCGGCAAGGCTCGGGACGGTCGTAGACTGCTTCGGTATCCGGCTCACACTCTGATACTAGTGGGGCGGACGCGTGACTGCTTCTGCTAGGGTCGGCAAGCTGATGAATCTTTGAAATATTTCGAAACGGGAAATATAGTCGGCTTCCCCTTTTGAAAATTCCTCCGACCGAATTATAGGCGCGTGCCGTTTTGTGGACTTTGGCGATCGAGATACAAATTATATTTTCACAGCATAATTACCTAGCTTGTAAAATTTTCGTGATGTAACGTCAGCTCGTAGCATGCTCTTTGTTTCCCCACTGGACTGCTGTCTCTGGCTTCTAGCGGATGACTGAATTCTCTCGTCGGCGTTTGTACATCCCAGCTGGCCTGATGAAAATGTTTTTCGAGAGTCGCTGGTTTGGGGCAGGTAATACCGCGCGTGTTTTATATACGCGTCGCGGTATTTGGGTCTACGGAGAGTGTTTAGTCTATTTATTGGGGTAGGGGTAATCCACGGATTTTTTCACGGGAAACCCCAATGGTATTTCTTGGGCCTATTTTTACTGTCAAGATGAATGTAACCTACAGGGAGCTTTAGTTGATAAAATAGTGGAAGAATAGTGAATTCCCTTACAAAATGTGTTTAAATTTCCCTTTACATCCACTTTTACCTGAGCAAGGTCCATGCAAAGACCATCCAAGCATACATTTTGTTGACGTTAAATTTTCCGACCATTCCTATTTTCCTAGGGGGAAACAAAAGCGACATTTTTGACCAATGAGTAAATATGGGGTTTTTCATTGGACAGGCTTTGTATTAAGATTTTTTAAAGGAATATTTTCCACCTTTTCCCTATTCACGGTCTGCGCAGGAAACGACAGCTTTCAACTGTTCGTACATTTTCCATCTTGAATATTTTAGAATCACTGCATGTAGCAGAAATATTCAAGGTGACCCTCTTTTGGGGTTATCGAGTCGGAAGACGATTTTATCTGTCCATCGGAGACAGGAGGTTTTTTTCTCGCCATCCAGACCAAGATGTCTTACCAGGGCTTCATCCACCAGGGGTAACGGTCGAGCCTACCAAATGGCTATGTTTTATTGTTCCATCGGTCCAAATATCTTACCGGGGGGCATTCGAAGTAGCATCTTAAATTTTTTCCCGCCCCCAATACATATACTAATTTTTTTGAAAATATGAAAATGTTCAAAAATCAGGTTTTAATGTCAGAAAACATCCCCTTCAAAAAGGCTCAAAAGAAATGATTCTAACTTTTTCCATCTTGCAAAGTGAGATTGCTTGAAAAAAAGTGTTTCCGGTTTTTTCCGGTCTTCCTGAATAAAGTAAACGTGAAATAAATTTAGTGACAAAAAAAGTATTGAAGACTATGAATGCGATGTTTTTTCTTTTCGTCAATGTTAAGAATAATTTCTGATGAGTAATTTTTTTGGAAAACACTCTTCTTTGCCTCATTCATCTTTATGAGTTCTTAATTAAGACTGAATAGAAAATCGAATAACATCTGAATAAAAATGCAAATTTTTTTGAATTCAGAGTTTTCTTTTAGTTAGTCTTTCAGAATACGGGCAGATGTAGTTCAATGTTCAGCGTGGCTTTAGTAAGTAGTTGTTTTCGTTAGACATTCAAAAAAAAAAAATAACTTCATTTTTATCGTGGATTTTAAATTCAAAAAAAAAATATTTATTCAATATTCAATTGAGAATGTTTCCTTTTCAGCATAGACAAAAGTTCATTTTTTTTGGTTGAGGCCTCACCTTCACTAGAAGTTGCATAGTGTGTACAAGGAAGTTTTGTGTAGAAGGGGATGATGAAAAAATTTTACATCCATGTCCCTTTTACATTCTTGTCTCTTTACATCTGAATTTTTGTTGTGTCCCTTTTCAGACAGAGAAACATAATTTTTATCGGTTATTGTTTTCCACCTTATCTCCACATCATCAGAGTTCATTGAAGGACAAGAATTTTCATTATGTTCCCCACAACAATAAGAACATATATATTTTTTCACAATTTCCTCAGTGCTTCACAGTTTCTGCTTTTTTTTTGAGATAAATTTTGGGGAAAATTTGTTATCGCCAATTGAGGTTTTGAGATTTCTACTTACAAACTTGCAGCCGTGGCGATATCACCTAACCATAGGGAAAAAAATTCTCAAAAATTATATCAGTTCTTCTTCTTTACCCCCCCATTTGAGTTTCCCAAAACCAGGTAATTTTGTTAAGAGATCTTTAAAAAAGTTGTGGTTCTTCGGATAGTCATAAGGAAGGAGAGCTTTGCTGTGGATGCCGGGATTCCTTATTTCATTGAGAGTCCCTTAATTTCATCATATGAATTCAAGAACGGTGGGATAGTTTTAAATTTTTGGTGATCAACCCCAACCGCATGATTGCTTTTCCTTTAAACCACATTTGTAATTTTTCCCAAATATCAGGTCAAATTTGTTGAATTTAATAACTTCCCGCCAAGCCGACTTTGCCACTCTTGCAACTTTATTATCATCCAGAGTATATTCGCACATTCGACAAATTTGTTGATATCCGGGAAAAAATAAAGGCCAATCTTCAGGATTTCCGTCGAATGTAGGGGAAAATTTTTTACAACAAGATGTTCAAATAATTTATCATTTCCAGATGGTGCAACCTTATTAACGAATCGGAAAAAATTTTTTGACAGAGAAAAAATGTCATCGCAATTGGGTTGGTACAATTTGAGGATGATTATTAGTAACGGTTGACAACATTAACATTTTCAATCCACCGTAACTGAAGAGTGTTTATCAATTTTGCTCACCTTGAAGATACCGACCTTAGTGTACATTCTCTGCATCAGCAGCTGCAGCCAATTCAGCTTTTTCAACCCATGCTCTAATGCAAAAATTTTTATTCGGTTCTCAATCTCTTTCTGTTTTTTTTTAAAATATTCTTTCATCCCTTCCACCCTTTTCCTATCCTTTCTGTCTGGGTAAAAAAAGGTGTTTTTCGCAAATCTAGAGACACTTGGGATTTTCGAAGAATTACAGAAGGAACAACATAATTTTGTTTTTTTTTTGACTATGAGCTTGTTCAGATAAAACCACTTTTGAGTGACATGTATGTCAACATAAAAAAAAAATTTTTTGAAAAAAAAAAGATGGATTCGTAGTAATTGGGGAACATTGATAGTCTTACCTTCAGACAATCTTAATTTACGTTTCCGTTACCACCAACACCAACTCTCGGACGTAAAATCGTCCGGGAATCCCTTGTTTACACCAGCAGCAACTCTTCTGGTTTCGGGCTGTATTTTCTCCTTTTCCATCCATAGTTGAATTCCCCCTTTGGTCTCGAAGAGCAAAATGTTTCGCAATAGTTCCAACAAGTTTTATCACTTTAATCAGATAAAAATACAAAATTGAAAATACTTGACAATAATCTAAACTCACCAAAAAATTTAATTTTTCTTGTTTTTTTTTTCTACAGGGTGAGACCCCCACCACCAACTTTCAGCTGTGAATGCATGCAATCTTTTCCCGAGTTTCAGTTGCACCGTTAGAAATATAGGCTGTTCTACAAGTATATAAATAACTTCATTGATCAGCGGAACTTACTTGTAGTCTTTTAAAAACTTCCATCCCATCGTTAACACAATTGGGGAAATTTTAGTAGAGAAGAAGATCGATAAGCATAAAGAATTTTACAGGATTTTTCAACATGGATACAACAAATGTCCGACGTGTTTCGGAACTTTCGTTTCAAATAATGGCAAAGTAGATCATTCATTGATGAGTTTTGCCTAGACTCAGGAAATAGTTTTGCCTATACAGGACAAAAAAAAAATTCAGTACCATCTGGGAAAAAACTGTAAGGGTTTTTAAAAAGGGTGAACACCCAATGAAAATGCAACCAATTCCAAAATACTGACGTACAACAGAGGTGGAAACTGGTATAGAATCAAAGGTTGTTTTTCGTTCCGATATCGTACAGGAAAATGCCAGAGGAAAAGGCCTGCAACGTCGACCACTGCGAAAAAAAAACATCACCCTCTGTCCAAAAAACAATCAGTTCAGCACGATCCCTGGAAGTCCAAAACGAATGCATTTATCGAAGTCAATCCCAATTCATTGCTGAAAACCTTCCCGTGAGAATGAAAGGGTCCAACGGGATATTCACTATTCGTGCCCGCTGGATGAAGGGTACTGCAACATTGATTGACTCTGCGATAGCAAACAAAATTGATTGATCGGGCAAATAACACCACTTTGTTGTAAATGGACTGGTAAAAATTAGATATATGAAAATTTTCAATTAGTACGACAAAAAAATCGCCAGAAGAATTCTAACACATTTTCGACCTAAAAGGGAGAACTATCAAAAATCTCGAATTCCCCAGAACAAAATTGATGTTGGGGGTATGCTCCGGAAATTTCCATTCATCAAACAAGTTCCTGTAGACTTGAACAATCGGGAAAGGCCTACATTATTGATCGACAGAACAATGCTGATCTAATTTCGGGGCAAGTTTTTCAGCCACACCCCAATGAACCCATGTTTAAAAAAAAGGGGTTTTAGGCTGGACAATCCACGGTTTTTTGGGGCAAACAGAAATTGGGAAGAAATAGTTTTCGTTTGCTGTGAAGATGCAGATGATAAGTTACACGAACGAATATAAAAGGGAAATTTTTTTTGGGGAAAAAATTTTTTCCCGGGTTTCCCGATTTTTTTTTAACTCGAGAACAGTGACAGATGAGCAATTCTGCGAACGCCAATCGTTTTTGGGGGCCCCCAAATTTGTCTAAGGATAACATTTCGGATTGATGGGGAAAAAAAAGTTGGGAAATCGAAATTGTTTCAGAAAGGAAAAAATATCGTTTTGAAATGAAAAAAAGACTTAACCCCAAAGGATTTTGGGGAGGTTTTATGAAAAGTTATTTTTTTGGGAAAAACTTTATCTTGCATTATTTTTTTCCCAAATCCCCAAATTGTACACGGCATGACGCACGGCCGAGTTCAAAACGTCGTAAAAAAATTTAGGGGGAAAAATATTGATTCGAAAAATTTCCCTACGGAAATGAATTTCCTATCGAATGATGCGGACTGCATGGATATCTGATAAGAGGGAAATTTTTTTTTTCGCCACAAAATGGAAAACTTATTTTTCCGGGGGGCGTCGGCGATTTCCCCTTTTTTAAAAACGTAGAAAAAACAGGGACAGAGCGATCGGTCTGAAATTTGGAAACTCATGCAAAACTATGAAAAAAAACGAATTTTTTTTGAAAAAAAATTTTTACTTTGATTTTCCGGAACATGTTTTCTAACCCCGAGAACGGTGAATTCTGCGAACGTTAATCGATTCAGAATGGCCAATTAGTTTTTAAGGACAAAATTCCGGATCGATCTGGAAAAAAATTGGAAGTCAAAATTTTTTTCCGGGTAGAAAAAAAAATCCCAAAATTTATCTCCGTTTGCACCAATCTTAAAATTTTTTGTTTAAATTTTTTAAAGTGGTATCCCACCCCGACGTTTGGGCCCCTGAAATGCAAAAAACCCGGGGAAACTTTTGGGAAAAGGGTTGGGGGCGCAGGGGTTTGGTTTTGGGAAATTTAAAAAAAAAATAAAACCAAAAAATTTTTTGGGAAAAGGGGGTTTTTTTTTTGTAAACATGTCCGCTGAAAAAAAAAGTTACTTTCCGATCGGGGGGGAAAACTAAGCGAGGTGTTTTTTTCCCCCGGGGGGCCCCCCCTTTTTGCCCCTTTTAAAAAAAAGGAAAATCCCTTTCCCCAAAAAAACTTCCCGTCTAACAAAAAAAGAAAAGGGGGGACTTTCCTTGGGGAAAAACCCCTTTCCCCCTTTTTAAAAAGGGGATTATAAGGTGAACTTCCCTGGGAAAGGGTGCCCGTGGATCTTCCCGAATCCCCCGGAAAAAGGGGCCCCGGATTTTTTCGACGCGGCCGCCAAACACCATGGTTTTCATTGAAAACTTTTTTACACAAAAGGACCTTTGCTTTGGAATCCTTTTAAAATTTTAAAGTCCCCCAAATTTTGCATTCGCTGGTGACATCAGAAAATGTTTAAAAAATTAAAATCCCGCGATTTATTTAATTTTTCCCTTTTGGAAAATATGGAAAACCCAATCTGCCCAAACTTTCAAAATGGAAATTTATGATTTTTGGTCTAAATCTCCTTTCATTTGGAAATTTGTAGAACCCAGAATGCCGAACTTTTGGGGCGATTAGTAAAAGGGGTAGAACCCTCATGTGGATGATTATCTCTTTAGCGTTGATCATAACGTTATAGGTAATTATATAAAATTTCATAAAAATTCTTTTTGGCGGGATAACGGAAACTTTTGGGTCATAAAAAACAGAACCGACTGTTTTAATCTTAAGGGGGGCCTAGATGCTATCTTTCTTTTTTGGAAAAAAAGGGTTTAAAACCCCAACGAGGAAAATGCAAAAGCTTGTTTCCACCCCTGGATCAAAATAATAAGTTAAAAACCAAATTAAAAAGCTAGAAAATTAAAAAACCCCGGGGTTGATATTCACTAAAATTTCAAGTTCAACGGTCAAAAAGATTATATAACTAGAGATGCAAACCCAAAAAACGGGGTTTTTTGTACAAAAATTCCAAAAAAATCAAATGGGATGTGGGCACCCTTCTTTTCAATTCATTTGTCAGATCAAAACTAGGTATCATCAACAATTTGGAACCCCAAACAGTACCCCCACTCAGGGTGGTGAAAAAACCCCAGAAAAACCCTAAAATACATATGTTAAAAAAATACAAAGCATCCCATGTTTTGCTTACAAAACACAGCGGGAACTTTTTGGGAAAATTTGGCGTTTTGGGGAGAATGAATGACGCCTTTTATTTTTAATATTTTTTCCCCGTCGTCGATGCACCTAAGCTGCCAAAAAATTTAAAAAAAGAAAACCTTTTTAAAAAAAATTTTTTAAAAATTTTTTTTTTTTTACTATTCTGCGTTGTTTTGGGCCCGGGGTTTTTAATATTTCACCTTTACAATTTTTTTGCATATTTGCCCTTTAATTAGTACTGGGTTTTTTAAAAGCTTTACAGTGTGAAATGTCTTTTAATAATAACCTGTTTCTTTTTGGTAAAAAATAAAATCTACCCCTATTTTCTTAGGAGGGTTATTGGTAGAAGGAAATGGGGTCGGGGCCGTTGGGGGGAAAACCGGGGAAGGAGAGTCAGCCCCCGGGGGGCATCTTAAAATTTCCCCTAACCTCTTATCCCATGTTTGTCGGCGGTCAGGGGCGGTTCTTTTTGGGAGGGTTTGTTTTAAAAATGGGGGTTTTTAAAGGGGGGGGGTGGGGGTTTTGATGGGGGGTGGGAAAAAAGGTTGGGGATAAGTGGTCTGTGTTTGGGTTTCGGAAATTGGCAGCCATGTTGTGTATGGGGTGTGGGGATTGAAAGGGGGGGTGGGGGGGGAACTGTAAGGTCATTAGGGGGGTTTGTTTAACCCCCCGGCTACCCCTAGCCGAGCATAAACCATTTAAAAGGGGGGTGTAAACCAATACCCCGTCAACGGCATTGGTCGGACGGAAGACTGAATGGCCTTGGGTGTCCTGCCCTTCGCCAACGGTATTGGTCGGGGAGACTAAATGAAAAATGTCACGTGATCAGTGAATGGCGGTGGCCTTTTTGGAAAGGGGGAGGAGTAAACGGAGATGCGGCCGCTCAACCGAAAAAAGTCTTTGCAGGAATATTATCTACGTCAGCACTTTCCTCTGGTTGTTTTTGGCGACCGGATATCGGCGGCATCCTTTTTTTAAATTAATTTGGGATAAGATATCCATCCTTTAAAAGAGTTTGTTTACATTAATAAGAGGGAGAGAAACAGCTGCACGAACCCGGGGATAACGGCCGATTATTTTGGGTTTTAACGAATATGGAAAACTTAAAAATTCCAAAAACCAAGGTCAATACGACTCAAAAAAAAAAATTTTAAAAACGTTCCAAATGGGGGGTGGATCGAAAATTTTTTGGGAGGAGGGAGAAAGAAAAATTTTTGGGGTTTTTTGGTTTTTAAAATAGTTTGAGGTTATGTTGTGGTGACGGGGAAAATTATAACGGAAATTGGAACAGTTTCATCAAGGGCCAGGCTCTGAACGAAGGTTGCATTTTTATGAAGAGAAACGAAACGTCACAAAAAAATTAAAAAAAAGTTAAATCTCTCCCGTACAACCATCAACATCGAAATATGATTCAAATGATACTAGTGACGGTTCTAAAACACCATCTTATACGTAGACATACCGTAGGGTGATGTTTACGGGGGTAGGGGTTTTTCCAAAAAATGGCAATCAGTTTTTGGTTAATAAATCGAAAAAAGGAAATCAATTATTCTTCCCCAAGCCCTTTACCCCCCCTTAAAGACGATGACAACAACACCAAAAATCGAAAATATAAGCTCAAGTTTGAAATGAATGATTCTAAAGTACAGGGGCCTGGGGGGAAGTTTTAGCGGCAAACGTGCCCCAAACCAACCGCCACCACCCCCAATACCCATTGGGAAATTTTAAAAATATAAAAATTTTTTTGTACCTCTTTTTTAAAAATTGTTTTTTTGTTTTGGGAAAATTCCTATTCAAAACTTAAAAAACTTGGAATCGTATGTAATAAAAAAAAAATGAATAAAATTTTTTAACCCTTTCATTTCTCAAACATACGGTATACGTGATTTGAGTCAAAACCTGTGATAAGGGAAGAACCCCTGAGGGTTTTCCCCCTCTTTTTTTTTCTTTAAACGGCTTTTTCAACTTTTTTCAATTTTTTCCTCCTTTATTTTTTTCCCAATTTGGGGGAACTAAAACCCCCTGAAAGAGAAAAAGGAGAAAGGGAAAAATGGAAAAAAACCTGAAATACAAAATACATATTTATTTCCAAAAAACAATTCTAAAATAAAACTTAATTGGGTGGGATATTTTTTGATTGGTGAAATTTGGTTGCCCTCTGGGCAAAATAATTTTTCCCGGGTTGTTGTGGTGGGGGCAGTGGTCAGGGTAGGCTCGAATTTGTCTGGGAAAGGGTTTGGGTCATAAAAGGGACATCGTGTTTTCCCATTGGTACGACCCCCATTTCCAACAATTTTCTTTGGAAATCGTATTTTTTTTTCCCTCTCCAAATCTGATCAGCCGGGGTAGAATAGGTGTCTCAGTAGGATATTTCAATTTCTTCCCCAACCCTTAGGGCCCGGTGTCGTAGGGGTCCCAATATTTTTTAAAATATCTTCGGTGCGACGGTCTTGGGGCTGGGTTTTGGTATCACACGGGTTTCGGAACAAAAGTTTTTCCCCTGACTGCCGACGATTATTGGAACCTCCTTTGGATAGAAATCCCAACCAAAAGGCTTGAATGTAAACAGATGCGATACGCATAAAAACGGAGGGTAAATCCCCCTTAGCGATCTATTTTGGAATATCATCTTTTTCCGGAGGGGGGATGATATTCCTTTCCGTGGGGGTAATTGGGACAAGTATGATGGGGGGTCTCCCGCCAATTCGATACCCAATCGTACGTCAACCGCCCCGGATTTATGGTTTCTTCCTTTTTTTGGAATTTGGGTTGACGAATGGGCGCTTTCCCAAAAATGGGTAATCAAAGGCGGATTTTTCGGGTTTTGTATTGCGAAAATTTAAATGGGGTTGAAATGCGCTTCAAAATTAGTGATTTTCCCTTAAAAATTCAATTAGGGTTTTGGGCCAATATTCCTTTTAAAAAAAACGTTTTTTTGGGAATGTTGGTGAGGGGTTGGTGGATGGGCAAAGACCCTCGTACATCAGTTTAAAACACACGTTTATAGCGTCCCTTTTCAACACGGGTTACTCGTCTTAACCAAATATTTCACGTTGGCTTTTTTCGTGATCAAAAGGCGTTGGGTTTAATTCCCATTTGGAAGGGTTTTTCCTATCGGTCTTGGGCCTGTATAGACCTCTTAATTTTTCATTTTTTTTCCGCATTAAGAAAAATTGTTTGATTTTTCAATTCAATATATCGATCCCCAATTCAGTTAGTCTTTTCCCCTTTTACCCCTCATTATAATGACACAATAATTTTGGGGGCCCCTGACAAACCCAAATTTTGACGTCCACGTAATCCCCCGGATAATCTTTTAAAAAAACATTAAAATTATGACGGGCGGACAAAAATTTTAAAACCAAAAAAGGGAAAATTTGGGAAATTTCCCAAACCCCCAAAAAAATTAAAAATTTAGGTTTTCGAAATAATAGCCCTCTAATGGAACTCACAATTCCGGATCTGAACCGATTTTTTTCCCCCGACCCCCGCTAAAAATTTAAGAATCGAAGGAAACCCACTTTTGGGGAATAACAACAACCCCCCCCAATTTTTAATTAAAGTCACCTTTAACCCAGTAGCAGAGATGAACTCATGGCAAAAGGCCCCTGTTTGGGTTAAAAATTCCACGATATCGTTTCTTGAATCCTTCACAACAGAATTTTAAAAGTTCAAAATTCGGCTTTCAAAATGGATGTAAATTTCGGGGCCCTTAAATCGGGGGGCGCTGAGATGGGCATCATCTTTTGCCCTCTTCTTCTTTTGAAGTTCTTTTCCTGATAAAATCAATTTTAAATCGATGGAACGGAGAAAGGATTCATTTAAAATTCTTTGCTGCACGACCCGCTCGCTTAAAGGGGTTTCTGCAATAATGACGTCGTGACGCCTCCCCCCTCTTTATCACTACCGCTCCCTTTGCCCCCCGCTATTAACCCCAAGGTTCTCGCGACGGGTTCAAAAAACCCAAAATACTTTTTCCCCGAAAATAGGGGCTACCTCGATTAACCCCAACCCGTAATTTTGTGGATTTCCCTTCGGTATTACAGGGTAGATAAATTGGTTTTCGTTTCGCGTAAGGGATCGGAAACTTGGGGAAAATTTTTTTGATCTTTGCGGGGGTGTCACCCGGGGTCCCAAGTAACACTGCAATCGAATCTAATTGAAACCCTTTATAATGGTTTTAAAGGGAGATGGAATAATGCATTTTTTGGGGTTTAAGCCCCTGGAAAAACCCAATGTAAGATATTCCTCCACGAAAGAAATGGCAAAGTATTTACAAAAATCCCCACACTTTCGTATTATTTGGGGGTTTGAGAAGGCGGGTTCCGGTTTTCCCCAGGTAGCGCCATCTCTTTCTGTATAAAAAGCCTCCCAAAATCCCATTCCCCGCTTAATGGGACCCAAAACATTAGATCTATCGTAATAGCGGAAAGTAAAACCTTTTTTTAAAGTTGGTTGGGAATTTTTGAGTGAAAAGGTAAACGAAAATCATATTCTTTTTTTATTCAATTCGATGGGGGGGGCCCAAGGGGAAAAACTAAATTTTGACTGTTAACTCTCGCAACGGAGATGACGAAAAACCCCACCCGCTTTAAACCCAAACGCCCCTCATTTAAATTCCCGGCATTAAAATTTCAAACCGGGTGACCCCCAATTTTATTATTAAGGTCTGAATTGGGGTTTTTTGAAAATCTTACTTTTTGCCCCCCTTTTTATTCAAATATCCCCCTTGGAAAACGGTTTAAAAATTCCCCAAAAGAATCAAAAATTAAATCTCGTTGGTTTTCCCCCAAAAAACCCAGTAGTACCCCTGTTTTTACGGTCCAATTGGGCCCTTCGTTCCGAGGACCGCTTGTTGGCAGGGTGTCCCCCGCCCCCCTCAAATTTGGGGTTTTTTAATTTTTTGGGATATCCCGGGTATCGATATCGTCCCCTTTATCGGTAGCTTTTTGGAAGTTCTTTGATTTTTTTAAAAAAGATCCCCAAACCCCCTTGGGGACTTTCCCCCTCCCCCTTGCCTTATTCCAAAACCTTGGTGACGAACTTTTTCCCTTTTTTTCAGGCATTCTGCATCCCACCGTTTTTGGGAAGGTAACCCCCCGCTCCCTGCACCCAGAGCACTTAAAACCAGCAAAATCGGTTTTCAGTGGTGGAACCCCCCTGACTTTCTTCGAAAGGTTTTTGCGGGGTTTTTACTCGACGTTTTCCCCCTTTCTTTGGCCCTCAGGCCTTTCCAAAAGGGGTGGGGGGCCCCTTTCAAATGGGGGGCGGGTTTTAGGGGCTTGGTGATTTTTAAAGGGTAACATGTCGTTTTGAAAGACGCCTTAAAATCCCACCCTACCGAGATTTCTCTTAGCTTTCAGGTGGTTTACGGGGAGGAAACGTTGCCCCGTTCTCCCAAAAACCCCAATTTCTTTTGGCTCGTTCCCAAGCTCTATCTTCAGACTTTATCCGCCTTTGTCCATCTTCCCAAACAATTTGCTCTTTGGGAAAAAGCAATGTCGTGATGTTTTAAACAACGTCCGAAGGTTGATACCAGGTCCCCCCCTAACCCCTTCTTGTAGTCTCGTTCAAGCTGTAATAATAATAATAAATAAAAATAAATTTTTGGACCTTTTAAAAAAAATTTCATTCAAAGGCATCAAATACTATAGGTATATGAAAATTACATCCACAATACTGATAGCCGCCCCGGAGATGAGCTTCGAAGGGGAAACCTTTTTATCAGACTTTGAAAACCCCACCTTCACCCTCGTACACCAACATTTAAGCCCCCCGTCACGGTAATACTAGTTATATAATTTCAACGAAGTTCCATTGGGGGGGGTGGTCCCATATCTTTAGATTGAGGGGGATGAGGGGGTTTTAGGGGTTTGAGGCGGGTTTGGGGGGTTCGAGGGGGGTTTTTAGGGGGGTTTGAGGGGTTTTAGGGGGGTTTTAGGGGGTTCCGGGGGGTTGGAGGGTGTTGGAGGGGGTTTGGGGGGTTGGAGGAGGTTGGAGGGGTTTGGGGGGGGTTTGGGGGGTTGGAGGGTTGGGAGGGGGTTGGGGGGGTTTTGGGGGGGCTGGAGGGTGTCCCCGGGGGGACCGAGATGGGGGTTTTTTTTAAAAATTTTTGATGTGGCAGGGGTGTCAGTTGCAGTTCAGACTTGGGTAAACATGTTTTCTAGTTTTGCTGATCTCAACTGTTTTCCCTCCGTCTGAACGGATCAAAAGTATTTCATTGGCAAAAACCATAGTGATTGAGGATCATTGAGGATCGGAAAGAAACTTTTAAGGGCCCAAGGTTTTTATAGAACTTCTTACCAAAAAAACAACCAGTTAGTTTCACCAATGAAGACTTCTCAAACTATAAAAAATATTTTGATTTATGAAAAGTACACAAATTTCCCCTTTGGGAAAAAAACAATCCAATCGATCAATTTGGGAAAAATAGAAATATAATTTCCAAATTATTTCCACCCAAGAGGAAAGGAGTCCCAAAAGAAAAAATTTAAAGAAGGGAAAAGGACTGAAAAAGGGCAACTACAAAATTTTTAAATAACGACCACCTGGGGGCGATCAGAACATGGAGATCGTTCAGCAGAGCCCCCTTCCCATCGGGGAACTTTGACGTTTCAAATTTGGGGGATAGAGGGGGGAGTGGTGATGGGAGGAAGTGAACATGGCAGCCTATTTTAAAATTTTTTCCCAGCTGTTATCGTTTTGTCCCAGGGGTCAGGGAAAAAAAATTGTGATGTCGTTGTTGGGGAAAGACAACGGGCCCAAATTTAAAAATCTACGTTTTTCAAAAACCCTTTTATCCCCCCAAGTTTTCAATTCCTCGAAGAAGCCTTTTAGCGGTTGGAGAAGATGTGGGGTTTTTTTTACCCGAACAACGATGAAATCATCTCTATGGAAGATGCTCGATCTCCTCTTTTTTCATCTTTGACGATTTGGCCCGTGATGGACAACAAAAATTGGGTATTTCTCAATGTGCAAGCCCAAAAAAATCGATCCATCTATCTCTTCGAAATTATTCGAAAGTACTCAAACAACTGATAAAGTGACAACCAAATGATTTGGGTCTTTCCAGGACAAAACAACTTGCGAAAGTTTTTCCCATGAACATTTTCCCCAACATGACTTTCAACAATTCAAAAGCTGTGTTCGGAATTTTGGGCTCAAAAAAATACGATGCCCTCGTCATAGTCCAAGGGGTTTGGCGAACAATCCCCGTTGAAATTCAGAGTCCGTCAATTGCATTCGCTGGTGACATCAGGGGAAAAGTTTATGGGGTAAAATCATGAAAAAAGATTTATTCTCAATGTTTCCTTTGGAGAAAAATGGACAACAATCTGTCGCCAAGAACTTTCAAAATGACAGCTATGACTTTTGGTCTAACCCAAACTCCTTTCATTGCGCAATTTATCGAGAATCAAAATGTGAAAAAGAAGGGGGATTAGTGACAGGGTAACCCGACGCAATCATGTGGATGATTATCTCGATGGTTTATCATAACGTTAAGGTTTAAATTTTATAAAATCATCAAAATTCCTATTTATGCAAGACTTGAAACTATATCGGTCATAAACAACAAAACCGACTGTTTAATCTTCAGACAGACCTAGATGCTACCTCTTATTTTGAAAAACAAATGATTTAAAATAACGAGGGAAAAAGCAAAAACGTGTCATTCCCCGCAAAAAAGGATCATCAAAATAAAATTTCGTAAATAAACCAAAATTTTTCAACTAAAAAAATTAAAACCAAATGGTATTACTAAAAATTTTAAATTCAACGGTCACATAGATTATATAACTAAATGCAAATCAAAAAAATTTAGTTTTGGTTTAAATTTAAAAAAAAATTAAATGGGGTGGGGCATCCCCTTTTTTCCCAAATTTATTTTTTCGAAACAAAACCCTTTGGTATGCATCAACAATTTGGAACCCCCAAACAGTACTCCCTCAAAATGGTGAAAAAAAACGAAAAAAATCCCAAAAAAGCATATTTTAGAAAATACAAAATCCATAACTGATTTCTTACAAAACACAGCTGGAACTCTTTGAAATGGCAGATCGCCGAAGAATGAATGACCCCCGCTATTTATCTTTAAATTTTAAAAACCCCGTCTCGATGCCCCGAACTGCGTTTCAAAAATTTTATACATTCCCGACAGCAGACTCGAAATCGTGTTTTATGACAAATATAATCCAGAATCGCCATTGAACCCTGTCTAATAAAAATTTAAAGTTAAAAAGAAAAGCATTTTTGGGTTTTAAATTTTCAACAGCACAGCAAGTGGGAAAAAAAACACCCGATACTAAAGGAAAAACTTTTTTTGGGGTGTTAGATGACTTTATTTTTTTTATTTTTATATATTGATTTTTTTCTATTATTCCCGCATATCAGCACTTATTAGTTATTTTACTCTGTGATTGTTAGATGATTTTTTTCACTTTAAAGATTTGTTGCATATTTGCACTTATAATTTGTACTAAATTTTTCATTTAAGCTTCACAGGGGTAAAGTCATTGGGGAAAAAAACCTTTTGTATTGCAATATAAATAAAAACTATCTATTATCTTAGGAGGGTTATTTTAAAAGAGCTATGGGGGGCCGGGGGGCCCTTGGGGGTAACCGGGGAATTGGGCCCCCAGAGGACATCTTGAAATTCCCAACCTCTAGTCGCCATGTTTGTGGGGTCATGGGCAGTTCGTTGTGGGAGGGTTTGTGTTAAAAAAGGTGGTTTTTTGAGGGGGGGTGGGGGTGGTGGTTTTTATGTGGGTAGGGAAAAAAGGGTTTGGGGGTTAATTGGCTGATTGGGGCGGAATGGGGGGCAGCCCTATTTGTGTATGGGAGTGTGTGATTGAGAAATGGGGGTAGGGAGAGGGTGATAGGTCGTGGGGGTGGTGATAGCCCCCCCCCTTTTTCCATAGCCGAGCATCAAATATTGAAATGGGGGGTTCCCAACCCTGTTATGAAAATCGGAAAACAAAACTCCATTTTTACCAAAAAAACGTTTTTTGGTTTTTTGGGCTTTTGTAATGGGGCACCCGGGACATTCGTGAAAGAAAATTTAATTTTATTA